>JAMPIV010006877.1:0-186948 GCA_024509875.1 Oreohelix idahoensis | reverse complement strand
ATTAGCAATGAATTCTGGCACAAATTCCCATCTGCTTATGTTCCAGGCTTTTATTGGCTTTATCAAGCTTATTTGCACTAGTGGTCTCGAACTAACGCTCCTAAGTGAGTATATCAGCGAGTCTAGCCAATGGAGCCACGTTTCGACAAGTGTTTGAAAAAATGTTACCTTTTCACGTCTCCCTTAACAACGAAAGATAGTATTTATAGCCCGACCAATCGTGGTTAGTCTTTCATTTGTTGCGCTCCAATCAATTTGGAGTTTACATGGTAGGCTATTTCTGTAACGTAAGGTTTTGTTCAAACACGTTATAAAAAAAAATTTTATGAGCAGAAATGATTTTATGTTGTCAGGCATCCCCACTATTTTATTTTGGTTATAATTTATTAATTCCTGGACTATTTGCGTAACGTTTTACATATTCTTTGTCAGCAAGCCCTAAGGAACCCAAATATCCAAATTTAAAAGAGCTACGTGGCTGCGTTCAAAATATGCAATTCCTTCTACCTCCTGTTTCGATGATGTGCTGTCTGGGTACTGTAATGTTTTCAAACGTAAACCCATCTATTGTTATCTTTCCTAATAAGCGTTTTTTATGATTTTAAAACCTAACTCTGGGAAGGGTAGTGTATTTTATCACTGTTCGTCCAAAAAAGTTAGTGCATGTAGTCTTACACGCGTGATGGCAGCATTTGTGTATCGCGCGACGCGTGTTTAGTGTTCGGCTTTCTGCCTCTCCCTTCTCGCTATCCTTTAGTCCATCTGTCTTTTGTTTTTGGTAACATAGTGTAGAAAAAGACATGAATGGAATTTAAAATTTAGGTCAACTTGCATATTTCAAGGTTTTTCTTAGAAAGGCAGCACATTTTATTGTGTGTTTGGGAAACGCGTGTATGTTGCAGAAGGCCTTTAATATCAACGTGAAAGCGTTACAATTTGCAGACGAAGCAGAAAACAAGGGGGATTTCGAGTACCTTCTTTGTGACAGCACTGTTATTTTACCATTGCTCTTTTCTTTATTAATTTTATTTGTTAGGCTTCATATTTACCTAATAATTTATATATGTGGATTAGAATATTCCACGACACCTCCCCTCTTAAAACAGACATTATATGTCAGTCCTTTATTCTATATACACATAGAGAAATTTATTATTATTTCTGGGGTTTACGGTGATTCTCATCACACGGATGACGGCTTAAAAAATCCGCTCCCAAATTGGTTTTTCCAGATATATACTCAATGCTAAAATTATATGGAGCCAAAAGTAAAGACCATCGGAGTAACCTGGAGTTCTCATGCCTAGCCTGTGCTAGAAACGATAAAGGTTTGTGGTCTGTTTGCAACTTAAATGCCTTCCCATATAGATAAATATTGAATTTCTTTATCGCCCATATTACTGCAAGACATTCTTTTTCGCTAGTTGAGTAGTTGATTTCAGCTTTATTCAACTTTCTGCTAGCATATGCCACTGGGCTTAATTCCCCATCCAATGCATCTGATTTCTGTAGTAGAGTTGCACCTAACCCAATATTACTTGCATCCGTCCTTACTATGAATTCTTGACTTAAGTCAGGTAATTTCAAAATGGGTTTACTTGTGAGCTTTTCCTTCAATTCTTGGTAAGTCATTTCACATTGTGGTGTCCATGTAATGCGATCTGGATGTCCTTTACGTGTCAATTCAGTTAACGGTGCACATATGGAATTAAAGTTTTTGATATACTTCTGGTAGAAACCACATAATGAGACAAAGGATCTCACGTCCTTCTTGGTTTGTGGTCTCGGGGCTTTCTGTAGTTTCTCTAAATTCTTTGGGTCAGGGGTCATGTTTCCCTGATAAACTGTGTGTCCCAAAAATTCCAATTCTTTACATCCAACGCAACATTTGGTTGGTCGGGCTGTTAAATTTGCCTCCCTAAGTCGATCAAACAGCATGTTCAGAGAGTCAATGTGTTCCTCAAATGTTTCTGTTGCTATAAGGATATCATCCATAAAATTTGTTATACAGGGATTATTCAGAGGATCCAATAATTTTCTCATCATTCTAGAGAAGACACTAGGCGCATTCTTCAATCCAAATGGCAATCTATTAAACTCATAGTGTCCTTCTGAGGTACTAAAAGCTAGGTATGGTCTAACCTCAGGCTTTACTGGAATCTGATAATATCCTTTACTCAGATCCACTTTGGAGAAATATTTAGCTTTATTTAGTCTGGCAAACAGCTGATTTGTATCCGGCAATGGATCCACCTGTCCTTCTGTAATAGCATTCAGTCTCCTGTAATCTATACAGAGTCTATGTTCTCCAGAGGGCTTCCTTAAGAGTACAACACCGGAACTATACGAAGATTCACTGTGTGAAATAATTCCTTCCTTCAATAGATAGTCTATCTCTTCCTTCAAAGCTTTCTCCTTAGCAAACGGAATCGAATATGGTTTCATACAGACAGGTGTGGAGTCTATTAGTTTCATATCATATTCCAATAGGTTTGTATGTCCTGGTCGGTCTGTTAACACCTCTGCATGATTATTTAGAACCTGTTGCACTCTCTCTTTCTGAGTTTTCGTTAAATGTGTACTGATTTTCACCTGTGCTGCTGTCTCACAGGGGTGTAATGGATATTCAAATGAGGAAAGTGGTTCCTTTTTCATCTCCATGGCGATGGACAAGGTCAACAAGTGTGTCTCTTCCTGATGTTCTCTTTCCAAATATTTCTTCAGGAGATTCACATGATAGATTTTTTCTTTCCCCTTCTTATCTATCTGATAAGTTGTTCTAGACACCTTCTCTAAAACTGTATATGGACCCTGCCATCCAATTTGTAACTTATTCTGACTCCCGGGCAAAAGAAGCAGTACTTTCTCTCCCACAGCCAAATTTCTGTCTTTCGCCTTCCTGTTATAATAGGCAGCATGTTTCTTCCTGGCTTGTTTCAAATTTTCATTGGCAAGTTTCCAGCCAGTTTTTAACCGAGTGGTCAGCTCATTCACATATTGGTATGAAGATGTAATGTTTTCCTCTGCCTTTTCATCAGTCCACGTTCTTAACATAGCTACATATGGACCTTTAATTGTGTGGACCTATTTGTCCATGCACCGGTATGGTCTCTTCCACTCGAAGCTTTATAGTGATGATTTTTCCTCCCAGAATTATCATTCACAAAACGACCGCTACCAATTTTTCTTTTGGGGCTTTCTCCCCACTTAAAATTCTTGATGAGAGATTTCCTCTCTACATCCTCTTCCTCCAGTTTGTTTAAGTCCGATTGAGGGATTTTCGGCTTATCCTGGGGTAAGACATCTTTTTGCACTCTCCGCATAGTGGCCATTGTAAAACAGTTAAGTGAAGCTTGTCCGTGAAAAGGGGCTTCCCATTCCATTTGGTCCACTTTTTCAAATTTATATTTCTTTTTATTATCAGGCCTAATTTTGCCCCGGGGCGTGTCCAGGTCCTGATCCATGTTCCCACTTGTGGGTGTTCCCTCATGTGCTATGCTACACCTTTCTACAAAATTCTCAATGTCCCATCTTGCTTTGGGCCAATAATAATTGTGAGCCACCTTTTGAATGATGGTACCTATCTTCTCATGGTCCCCATCTGGTTTCACATGTAGGCTCCTTATTAAGTCTGCCCTATATCTTTTTGGAAGAACCAGCTGTCCGTGACCTTTGGATCTAGCTCCAGTCTTCCTATACATCAACTTGTTTTTCATGTAAAAATCTCCCTTGCCTGGAGTTGTATGACAAGTTGACAATTTTCTGAAACAAGGCTTGAGTGTTTTATCCCCAGCCTGTGCCTTCCTCATCTCTTCGGGAGTGGTATCTAACATAATATCCTCCTCCTGTCTTGAGGTCGACCTGACCTGAAGGGTTGCCATATACACAGGTTTCCTTCTGCAACGGTCAGTGTCATGATTGTCCATCTGACAATTCTTACACCACCTTTTTCCTTGGTTGAAAGATTTTCTTTCATTATATTTCCTTTCATCGAATTGTGGGAATTTATTTTTATTGTCATACCGTGGCCTATCAAATTGGTGCTTACCTTTATTTTGATCCTTAGGATCAAATTTATTAAAGTTCTGTGGTGCCCTAAAGTTATCCACTTGTTTCTTTTTATTACCTGTTACCTCTGCTTGAGCTGCTTGATACCTTTCAGCAACATTTAGCAACTCATCCAGCCTCTCTGCACCTTGTTCCATGAGAAACTTTCTCAGGTCTGGAGCCATGGACTCTCTTAATTGCTCTATAAGGACCATTTCCTTAAGATCTTGGGTTTTCCCCAGAGAAGTCCATTTCTCCAAGTATGTCTCTATTCGTGCAGAGAACTGGTGATAGGTTTCACCTGACAGTAGTTTAGCATTCCTAAATTTTTTTCTATAAAATTCTGCATTCTTTTCATATCTTAACAAAAGAGCCTGCTTTAGCATGTCATAATTTTCCTGATCACCTCTGCTCATTTTTGCAAAAACTTCATAAGCTGCCCCACGAAGTCCCTGAGATAACTTTAAGCTCCACCTTTCTCTCTCTAACCCATACGTGGTAGCTAATAGTTCATACCTATTTAGGTAGCTCTCTATATCATCGTCTTTCTCAACAAAATGATCTAAATGAAAATTCATAGCTGAGGTTGAGGCTCCTTGGCTAGCAGTGGCATCAGAGGCAAAGGGACTGGCACCATTTTCAGGAGCATGGCCCTGAAACTCAAATTCCCTGAGTCGTAACTCATGTTCCCTTTGTAATCTTTTATCTTCTGCTTCCCTTTCTGCAGCTAATTTTCTTTCTTCTGCTTCCCTTTCTGCAGCTAATTTTCTTTCTTCTGCTTCCCTTTCTGCAGCTAATTTCTTGTCTTCTCTTTCTGCAGTCAATCTTCTTTCTTCTGCTTCCAATTTCTTAGCCTCAGCCTCAATCTGCAACCTCTTAGTCTCAGCCTCAGCCTCAAATTGCAACCTCTTAGTCTCAGCCTCTAACTTTCTTTCGGCCTCTTTTTCTAATCTTCTTTCTTCGCGTTCAATAAATTGTCACATTCCGTGGTGACATAGGCAACCATAACTTGCCCATCTAATCCTAACTCTTTTGCAGTCTGAACAGCAGCAGATCGAAACTTGGCCAGGTCCGCCATTGTCTATCAGGTAAATTTCTACAATGTCTAACCAACAATTTAATCTCTAAATATATCTAATGGACAACACAGGCACCGTGAGCTCAACCTTATTTAATTCCACCCAAGGATACCTTTTAATTCTTATATTCCCTGAAGTGAATTACCCCCAATATTTTTAATAGGGAAAGATTCAAAATCCCAAAGACGAGCCCCCAATATATGTGGTGAAGTGGGATGTTATAAATATTTATAGGGGGACTTAGTGTACTGACTGAGATCAGCTGTGAAGGTATCTATATCTAATGAGAGTAGTGTATTATAGATAACCTTACTTGCTACCACATATCTATATATCTCAGTCAGAATTATTCTGGAATAGTGTGATGACTACGTTATGTGTCTAGGGTATGTGTATGATGAAGTGTAAGTCACAACAACAGACAGATAAACAATTTAATTTAATCCACTACTCTTGACAACACTGTGACACTCACATACATATAACACTCTATGAGAATATCTTAAGGAGTCACTGATAACTTTTCAAATAACAATATGTATTCATTGTTGTCATAAAGGTATATGTGTCCTGATTCAAATACAAAGGAACCAGGAATCACAATCAATTTTAATTACAAGTATATGTACAGACTTTATCAATATGAATATTGTAGTGACATATATTATTAAAAATATCCTATGTGTGTCAGTTGTGTAGTAGTAATATGAGGTAATACTGGTTTTGTTTTGTTCAAGCTCTGTTGGTATTTGTCATCATGACTTCAATAGTTTGTCTTTTGGGACTAGTATTGGAGATGTTCTCAGTTCCTGATATTAAGACAATTAAATTCCCCTCTGAATGTTATTTTTACAAAGTCATTTCAAGATGAGGGGACATAATGTTGAGCTCAGCTGGCCAAATCAGCTTATCTTGCGTGATGGCGGCAGGAAAAGACTCTTCTGCTCGAATTCTCCCCTGGGCTCTGGAGACACCTCACTGATAGCTAGATGGACCAAGGAGTATGCTGTCCGACTCTGGATTCAGCACAGCTCTAACCAGGTGCTGCTCAATACCATCAAGACCACGGTCCCACAATTCATAGAATAAACACAGATACGTTGATTAGCAATGAATTCTGGCACAAATTCCCATCTGCTTATGTTCCAGGCTTTTATTTAGCAAAATATGAGCTGGCTTCAACGCACTGTGGCTTTATCAAGCTTATTTGCACTAGTGGTCTCGAACTAACGCTCCTAAGTGAGTATATCAGCGAGTCTAGCCAATGGAGCCACGTTTCGACAAGTGTTTGAAAAAATGTTACCTTTTCACGTCTCCCTTAACAACGAAAGATAGTATTTATAGCCCGACCAATCGTGGTTAGTCTTTCATTTGTTGCGCTCCAATCAATTTGGAGTTTACATGGTAGGCTATTTCTGTAACGTAAGGTTTTGTTCAAACACGTTATAAAAAAAATTTTATGAGCAGAAATGATTTTATGTTGTCAGGCATCCCCACTATTTTATTTTGGTTATAATTTATTAATTCCTGGACTATTTGCGTAACGTTTTACATATTCTTTGTCAGCAAGCCCTAAGGAACCCAAATATCCAAATTTAAAAGAGCTACGTGGCTGCGTTCAAAATATGCAATTCCTTCTACCTCCTGTTTCGAAGATGTGCTGTCTGGGTACTGTAATGTTTTCAAACGTAAACCCATCTATTGTTATCTTTCCTAATAAGCGTTTTTTATGATTTTAAAACCTAACTCTGGGAAGGGTAGTGTATTTTATCACTGTTCGTCCAAAAAAGTTAGTGCATGTAGTCTTACACGCGTGATGGCAGCATTTGTGTATCGCGCGACGCGTGTTTAGTGTTTGGCTTACTGCCTCTCCCTTCTCGCTATCCTTTAGTCCATCTGTCTTTTGTTTTTGGTAACATAGTGTAGAAAAAGACATGAATGGAATTTAAAATTTAGGTCAACTTGCATATTTCAAGGTTTTTCTTAGAAAGGCAGCACATTTTATTGTGTGTTTGGGAAACGCGTGTATGTTGCAGAAGGCCTTTAATATCAACGTGAAAGCGTTACAATTTGCAGACGAAGCAGAAAACAAGGGGGATTTCGAGTACCTTCTTTGTGACAGCACTGTTATTTTACCATTGCTCTTTTCTTTATTAATTTTATTTGTTAGGCTTCATATTTACCTAATAATTTATATATGTGGATTAGAATATTCCACGACAGTCACCAGTAATCTGTTGGTAACAATATTCAAACAGGCGTGTTATGGGGCAATTTCAATATATTCCGACATCGGATAATTTTGAACGTAAGGCAGAGGTCAACTCTCCCATATATGGTAATAAGAAGTCCGATGCCCTTGTGTACAAACTTACGAACACACCGGTAGCCGCATATGACCATGTGTTTGAGATGTAGCAATCTTATTTTTATCTAAGTAATCTTGTCATCCATGTCTTATCGGTGATTAAGCGGATAGCGCGGGCCGATGTACGTGTTAATCTGCCGCGCCTATAGCCAACAAATCTGGACAGCACTAAGCAAATGTGATTATTATCACCTACAGGGAGTGTCGAATGATTTGATAAAATCAAATATCTGATACTTAGCAGAAAAATAACAAAGAAAGAAAGAAAAGTGCGACAATTGAGAGCAATTAATAAAAATCAGTACAACAAATTTACCGATACTGCCGGAGTGAAACAAAGATCGATAACGGCCGCCCCGTTTTGTCACACCCGCGAGGTCACTTATCCTAATAAATAGAGACAATAATATAGAAAAATTAGGGCAGGCCATATGACAATGATTTTTGGTGTTGTCAATAATTAGCAACACTATGACCCTTCCAAAATTTAAAGTTATGTGTGGGAGAAAATTTCACTTATAACATACAGCTTTGTAAGACTACTTCCCTGACTTCCAATTTCGTCAAGAAGAAATCATAGACAGCCAGGAACATGGAATATTAGGACCCCAATACAGGACATGCCATTGGACTGGAAATGAATTGTAATAAGAGAAAGGAGTAACTCCAAAGTCATCACTTTGCGCCTTACGTTCTAGGTTCCTACTTCAAGTGCACCCAGTTTGACACCTAACATAACTGAAAGTATTTAAAAAATAACAGTTGCCCGACAATATTCGGTCGTTTCCTGTGCAAAAATTATGTGTTCTTCCTATATCGGGGTAAGTTGTAATATGTACATTTTATCATTTTATATGTGCTTTTTGACATTTATAATTTGTTTGTGGATGTTGTCACATAGAGAATAAATTTTCTATATTTCCGTTCTTTTTCTACCCGTGTCCTCCAATTTATTATCGCTCTTTTATCCTTTTCCTGTGTTTTCGCATTCGTACGTTGCGACTATAAACATTACTATTTTCCCATTCATACTTCCGCCTGTTTCTTTTCTCATTTAGAAACGCACCCGCATGTTATTATATAACGTGTCAGTCGCTGCAGTCAGACGAGATGTGTGATTATGTTTCATACTCAGACATAGGAGCAGATTTTTGGTCTAGCATTTTCACCTGACACGAACGTTTCTCCGGCGTGAGGTGTGATAACCGACATCTGCACGGCGCGTGAATGCAGACATTTGTCTGGTAGTTTCCTCTGTCACGGCACTCTCAGACAGTTTCGTTAGCAGTGAGGTGTCTACGAGTTCTAGACTACTATTATATTGAATGATTCTAGTTCGTGGTATTAATCTGTAGTTCTGTGCGGAGGTAAATATTATATATTAGATATCTAGTATTTTGTGAAGTGTTTAAAGTGTTAAATCGCTTATTTCATATTTCACTAGTTAGATTTTTGTGCAGAGTGCTTAATTTATAAGTCTGTTATATTCTCTAGCTGACGTGTTTCAGTGGAAAGCAGAATAAATTATAATTTCTAGCTTAAAACCAGGTAGCCATAAATGAATTTAATTTAACTGCTAAATAATCAGACGAGAATATATTTTAAAATTAACTTATAACTGAAATGCTACATCTTGAGTATTGACGGAATACGTATGTATTCCTAATTCATGATGACTTATTTATGAATATAACTTATTTCACGGGAGTGCTAAATGTTAAGTTTATAATGTAAGTTATAAACGAGTACATAGTATGTATAAATATTTCATTTGTTGTTTTCTTACATTCAGTGAATACTGGGGTGACCCAACTTTGCCAGCGTTAAGTACAGAGTAAATATCTGTGAAGAACCAAAAACATTCTTTCCTTAAAGACTTGGTCCATAACCTTTACTAGAACTTTAAAGATTTTAAAGAAGTAACGGGCCCATCGAGCCTGACTTGATTCTTCCAGAGAAAAACCTCAAGTACATTTTAGCCCATGCGGCAAGTAACATATTAACGTCAGTAACACTCCGACACCGTTGACAAGTGGTGTGGTGACCAAATAAAGTCCTAACCTGAAAGAAGACACCGATCTGACATTCCTCATTTCTAGAAACCTAAGCTATTGACACTGTGCTCGCTGTTAACGTACGTGCCTGGACAATTTTAATGTGACTTAAACAGACATCCGAAAAATAAGAACACCCAAGGAATCGTTCCCTGAAGCAGAGAATTCAACCCGTCTTTTTGGAACTGGGGATTTCTTGGTCAAAGACTGCCATTGACGATTCTGTATGTGAATGTCATAAATAAAATTATGTTTCCAGGTGCTGCTAACAAAGCTGTAAGTATGCAAGAAAGCATGTGGCCACGGCTGAGTGAATAGAGTGAATGCAGGTCTGAGTGTTTCTTTATTGTTGTATTTTTGGCACCCATTTTGCTGTCTTAACTCTCTTTATGAAAGTTTTTGTTGCTAATTATATTTTCCCTTAGAATAGATCAGAGTATCAAGTCTGTCCATACCTTAAAAGGGGGAAATCGTAGACTCAATCATTGTGATTCTCTGGGGCTATCTTCTAACGGGACTGTGAGCTATACATCGAGGGGAAAGATCATACCAACGGGTCTATCGTTCTTGTAGCATTCCTTCGATTTTTTTAATGACTATGTGTATATATGTTTTTTCGATGTAATTTTATATGTTGTGACGTAAGTTTACTATGATAATTAAACTACAACTAAACTTATTCCAGTGTTGCGGTCAGTTCGTTTCCCATAATATCTATATAACCATTGTTATAGTTTTCCCACGCCTGTACGTCTAACTGTCGTCTTATGCGTGTGTGTATGTGAGTGGAGATATATATATATTTAATATATATGTGTTTAGACTGTCTGACTCCTCTAAATCTGTCGTAGAAGATAGGTGAAAGAGAGAAGATTTTCTCGATTTCAGAGACAGCCTCTATCACATTCTACCACCTCACTCGTGGAAATCTGTTTCTATTATCATCTCTCACTGTGACTATCACTCATTCAAATCTATTCAGAAGGGACCAACCCAAGTCTTAATTCTCCTATCAAAAATCTACGACAGTTGTGCAGTTGCATATGAAACTGGTAACCTCATTACTGCAAATAACTTGACACATGTACCACCACTTAAAGAGCTGATGACTGCTTCATGCTGGTTTCCTCACAAGGAACCAACAGCAGAGGTGGTCACAGGCTCCATGGAGAGCAGGGAGTGTGATACGGGGTCGGGCTTGTTAAATGTGTTCTTGTGGGTTTCTTGTAGATATATTCGTTGAATATATCATATATTCATTAGGACACAGTTTGATAGCCAGTGTCGATAGGAGTATGACCTTTTCAGTCCCCGCCCGAACACCGTAACTTTAAAAATACGAATCACTTCTCAAGGCCAGGTTGGACAATTCACAGAATACTTTATTTAACATCTTGACAGCTCCAATATACTTCAGAGAGAATATGTTCATGCATATAAGGCATCAATATGACGGTCTATAACGTCGTAGTACAGTCCCGTACTAAGAAACAAGTCGAAGACATTTTCACACAGTTTATTTTAATATAAGTCACTCACGTTCTTCACAGCATCCTCTTCAGATCGTTCATAAAATAACTAGACATACCACACGGAGGTTTATGGGTAAGCTAGTGATGGTACACTGTAATGAAGATCGAGGAAAATCATATATCTCTCTGGAGAAAATACACACGCGTACAACCCCGTGAGATGCCACACACAGAGTCCTTTCAGGGCACGCTTTGGTTAGCCGACTTAAAAAGTTCACGTCTGCAAAGGTGGCCAGCAGACGTAATGACGTCACTTCCTGAAACCAAGACAACGGTCTCCAAACAAATCAATAAGGAAGTCGAACAGCGACAACCAATGTTATGAAATTTACACATAACATTTACTCTCCCCCGTTAAATAATGAAACGAAGTTTCATTATTTACGTGGCGTGAGTTTAAAACATCACTGAAGTGAAAAATTTCACAGTTGGTATGAATCATACAGCACCTAGGTTTGTGCTTCATAGTAGACAAATAAACACCCAAGATGTGGAAGTAAGTAATCGAATTACCAACACCATTGCCTATATAGAATACAAATCATTTGACACTAGTGTGAGGTCACTATAGTAAAATCAATCAACATGTAAAAATGAAATTAATATATCAGTCCAGGCATTCACACACCGCACACTGTCCAAACGCCTAATGTCAAGTCAGGTAACATTAGTAACTTAGTCTCATAATGCAAAGCATCAAACTTTAAGTAATAGAGACAATAGATGATATGAGGCAGACAAACCAATCAATAATGGGTGACTGCGACAATTTGTCAAATGAATAATCATTGTGTGTATTTCAGTAGTATATGTCATGAATGCAACATATAACTGTAAGCAATAAAGATACTATTCTCATATGCTATGAAAATAAATCACAGTATGGCGTATTTGCTCATTAATGTAATAAAGTCGAAGGTGAGTGTGACACAATTGTGGTCAAAACAAACTCAACACTTTCTAAATATTTCATGTTAATCAATAATTAATGTCATATAATTGAAGTCCATTTCCTTGATCCAAAGTCATTTTGAATGAAGAACTATTAATAGCAATTTCACCGATGTATGTAGTAATACATTATTGAGAATGTCCGTGATTGTCCACCATGTGATATGTTATTGTGATGACTTCAAATGATTATTATTACAGTGATTTTCAATCGAGTCAAATCCAAGAAGCAATTTATTTGTTGCTTCCCCTTGCTGTTTTTTCGACAGTCATTTTATGGTTACTTCCCTTTATCTGGCTCTGTAAGTCGATTTATTGGGAAAAATATCATATAGTCGTACACAAATCTCTGGAAAGAATCTCAGTTGTAATCGTTTCTCAATGTCATGTTTTTCAGTATGCATGTGACATTTACGTAATGTCTTTTAACCACCATACTAGAATTAATAAGCTGAGTTCAATGAGGTATTAGTCTATTTTGAACATCAAGAAAATCAGCATCATCATGTTGCTGTGCAAACCATTTTTCGTTCTCAGCAATATTTCTGTAACTGAAGATGTAACTCTGTCGCTTAATTCACAGAATAATGATTGTACATTGAGTACATTGTCAGACAACCTTTTTGGTTATACTCATTGTTGTGGCAACGTATAGATGTATATGACCAATTCGTTATATATGGAATCTTTTGTTGATCAGGTCATCACGTATTATGTCTGTAGATTACATGTGAACTTGTGAAACATCTGTCTCTGTAGTGTTCACAGGCGACATAGGATGCTTCATGCATCTTGACAAGACGTCGGCGACGACATTTTGGCTGCCCTTGATTGCCTTGATGTCGTAGTCGTAGGGCTGTAGAGCCAACGATGCTCGAGCGGCTTTTTCGTTCTTGAATCGAGCTGTCTTGAGGTAAGACAATGCACATTGATCCGACTCCAGGGTAAATCGAGCTCCCAAAAGATACCGCTGTAATTTGGAGAAGCAGAACACAACAGCAAGGAGCTCCCTTTCAATGATAGGATAACGTTGCTCCGTGGGTGTTAATTTTCTGCTGACATAGCGCGTTGGGTGCATGCAGCCTTCAAATTCTTGCATCAATGTCCCCCCAATAGCCGTATTTGACGCATCGATTCTGAGGGTGAAAGGTATAGTAGCATCAGGCAATCTCAAAATAGGCATTTTTGAAAATGAACATTTAAGAGCATTTAAGGCCACATCACAAACATGAGTCCAGATTACTCTGTTTGGGGAATCTTTCTTCACCAACGAAGACAAAACCGAAGTCATATCTGCAAAATTAGGTAGAAACTTTCGATAGAAATTGACTAAAACAAGGAGACTGCGAACTTGCTTCTTAGTTCGAGGAATTTCAAGGTTTAAGATCTTAGAAATAGTAGAGTCCTCAGGTTTTAGAAAACCACCTCCTACTTTATGGCCTAGAAAGGAAATTTCAGTGAATCCCACTCTCGTCTTAGAGGGTATAGCAGTAAGGTTATGTAGGCGCAAAGTAAGTACGAGACAAAGACTGAATACCTACAATATGTTCATCCCAAGCGCGATAAAATAAACAAATATCATCTATATAGGTGATTAAATCTTTTCGATCGGAAAAGAGTCTTTGCTTCATGCAAACGAAGGTAGCAGGAGCGTTAACCAGACCGAAAGACATAAAATTGAAATGAAATAGACCAAGAGGTGTCGCGAAAGCAGTATAAGGCTTAGCTCTATCCGATAATGGCACTTGCCAATAGCCTTTTTAAGGTCAAATTTCGTGAAGAACGTAGCAGAAGTCAACTTATATAGAAGAAACTCTAACAAAGGTAATGGTTCGGCGTCCTGAATGGTCAGGGAATTTAACCGCCTAAAATCTATGTAAATTCGAATAGATTTATCTTTTTTCCTAATCAACACCATAGGAAAACTGTAAGGTGACTGATGGGGTAATGATGTTCAATTTCATCATTTGTTCTATTTCATCCTGAATCTGAGATTGTAAGTGGATAGGTATAGGATACGGTTTCAACTTGATAGGTTGAAAATCAGTAAGAACGATATCATGTTCAATGATATATGTATGTCCAGGGACATCTGTAAGTACATCAGAGAAAGATACCAGTAAATGAGAAATTTGTTCCCTCTGATGAGAAGACAGAGTTGACGAAATGGAAACATCTTTCCAACTCTCATTAGCTAACAGATGAACACTTGGCAACACTAAAAGTGATTCACCATCATCATACAAGTCAGACCCTTCCTCCTGTATAACAGCCAAAGAAGAATGACGATTGATAGACCCGTCAATAGCTTCAAAGACTGCTCTAAGATATGGAGGACGTGTATGAAACTGTTGCAACATATTAATATGAAAAGTTTTTTCCTTTCCATTAATGGATAAAATATAGTCTACATCTGACAGTTTATCAACAATCTTATAAGGTCCTCTCCAAGACACAAGTAATTGGTTGTCTTTATTTGGCAATAGTACATATGCTTCATCACCCGGCCATAATTGGCATTGTTTCCTGTGTTGGTTGGCAAACAACCTAGCCTTTAACTTTGCCTTTTCCGACGAATCTACTGCTATTTGGCATGCGTCGATAATTTTTTTTTCTCAAATTGACAACATTTTGATATTAGGTTTGAACCTCTTCATTCATATCAGCTCCAATCAATGGTTTTTTTTTAAATTGCTATGGGTCCTCTAGGCTTCGCCCCGAACACCAATTCAAATGGAGCAAACCCAGTATGCTCGTTTTTAATCTCTCTGTAAGCGAATAAAATCGCTGGCAAACCTCTGTCCCAATCCTGTGGATATTTAATGGTAACCTTACCTAACATTTGCTTTAACGTTCTATTTAGAACTTCAATTTTACCATTTAATTGTGGATGGTAGATTGAACTAAGCGATCTTTCAATCCCGAACATTTTCATGACCTGTTTCATTGCGACTGAGACAAATTGTGTTCCCCGGTCAGATAGAATGTTTTCGGGAAAACCCAATCTACTGAAAACTAAAAATAGCGCATCTGCGATGTCAACAGTTGTGATTGTTTTCAGAGGTATCGCCTCTGGCCAACTGTTACCAACAGATTACTGGTGGCAATGTATGTAGTTATTATAATATTTATTTGTCTGAGGGAAAGTATTTGTTTTTAGAATCAGGATGCTTTCCTGGCCAAAGATATATCACCCATGATTGATTGATACTTTTGTTATATGGGTTATCTCCCCTGGATATCGAATTTGGCGTATGAATCTATATTTTGTTGGTCTGTTCCTTTTGGGCCAGAAACAGATTGGTTTATGCAGGAATGTTTATGGTCCGAGTCTATGTTTACTCCGTGTCTATTTCAGACGATTCGGTCTTATATCGTGATATCTTTGTATGTCTATGTGGGACTATTTTTCCTTGTACTGAACGTTGGGGTCAGGCAGTTTCTGCGCATGCAGAGAGGAAAGAGGGTCTTCCGTGATGATGGAATGCCTGGTGAATGCCATGTCGGAGACCAGTCCGAAGTTTGTTGATCGCTGTGATCTATTATGGGGAAGAAGATAGTTTCTGATATGATTATTAAGTCTATGAGTTCCCCAGTGTTTATTCTGTAACGCCAGGAGAGGGCGTATGTGTTCTGCTAGTGTATTTCCCATGCCCAGGTAAAAGAACTTTTTTGCTGAACTTTTCCTTGCTAGGCTTAGATGGGCAGACGTCTACATGATGATTATCTATATCAATATGTCGGGATGACATGTTACCTAGCAGCACTGAATATGATTGTATGCAGCAGTTATGATGAAAGAATATGCCGATTCTTGTAGAAACATTTGTGTTCATGAACAAAGCCTTTATTGAAGCTTTACTATGCATTTGTATAGTGAGTAATGCTCACTGGAACCAGAAGCCATTTTGGATCCTATTTTTTGTCGATCATCGATCAGAGAACAGGGATGCCCCTTATTATCAGGTGATGGTTAAGAGATCACAGTTATAAAGAAAACCCAATACTGGTGGGTTAACATTGTCTTCAGAAATATTTGCTGAACTTTACCGAAAGAAATCTTCGCTAGAAAAGAGGTTCTGTCTAGGAGTCATGCTTGAACATTATTTATTAACTGACATGCTCGGTCAGTAAGGCCTGATGATTATATTTATAAACAGTGGAAATCTAAGTGCTTGTCTACGGATGTTCCATTGTAATGTTCTTCAACATGAATGCCAACTTAAGATTGTAGACCATTGATCAACAGTATGATATATATATGTCGACCTGTTTTCCTGTAAATATACTCGTACTGTCCAAGTGTGTGCGTCCAATTAAACAGTATGAAACGACCACAGTAGTTCCAGCCATCCTTGACTTCTACATGTGATTGGAGTGAGTGTCCTGTGTACCTGTAGAACTGTCATCCATTCGCGTCTTCATTATTGATGTTTACACTCACTCATTCCATCAGAATATACGCATCTAACAGTACACCTTGTCAGGGCCCCAACAGTCGGTAACCTGACCCATTTAAAGAACATTGTGACTGGACGAGCAATATCACAAAAATAAGCATTTATCAATGTGGTGACCGAAAATTAGATCTTATCAATGTGGTGACCAGATCGTTTCCATGACGCCTGATACGACACACCAGCAGTGAGAGTCTACACTTTGTCAACAGCTCCTCACGTGACCTATCAAGCGAATACTGAAACTAGGTCAGCGCGTATTGACATTTTTTCGTTGGACATCACAGCGAGTTGTAAACATACGTTTAACTTTTTTGGAAAAATTGCAGTACAAGTCAGAAGTCCTACGTGTGTTAGTTATTTGGACCATCAACGTTGGAGCTTCTTGAACTGCTCTATACATTGAACATTGTAATAGTTTAGTTCAAAAAAATTTAGTGTTTATTAAAGTGGCAGTTCATTTTCTTTACATTAGAAACTTTGCATTATATAACAGCTGAACCTTCTCTACAACACATTGCATTTATATGATATATATATGTATTTATGAATTTATGTTTAAATGTTTACATATTATTTGTGTGTCTATGTCGTGGGCGGTTGGTGAGGTGACTAATATAAGATTTCCCAAGTAACATAAGGCTTATATTAGTGGTCTGTAGGGGGCAATTTTCTTAATTGAAAATTTGCATGCAACATCTGTTGCTATTTTTTGTTAGCTGTGACGACTGTGCTTATCGTTGTTTTCGTAATATTTTTTCTGTTCTTTAGTTTTGTTTTGATTTGTTTGTATAATTGTAGGTCTCATCTTTCCTATCATTCAGTTCTATACATCTTTATATTTATACACTGTGGCGTTATTTGTTTTGTTTATTACGGCGCAGTTATCATCACAGGTTCTGTGATTATTTTCTTCTGTTTTTCGATTTAACTTATTTGATTTCTGCGAATGTTTTCATGTTGTCTTTTATAATTGTTTTATTTGTGTTCTTGATTGACATACGTCATATAAAATATATTTGATCATACACTACTAGCTGTGTAGTGAACTTATGAGAAAGAATCAAATGATGATTAATTGCTATTATTAGAGGTACACAGTTGATTATACAAGACCTTATTTAAAGGCTTGTTTCCCACAGAGATTGAGATATAGGGAGCTGATTATACAAGTTTTTGTTAAAAACTTGCTCCTGTTTGGTTGAAATAAATTTGTTATTTCAGTGATAATAGCCACATATTATTAAATAGTATGGCAACTTTAGACTACTTCATTGAGCAAGGGAGAGCCCTTGGGATGACTCCTGAGGAGTTAAAAGAGTTTGCACTTTCTCATTATGCCAAAGCACAGAAGGATGAAGAGAAAAAACAAAAAGCTGAGGAGAACAAAATGGAATTGGAAGCTGAACAAAAGAAATTGCAGATGCAGGTGGAGGAAAGGAGAATCCAGATGGAAATGGAAAAAGAAGAAAAAAGACTACAAAGAGAAGCCGAGGAGAGAAAGGCAAAAAGGGAACATGAGGAAAAACTGTTAGCATTTGAGTTAGAAAAATTGAAGTTGACAAACATGGGTAATGTTAATCAATCATCTGGTGGTAGTGGTAAACCTTTTATTTATAAGATCAAGCTACCAGCATTTAATCCATCCAGTGACGACATAACAGTGTGGCTAGATAGATTTGAACGTTCTTGTCGAAATCATAATGTGGATAGATCACAATATGCTAATCAGTTATCAGAGATACTGAAAGGTGACACTCTGACTAGTTTAAGCTTGGTAGAAGAGGCTGACCAGGATAATTATGATGTTATCAGAGCAGCCTTATTGAAAAAAATATCAATTAACAGAGGAAGGTTACCGTCTTTTGTTTAAGAAAATGGTACCTGAATCAGGGGTAGAATTCGCAGAATTCATTGCAAGGACACGTCTATTCAGTTCAGCACAACCCTGAGCTATGGTATCACAGCATTTGAACATATGAAATGTTGTTCCCATTTTTCAATATCATCTTTTGTACATTCATGAATGCCAGGAATGTTTCCTAGAATAATTCCTGCTATTGGGCTATTCAAGAGGCACACAAGAGTTCTTCCTGTAAAATATGGAGTATCCAAAAATACTTCCGCTGTTGGATAGTACTCCACTGTACCACCAAACGTAATACATTTCACCTCTTTTCCTGTATAATCTGATTGATCCACTAAAGTTCTGTGTACACCAATTGTCGTTCCCTATGTGTCTCTCAACAGTGACACTAGCTGATTGTTCACAAAACCTTTATTAAGCACCAGTGAACCAGTACTTTCAAATGAGGACATGACTGGCAAAGGATGTCCGCATAATAATCTTGGTACTTCCTGTGGATGAAATAAAGAATTACAGTTAGTACAGTTATTACTGTTGGACAGATCAACACTACACGAATTTGCATGTGCTACACCATTATTATTCTGACTTTGGTTATTGTCAATATTATGTACAACAGCATTTGCACGTTCAGGGTTCCTCGACTGCTTGACATGATTGTTCTGATAAGAACTTCTATTGTTACCATAATTATCATTACTTCTATGGTATGATCTTCGTCCTCTGCCTGATTTGGGATTATATCCTCCTCTATATTGAAAATCATTAGACCTATATGATGACTGTGGATTGTAATATCCCTCATCATATGAGTTATAATTTCTTTGAGGTTGTTGGAATTTTTTTGTTAAAGTTATATCTACCTCTGTTATTGCCAAAGTTATTGTTCTGATTGACTCTATAGTTTTTGTCAATACTATTAGATCTCCTTCTAGGTGTATTATAATTAACAGATCTGGCAGATGCTGCTGGCAGGGAATCCTTAATGTTATTTCTGCTAAGGATTCTATTTGGATGTGCCACTTGATATTGTCGACCGAAAGTTTCAAGCTTAGCTAAATTCTCTGGTTTCCTCTCCTGCAAGAATGACAAAAATTCTGCACTAATAGAAGACAATACCTTGTCTCTCAAAATCAAATCAGATAGTCCTTCAAAAGTCTTTTCAATTTTGGATAAGTCAATCCATCTAGAAAAGTAAAGTTTACAAGCTGAAATGAATTCAGTAAAATCTTTACCTGAATCTGGCAATAATGACTTAAATTTTAACCTGTAGCCATCTTCATCCAATTGATACTTCTTAAGAAGCAAGATTTTTACAGCCTCATAATCCTTTCTAGCCTGATCATCCATGGTACAGACTGCAGTGAAAGCTTCACCCACTAATAGGTTAATGAGCCTACTAGACCAGGTAGTTTTATCAATATTAAATTCTTGACAATAGGTCTCGTATCTATTGAGGAATCACGAAATATCGTCTATGTATGAGTTAAATTTTGGCAAATTGATCTTAAAATTAGCAGAATGATCTTTATTTCTAACCTCACCACTCATAGGATTAACCTGTGGTTGTTGTAGTTTTAATTTTTCAATTTCCAATTCTGCTATTCTGAGTTCTTGTTGAGATCTTATTTCAGCCTGAGCTTGTTGAACTTTCAATTCATCCTGAGCTCTAGCATAGGC
This sequence comes from Oreohelix idahoensis, assembly GCA_024509875.1. Classification (NCBI taxonomy): domain Eukaryota; kingdom Metazoa; phylum Mollusca; class Gastropoda; order Stylommatophora; family Oreohelicidae; genus Oreohelix; species Oreohelix idahoensis. The sequence goes on along the minus strand of JAMPIV010006877.1, from coordinate 166,913 downwards.
CAATTTTTCTCTTTCAAGAGCCATCTCTTCTGCTGATTTTTCAGACAATTCTTCTTGTCTTCTTTTTTCAGCAAAATTTTTCCTTTTCAATAGCTAATTCTTCCGACTCATTTTTTTATTATTATGATTGCATACTGTAAATGAATGCTGTTATGGTAACTTTATAATGTTGCATGCCTTTAAATTAATGCTTAAAGCATCATGTGGGAATGAAAGGATATAGTGTGCAAGATTAATGAGAGTGGAAGGGCAGAATGTTAGACAGGCCTGCGCGCCGAATTCTTTACCCTTCGAAAATAAAGTTCGTTCGTTCGTTCGTTCTCTTCTTTTTTTCAGACAATTCTTCTTGTCTTCTTTTTTCAGACAATTCTATTTCTTCTTTTTTCAGTTCTTCCTGTCTCTTTATTTCCTTGTCTACATAGGTTTGCAAGGCTTCACCCTCCAAACCAGAATCTTTTCCAATCTTTACCAAATCTTTTAAGGAAGTCATGATTCACAATTATTGTGATTGCCAATATGAACACAATAATGTAACTTTTATATATATGAATATTCCAGCAATATATTCAATACTTATTCCACCACTCTCAAATCACTCTCTGTATGCAATGACATATATTATAGTAGATGTTATATATGGAGCAAAGAAAAATAACAGATACAAACAAGATGACTGGATACAGTGACAAGAGCTAAATTAAGATAATTCAAATAGGCAACCAAAGAAGAAATGTATAAATTGTAGAACAAATAAATAAAATGTTGCTCTATCACAATTATGACTAGACAAGTACGAATTCACAACATTTATGACATGTATTAAATAAATGACAGTAAAGTCAGGCGAACAGTATCACAAACAATAATGGAATAAACTGAATAAAAAATTACACTGAACTTCACTACAAAAACACACTTTACACCGAACAATACTGCACAACTAGACAAAAAATGGATCTGTATACTTTAATTGAGGCAGTATCCCTCACAGCATAGAAATCGAATTACAGGTCTCAAGCCAACCTCCCGCTAATACAATATATAGACATAAAATACACATATGGTGAAACAAAATTCTGGCAAACAGTTCTCATCAGCACACAAGCTGTATGTAACCAAAAATACACTTATCTGTTATGCCAGTACAATTTCCTCCTGGATTCCACTTCACTCCAAGCAAGGAACATTGAAAACTTTCAGCATAGACCAAGTTAGGCCTAGCACTCGAAACAGCTGACATCAAAGGACACCGTTCTGGTCCAGCATTCACGTAAGAAACTCGCCATCTTCGGCATCCAACTGGTAACAGGAACTGTAGACAGTACAGGAAAGTCTTTTTCCTGACGAAAAAATTCAACTTTGACTGGAAGTTGATAATGACTTGTAAAAATGTTCCGTTACTTTTCAATTGACTTGGCAGACGATACAGGTCGCCATCTTGAACATCTTTTTCATCCTTGAAAAATGTAGCTTTGAAAAACTTCTTTCTTTCACCTTGGATAATTAAGATCCTTCGGCCTTGGCCCCCATTGATACGGGGTCGGGTTTGTTAAATGTGTTCTTGTGGCTTTCTTGTAGATATATTCGTTGAATATATCATATATTCATTAGGACACTGTTTGATAGCCAGTGTCGATAGGAGTATGACCTTTTCAGTCCCCGCCCGAACACCGTCACTTTAAAAATACGAATCACTTCTCAAGGCCAGGTTGGACAATTCACAGAATACTTTATTTAACATCTTGACAGCTCCAATATACTTCAGAGAGAATATGTTCATGCATATAAGGCATAAATATGACGGTCTATAACGTCGTAGAACAGTCCCGTACTAAGAAACATGTCGAAGACATTTTCACACAGTTTATTTTAATATAAGTCACTCATGTACTTCACAGCATCCTCTTCAGATCGTTCATGAAATAACTAGACATACCACACGGAGGTTTATGGGTAAGCTAGTGATGGTACACTGTAATGAAGATCGAGGAAAATCATATATCTCTCAGGAGCAAATACACACGCGTCCAACCCCTTGAGATGCCACACACAGAGTCCTTTCAGGGCACGGTTTGGTTAGCCGACTTAAAAAGTTCACGTCTGCAAAGGTGGCCAGCAGACGTAATGACGTCACTTCCTGAAACCAAGACAACGGTCTCCAAACAAATCAATAAGGAAGTCGAACAGCGACAACCAATGTTATGAAATTTAGACATAACAGAGTGAATGACGATATCATTGTGTATATATTTATTATACTAACACTTTAGTCAGTTTTATATGTTATGTTTATGTATATTTCAAATGTCGCCTTCTGCTGTCCAAAAACACTTTCATCCGACTCACTGGTCTAAAATTAATGCTCAGGGAGGGTAAACATTCTGAGGAGGGCGAAATGGTGGATGGAGGCCGAGGTCGCCTGATGCTCATATCAGGAGACCCATACTCAAAAGGGGCATTTATTTCCCTCTTAGTTTGTGGCATAATTTGCCAGCAGTCGACGTTAGACTCCAACATCAGACGGGTCTTGAAGACGCTTGATAGCCTTTGTAGTTACAACAGCCTTACTGCTTGGGACGTGCTACAGCCATCTGATTTGACTATTGAAGAGAATGACCAGTCTAATGCACCTGTGGGGGCCAACAGCTACTAAAACAGACGCCAACCGACCCCACACCGGCAGCTAAGTACCATAACAGCGCAGCCAATTGACAATTACAATTTTATGTTCTAAAATATATCTACCTACAATTTAGATCATTTAATGAGCAAAATATGAGTGCTTCGTTTTTTATAAACAACTTTATTTATTTGACATTGTTAAACCATAAATGATTGTAAAACCATAAGTGATTGTTAAACCATAATTGACTGTTAAACCATAAATGATTGTTAAACCTTAAGTGATTGTTAAACCATTAGTGATTGTTAAACCATAAGTGATTGTTAAATCTGTTTATCTGTAACTATAAATCTATAGTTGGATTAATAAGTGAATTGTATTTCTGCGCCCATATGACTCATTTTGTTTAAATACATTACGATACAGTGATAATAATTGCTAAATCACCTTCAGCTGGCGGCTCAGAATTTCCTCACAGAAGGGCGGGAGAATAATAAGTCCTTGACACCTTAGATGATCCTTCTTATTACGCTTGCTTTTCTTTAAAATCCTGTGAGGCTCCCTAAAGTAGATGCATCATGCTTCTATTTATATCTCTGCGATATACAGCCATCGTGCAGTCTTCGCTCAAGAAGTTGATACCTTTGAAGACCCTCACTTTTATACTCCAGTTGGGCATTGTTGAACTACTATTGCAGAGTAGGGGAGACTATGCCATAACAAATACACTAAATAAGACATTATACACGGTGACTGGTTTAAATTGAAAAATAAACTAGCCGAAATTGTGATTAGTTTAAATTAAATGAGCTAGCGAAATTAAATTTCGTGTGGACGAATTTTTAAGTATAAGTCCTGAGTGGCTGAGGATTCCCCACTTATTCCAATCTCGTCAAACAAAGTAGACGTCAGGGAGTGATATCAAACGGGCTTCACTGTAGGACGTGCCAAAGTTATTAAGAAGCAACTTGCGAAATTAAATGTATAAAACTTCTTATACAATATTTAGAGTCACAAGCCCGAGATAATCTTCCTCATGCGTTAAAGCTAGGAGTTGTAAAGTAGTATTTATCCTTAACCCACATGAGAAGACTGCACGATGGCTGCAGCGAAGTGATATCGGCCATCATGTGCAAAAACGTTTGCAAATCTATTCATAATGAAGGGTTTCTGGTACTAGTTACTAGTCACAGCTCTGGACCTCACCCATAAGAGACGGGTCTAGAGGACATTCGAAGCGGCGACATTTGTGAGATTGGCGCGAGCAACGAACGTGATACTAAAAGTCATTTGACTCCTGACTTAAGAAGGAACAGTCAAGACTTCATTGCGAACCAGCACTAGCTACACCAGAATTGCAAACAATTGTCGCCACCTGCAAAGCTAAGTTCAATCCAGTGACACAGAGAGTGGACTCACAATATCCTCATGTAATTCATATAATCCAACGATGAAAAAAGCACTTTTTTTAAAATCGAAGATAACAACAAATTTAACTGTTTTTTTAAAGTTACCCATTTTCAATTTTAACTTTGTTTCAACTATATTTCGTAAATACATATACCTGTTTATATATGAAAATATAAATCTTTAGTTGGACTTGATAACTTAGTTGACTGAAAGCTGATATCTGCACCTGTGTGAATCATTAGTTTTAAATATTTATACAGAGCTAACAAATTAATACTTTGCTGAATTCCTTTCGAGTCTATTGTCACATTACTTGCCATCCTAAAAATACCTGTGAGACTTCCTTCAACAGGAGCATAACCATCCTATTTATTTCACTGCCAAGAGTAACCTTGAGCGAAGGTTGCAACATTTCGAAAACTCATCCTTTTACTCCAACTGTCGGGCCATTCGTGAACCACTGCGGCAGTTCAAGGGAGACAAGCCGAGACAAATAGTTTACACTCAGTAGAGTTACTCGGCTGTCATTAACTTACAGACAGCAGATCCTGGTCTGAAATTTAAAACAAAAACGGTCTCTCACGTAGACAGACGGGCAGGACGACTATCTGTCAGAGAGACAGGCAGGCAGCCAGGTAGATAGAAAAACATATAATATAGATAGGCAGACAGACAGGCAGGTAAGTAGGCATGCAGTCCAGACAGACAGATTTTTTTTTTTAAACCAGCGGCACTTGGGCTTTCAGCCCTTCGGCCCAATGATATGTCATTGCGAGGCTGGGGAACCTGAGGACTTTCCTTCCAACCCGGTCAGGAGCTTCGCTCCTTCCCATCCACAGAGGGTTTATCACAGGAGCCGTTCAGGTTATTCAGTCAAATTTCCGGCCGTAAACATTTCTTCAAACGCTGACGCCCGGGTTTGAACCATGAACACCTGGTCGCCAGTACAACGCCGAAGCCATTACACCAGCGCGGCTCCCAGACAGATAGATTTTTTTTTTTTTTTCCCTTAACCAGCGGCACTTGGGCTTTCAGCCCTTCGGCCCAATGACATGTCATTGCGAGGCTGGGAAACCTGAGGACTTTCCTTCCAACCCGGTCAGGAGCTTCGCTCCTTCCCATCCACAGAGGGTTTATCACAGGAGCCGTTCAGGTTATTCAGTCAAATTTCCGGCCGTAAACATTTCTTCAAACGCTGACGCCTGGGTTTGAACCATGAACACCTGGTCGCCAGTACAACGCCGAAGCCATTACACCAGCGCGGCTCCCAGACAGACAGATAGATAGATAGATAGATAGATAGATAGATAGATAGATAGATAGATAGATAGATAGATAGATAGATAGATAGATAGATAGATAGAAGGGGGCAGTTTGTGTGAGATTTAGAATGTGGTGCTAGATGAGAGAGAGAGAGCTATAGTGAGTGAGAGGAAACAATGAGGTCTGGCGTGCTAACAGGAGGAGGTTGCTACAGAAAGTAAAGCAGAAAAAACAGATGTTAAAAGGAAAATAAGGTAAAAACCTAACACCGATTACCTTTGAAACTATGCAAGAGAAAATGGCGGAGATGTTAAGTACAGCAGAAGCCCGCGTGGCTGTGCGCTAAAAACCCTTGCAGAACTTCTCGCTCTACTTGTTTCACAGCCAACATTTTCACACAGCATGAAGTTTCAAAATGGCTGCGTTTGGCTTCTCAAGACCAGAGTCTAGCAACATCTACGCTCGCGGACAAATACCGAAGCCCAAAGATTGCCTGCTTCTGTTTCCCGGACTGCACGTTGGGACTACTTAATCTTCGCTAACAGTGTGTTAATTGTGTCCTCCTGGCTGATCGTATTACAAGAACTCGACTATAACAAACAGAATCGACTACCCAGAGTAAAACATGCGCTCTTGGTTTATTAATATGTATGTGTTGCTCTTGGTTTACAAGTGACAAATTCTTTACCCACAAAACAACAGAGAATATCTTTTGACTCCAGGTGACCTAGGTAACGCTTAGAAGGGGGGAGAAGAGAGGGATGGTTATTAGTAGAAATGATTTCCAGAACAGCTTTTTTTTTTTTTTTAGTCTGGAGCCTCAGTTCTGCCGTGTCTGAAATGTTCTTGTGCGTTTCTTGACTATAAATAACAACATTCTGTCTACCTTTTCTGGCGTTTTTTTTTTTCCTTGCTTAACTTGTTCTTGTTCTTCTAGGACGGGTCAGAAACTTGTACTAACTGGTTGCTACTAATATTTCTCGCACTTATTCCTCATTCTTCAACGACGCCTCAAGTCACCAGACTAAAATATGTAATCAGACGAATACAGTCAGAAGTAAAGTGCATCCCAGAAATGTAAATTAGAAAATTGCAAGCACAAATACCAAACAAATAATAGCATATAACTACCAGAACGAATGAGAAGGTATAGAAAAAAAAAAAACACTTAAAAATATTGGTCCCACATAATTTCAGACGAGACATATCATAAACTGCAACAACAACAACAAATCAACAAAATCCAAGTAGATACATTTAAGATAAAGCCAATCGCAATTTTTTTAAAAATGGAAATAGATACAGAAAAACAAAACCTACAAAACTCCTTAAAAGCAACCTGAATGTGGTGTGGGTAGTTGTGAATAGCTTCAAGAACATTCTAGCTTTTAGTTTACCATTAGATTCCATCGCCTCAGAAAGTTTCTCTCTCCAATAATGCTCCAGTACAGCCATTATTGACAGAGACCACCAGTGTCTTTATCTTGTTTGATCCAATTGGTTTGTGGAGATGTCTTGTTTGATCCAATTGGTTTGTGGAGATGTCTTGTTTGATCCAGTTGGTTTGTGGGGATGTCTTTTTGATCCAATTGGTTTGTGGAGATGTCTTGTTTGATCCAATTGGTTTGTGGAGATGTCTTGTTTGATCCAATTGGTTTGTGGAGATCTTCTTCTGAAGAGTTCATCGTCATCATTCCTTTTTTGCTCCGTACGGAACATGGGGCCTGGCTATTCACGACACTTGCTTTACTCATCTTTAAGCTACATTGTTTGAGCTCACCATGGACTTCCTTCACGACACTTGCTTTACTCATCTTTAAGCTACATTGTTTGAGCTCACCATGGACTTCCTTCACGACACTTGCTTTACTCATCTTTAAGCTACATTGTTTGAGCTCACCATGGACTTCCTTCACGACACTTGCTTTACTCATCTTTAAGCTACATTGTTTGAGCTCACCATGGACTTCCTTCACGACACTTGCTTTACTCATCTTTAAGCTACATTGTTTGAGCTCACCATGGACTTCCTTCACGACACTTGCTTTACTCATCTTTAAGCTACATTGTTTGAGCTCACCATGGACTTCCTTCACGACACTTGCTTTACTCATCTTTAAGCTATATTGTTTGAGCTCACCATGGACTTCCTTCACGACACTTGCTTTACTCATCTTTAAGCTACATTGTTTGAGCTCACCATGGACTTCCTTCACGACACTTGCTTTACTCATCTTTAAGCTACATTGTTTGAGCTCACCATGGACTTCCTTCACGACACTTGCTTTACTCATCTTTAAGCTACATTGTTTGAGCTCACCATGGACTTCCTTCACGACACTTGCTTTACTCATCTTTAAGCTACATTGTTTGAGCTCGCCATCGACTTCCTTCTCCACCTTGCACGCCTTTGCTATTCCCAAAAGCCCAGATGTGGGTCTTTAAAATTCAAATGTAAAAACATCACTGAGACAACTTTTCGTACATCGCCTGTCATTAAAATGATGGCAGGTTTGAATTTGTTGTTGATGCCATGGTTGAATCTGCATGTACTTTTACCACAACCAAATATATTTGTTTGATTGTGTTGTTTGTTACAGCCTTATAAAAGCAATAAATAAAAAGAGTATTACATTTTAAAAATTAATGTACCTGCATGTATATACCAGTGTTACCTGTTAAGACTTATCCCTTAAGACATAAGATTGATTAATTACTTACTCACCCGTGTGTTACCGGGGCCCGAAAGGGGAGCAAAGAATAGTAACACTGCACCCTACCACGCATGTCGTAAAAAGCGACTAAGGAGGGTATGGGCATGGGGCTGTTTACCCCATCCCGTAAAAACTTCGCACAGTGGGCTGATCACCTGCTTGCCAACCAATCTGATTACGGAAACAATGATAGATTGTTTGGTCTGTTTTTGTTCCACAAAGACGCCACTAGGCGTGGTGGAAACAGCGATAGATCGATCAATTTGTTGTTGCCCTAAGACGCCACTAGGCGTACTGGCCACATACTGCTTTGCCGGTTGATGGCTAAGGATGGAAGAAGAGAGAAGAAGAAGATTAATTACTTACTATTGTTTAATAAATAACATGTGAAATTTAGACATTTGTCCCGTCTAGTTACCAGGGGTCTCAGACAAATAAAAACTAGGACTGCTGCCCCCTCATTCAATGTCGTACAAGGCGACGATTATGTCATTAAACATGGGGATGGCAACTTTATCATTGAAACTATTTGCCGCATAAACCACAGTTGTAAGATCATGTAAATCCTTGGCCCAAGCTTCCTGCAAGGAGACCAAGGCAAAAAGATCCACTACGTTAGTGACTCCACTCTCCACAAGGAGATCAACTACGTTAGTGACTCCACTCTCCACAAGGTGATCAACTACGTTAGTGACTCCACTCTCCACAAAGAGATCAACTACGTTGGTGACTCCACTCTCCACAAAGAGATCAACTACGTTAGTGACTCCACTCTCCACAAAGAGATCAACTACGTTAGTGACTCTACTCTCCACAAAGAGATCAACTACGTTGGTGACTCCACTCTCCACAAAGAGATCAACTACGTTAGTGACTCCACTCTCCACAAAGAGATCAACTACGTTAGTGACTCCACTCTCCACAAAGAGATCAACTACGTTAGTGACTCCACTCTCCACAAGGAGATCAACTACGTTAGTTACTCCACTCTCCACAAGGAGATCAACTACGTTAGTGACTCCACTCTCCACAAAGAGATCAACTACGTTGGTGACTCCACTCTCCACAAGGAGATCAACTACGTTAGTGACTCCACTCTCCACAAAGAGATCAACTACGTTAGTGACTCCACTCTCCACAAAGATATCAACTACGTTAGTGACTCCACTCTCCACAAAGATATCAACTACGTTAGTGACTCCACTCTCCACAAGGAGATCAACTACGTTAGTTACTCCACTCTCCACAAAGAGATCAACTACGTTAGTGACTCTACTCTCCACAAGGAGATCAACTACATTAGTTACTCCACTCTCCACAAGGAGATCAACTACGTTAGTGACTCCACTCTCCACAAGGAGATCAACTACGTTAGTGACTCCACTCTCCACAAGGAGATCAACTACGTTAGTGACTCCACTCTCCACAAGGAGATCAACTACGTTAGTGACTCCACTCTCCACAAGGAGATCAACTACGTTAGTGACTCCACTCTCAACAAGGAGAACAAAAGAACCTGATAACGATGACGATAATGAACGTTGAAGAAAAGAAACTGATTGGTTGTGACATAAATGTGACATTTGTTGTGACATTTGTTGTGACATTTGTTGTGACATTATTTAACAACATGATAACATTTTAAAAATTTCAGTGTTGCCAACATTAAGGTAATACAAAGGTGATTTGTCATCATTCAAGTATACTATTTTTTTTTTCGTTTAAAAGTGTGATATTTATTTTTCCGACTTAAATTAGTCCCAAAAATGAATGAAAAAAAATTAACTAGAGTTTCGAATAAAAGAAACCAATAAGTATTATATTTTATTTGATACACTTGGTGTGACGTCATTCATTTGGTTTGAAAACAATATCATAAGCTGAAGCATCGGTGCAGTCAAAATTTTCAGTGCTCTGGTTCCGCTACATCCGGTCAAAAACTCGTTGCTTCCTTGGTCCCAGCTCCAGCTCTGGGCTCTGCTCCAAAACCCTGCTTAAAAGGCAACAGATTAATAAAGACAGATAAACCTAGGAGCACGGAAGGGGTCACACCATAAACACTACAGACATTAGGCAACGTCACAAGAAACAGCAGAGAAATTTCAGCCTGGAAGATCCAACACAAGAAAAACAAACCAATGTAATATGTTATATAGAATAAATAACAATGCAATATCAAATATATAACCCACGTGGTGTTGAACCGGATATTCAATGTACGTATAAGATAAACACAAGTTTCCGTGTGCATGGACCAAAAGACAAACCAAAGCAAACCAAACCAAACCAAACCAAACCAAAGCCAAACCAAACCAAACAACCAAAAACAGCATTTCATAAAATTAAAACAATTCTATGCAACAAATCTTTCTCAATCGAAGAATATAACAGAATCCTGCAGTATTACATTGAGCCAATCCTGTAACATGGAAGCGACTTGTGGACGACCACTAAACATGTACATTGAAGTCACGGAGATGTAGATTTACATAAGAATGATAAGAATGCCATGGGCTGCTAGGAAGAATACTAGGGGCCCGTGTTCACAGAAATGTTCATACCTAAACGACACGAGAAGAAAACAGTCTGTAGGCCTACCCTTACTTCCTGTGAAGACTAGAGGGAAAATGGGAAATGTTGCGACAACCAGCGACATCGATGGAAACTGAGACAGAGGACGGCGGAGACAGACAATACTGGACAGTTGTAACGTTTTGGCATGGAAATATATATGGTTAAAAAGTCAGTCCCTATTTTTAAATGTTGTATCCTCACTTGTTTTTATTGGATGTACATGACAACAAATATCAAAACAATGCGTAACAACTGCCATTTGAGATTTGATGGATAAGTTTTTAATTTGTTTTCATTTTCAGAAACAAAACAAAATAAAAACTGACCTAGCCAATAAACTGACATAACAAGTGACAGCGAAGATTATTGCCTGCTACGACACCATGTGTTGAGCGTACCGGATCTCATGTTCATTTGTAATATTCATGTAACTTAGCATTATGTAACAACAATAACACTTGATTCTCTTTATTTTCATGTTCATCGATTTAAATTATTAAGATAGGAGTGAAGAAATAAACGTTTAAAACTAGGGAGTCACTTTTGAATTACCCTGAAGGAAGTTGGAAGAAATAAATATTGATGACAAACACTAGAGACAGGAAGGAACACATATGATCGCCTTCGCCAGTCGGCATGAAGAACTCTCTTCTAGTAAAGTCTACAATATTTTGTTAATAACAAAGGCATGAGAATATTCTAAAACATCAAGATGGGGGAAACAGTAATCTGAAATGTCAAAATGGGGGAAACAGTATTCTAAGCAACAAGATGGTAGAATATTCTAAAACAACAAATTGGGAGAATATCCTAAAGCAACATGGTGCGAAAGTATTCTAAAAGAAGATTAAGATGCTATGATGCATAACCCACCTCCCCCTCACACCCAGGACAAAACCTGGCACTCATGCTCGTAGATCAACTGTTGCGCATGACCTGGCAGTTGAAACTCGGAAATTTCTGCTTGAGAAACGAGTTTTCTATTTTGAGAGGGAGAAGAGGGAGAGGGGGGTACAGCGATCCACGGAAGAGGGTTACGGATAGAGGTAAACTTGAGAGTTTCAGGCTTCAAGTGGAAGGAAAGTTTCACAACTTGAAGAAGAATAATTCACCGGTTTACGTCACTCTTTCCAACATTCTAATAGGATTAAGATCAGTTTTTGTTCTGGCTTCCTCTTGTTCCTGTGTAGACCCACTAGAACGGGCAAGAAACCCTTCTGCCTGTCTGCCACCCATTTTTCGTTTTCCGCGAGCGCTCAGCCACATCGGCGCATGCGCAGTGACCCCACGTGTTCATAAACAAAGTTTTATGGAAAGTGGGGTATTCGATGTGGGAGTTGTAGTTAGTTAGCTTGGCAATTTCTAACATTTCTTAACTCGGGTAGATTTGCTGTTCAACTTAAGCTTTCTAACATGGGAACTGAAACTAACAGAGATGATCGTAACACGCCTGAATATTTAGCACAGTTACTAAAAGACAAAAAACAAATCCAGGCCTTGCCAAATGTATTCATTCATACGGAGAAAATTTTAGACGAAGGTAAGTTTTTAAACGAGGCTTATCACAGTTATAAAGTTCCACTTTGGTTTTTTTTTTTTTTTTTTAAACTTTCGTTTGCGAGTCACTGTTTAGATTTGTTTTGTTTCTTAGTAGGTCGCTACTTTGGCTAGTAAGCACAAATGATAGTGATGAAGCCACCAAATCTGTTTGCAATCATGCCTTATCAATCTAATGGCTCCGCTACTGAAGTGTCAGTGACCGAGCCTTGGGTCGAGAAGCATTGTCGGCGGATTGCCCTTAAAAGTTACTTTTCCACCGAGATTTTAAATTGTAACACGTGTAATTCATTTTTATAACTGTGCTGTCACAAAATTCACTATTTTTACAAAGGTTAGAGCAGTCGTTTTTGAAGAAAAAGCCGCATTCCAAAACATTAACTTGTTGAAATTATGGCAGCCATCTTGGAAACATTGCACCCCTGAGCCGAGAGAGGCGGTTCATATTTGTAGCTTGTCGAGGATTGATGAGGTTGCCAGCCCTGTGGAAACCTCACATTAGTCACCTTTTGTAACATGCCTGTGGAAACAGTACTGGACCCGTTCTCTCAGTGTCTCATCTGGGATCCACACAGTCAGTAGCACTACAACATCACAGCTTATATGATACACCCACACACATTTGACATTTACAAGATAACCTGGCAGACAATAACTTTTCTTATCAGCTTCCAATAAAACACAAGTCTTAGATCATGTCAAGTTTTTTGTGTGTCTTGTGCTGTCTCAACTTCTTGCCATGTCATCTTGATGACTCCACATAATTTTCTCTGGTTACCATGCACTGTTTTTTTAAATTTTTTTTTTCTTTACTCTGTGGATTCAAGGGCCACCTTTCGAGCTAATTTCCTCAGTTTGTATTAAAGTGGTTTCTAGCTAGTTAGGTTTTATAACAAATTGTCCCTTCTCAAGGTTGGATAACCAGACCCATGACCAACAATCTTTAGTCATATTTTATGGCATACATGGTATTTAGTAAATATGATACTTTTTTTCTTCAGTTTAGGCGCTGGGTGCAGCAAAGGTGCATATGAAGTAGTTTATAGTAATTTGTTTCTGTAAGCACTGACAGTTATGCCTGCATTGTAGATTTATATTACTGCAAGCATTTCACATTCTTACATTATCTGCATGTGTTTTACAGCACACAAGAAGTGTCCATCAGTGCAAAATTTACATGCTGCATTTTTTATACCAGCAAACAGTTGATACACAGTCTACAGTTAGGAAAGGCTACATGATACCAGCAAACAGTTGATACACAGTCTACAGTTAGGAAAGGCTGCATGATACCAGCAAACAGTTGATACACACTGTCTACAGTTAGGAAAGGCTACATGATACCAGCAAACAGTTGATACACACTGTCTACAGTTAGGAAAGGCTACATGATACCAGCAAACAGTTGATACACAGTTTACAGTTAGGAAAGGCTACATGATACCAGCAAACAGTTGATACACACTGTCTACAGTTAGGAAAGGTTACATGATACCAGCAAACAGTTGATACACACTGTCTACAGTTAGGAAAGGCTACATGATACCAGCAGAACTTGACATATTATTCATTGATTTAAGCACACATGTCAAGTGAATTTGTTATTTGATTTTAGCCACTTTTTTGTAAGGGTGTGGGGGTAAAATAAAGGAACAAAAATAAAATTCACCTGTGTACACCTCGTTGTTTCCAGCTCCGTGATGCGCTGGTTTTTAAAATCTGTGTTGATTAGGGTTTAAAATAAAATGATGGAACTAGAGGATGAGAAATGCAGTAAAAACTGATTGCAGAAAATAAGTAACTTATATGGACCTGAGTTTTGTGATGGAACAGTACGATAGCAAGACTATAGTGTGTTTTTAATTTCTTTTTTTTTTAATTAACTGGTTTATGTCCAATACCAAACATTTCACACCTTTTATTTTTGTTAAGCTTGGCAGTTATGCCTGGGCACAATTGCAGGTGGCATAGTTGGTGTCACCTGTACTCATTGACATGGGTTCCATTTTTTCTGAGTGTTTGCTTTACTAATCCTTGTACGTGGGCAGCTAGTGACCATATAATGTAAGGCCATGACTATATACTGTACTGCCATGGAAATCTGACTTAATGTTTGTTACTGCATGCCAGGCTAATCACCGAATAATAATCTTTTTGTTCTTGCTTCTCATGAAGAGTTAATCTTGAAACAAATTTGATAACAGATGTTGTTCTTACGTGCACCGAACTCACTTTCTGTACACTAACTCTGTTATTGATTCTGTGTGTCATAATTGGTGGTTTTAACAGTTTAATATAATAGTTTTTTTTTCTGTCTCTGCCTCCATTGTACCTGACCTACCTGTTGCTGTCATGACTTAGAAATTTTCTTCTCACAAACTCCGGTCACTGTTTACTGATGCAGCGTCATGATTATCTGTCTAGAATTTTCAGTCGTTATCTGGACATGGCAGTTAAAACCATGTCATTCTGATATTTGTCATTCTATATCCAGATACGAAAGAGGGAACCTTGTGGTTCTGGTTGTGTGTTGACACATCTTTAAAAACTGGTAACCACTCATGTGGAATCAAACTCTGAAAACCAGAACTGACAGTTTATCTTCTGCAGAAGCAACGTAATGTAGGATGCGTTCCATGAGTGCCACACAAGCTGACGTTCGCGACTGAGTCTCTGCATTTCCTAGTGTCTCTGATGTTTTGAATCAGTTGCGTCTTCAATAAATTCCCATGTCATCTGGTCATTTTGTCCAGGTATTTCTCTGTCTTCTGTTTAAATTAAATGTACATGTTGTTACGTAGTCCCACAATTGTTCCGTGTTATGTTGGGCTGTCTATGTCTTAATAGGAGCGTGGGCCTTAAAAAAATTTGTGCCAGTTCTTCCTGTCCTAATCGTTCAAGGTCTTTCTGTGTCTTCTGTCATGTGTATCCACTTTCCTTTCTTCGTGTATTTTTTTTTTTTTTTTGGGTGTTCATCTATTTTTTTTTTACCCTGGAGATTCCAGGACAAAGACTGGCATTGTCACAATGTCAGCGGATTTTCTGATGCCAGTCCTCTCCAGCAATTGCACATTTTTCTCATCTTCCTTTCCACCAGTGTTTGTTCAGACCCCTCAGGTCTACATTGATGATCTTGTCATAAAATTTTCAACCTTCTGGCCTGTGGTAGCACCCATTTATGGAAGTCTAGAAGACTATTTCTCTGTAAACTTCCACATTTGATTTGTCTGACTCTAAGACCTCGGCTTCATCCTTCATAGGAACCACATTTCTGCCCATTCCCCGCTCCACCATATGTTTGTTTATTTGTCCAGGTCTCGCACTTTCATAAAGGAAAATAGGATTAATACAGCATCATAAATACTCTCTTCTTCTGCTGCCAGTCATAAGTTTGTTGGTGGCAAAACTGCTTTCCATAGTTTTGATTTCTTACTTACTTACTTACTTAGTCGTTCCCCTTCTACCATGAGGTGTAGAGGTTTGGAAGAGAGAGCGCCAAACTATCCTATCGGCTGTCTTCCTCCTGGCCTGGTTCCATTCTAGTCCTCGGTCCTTCAAAGATTGTCTAATGTTGTCCTCCCAGCGGACTCTGGGTCGTCCTCGGGGTCTGGATCCTTGGCTCTTTGTTTCCCATGCTTGTCGTGGTATCCGATCTTCTCCCATTCTGCAGACATGGCCAAACCATCTTAATTGGGACTGTTCTACTTGGGTCTGCAGGGGGAAGGATTTCAGGCCTTGACGTATCGTCTGTTTGCGTACCATGTCACTTCTTGTTACTTCAACCACCTTCCTCAGATACCTCATTTCTGAGGTTTGGATCTGGCTTTTGTGGGTTGTAGTCATTGCCCATGACTCGCATCCATATGTCAAGACTGTTACATAGGTGGAGCGGTATACAGCCATCTTCGTTTTCTTACCAACCTCTCTCTTGCTGAGGAATCCTCGATTTATGGCCTGAAAAAGTCTCCCAGCTGCTGCTTTTCAAGTGGCCAACTCTTCTTTGATGCCTCCCTTTCGGTCTATAATAGCTCCGAGGTATTTAAAGTGGTCGACCTGCTCCAGGACCTGTTCTCCCAGCTTAATCTGATGTCTTCTTTCTTCTCGTGATATCACCATGGATTTTGTTTTAGAGCTGCTTATGACCATCCCTCTCTTCTCCAGCTCTTCCTTCCAGACTTGCAGGTTGGATTGGAGATGTGCCTCTGATTTAGCAATCAGGGCAACATCTTCAGCAAATGCCAGCTCCGAAATATAGACCTGTCTCATCTTCCAGTACACCCGTGTGTTACCGGGGCCCGAAAGGGGAGCAAAGAATAGTAACACTGTCCCCTGCCAGGCATGTCGTAGAAGGCGACTAAGGAGGATTGGGCATGGGGCCGGTTACCCCATCCTGTAAAAAAAATTTAAACCACAAAAAACTTCAACAAATATGGACAAGTCAAATAAAGAAAATAAAACACAGCCATCCAAGACAGGGGAAGGTCCTCTCGCGGGGAGGCGTATGATGCAACACAGAGAAAGCCGAAAGGAATCTGTGTTGCTGACTAACCTTCTTTCTTCTAGGAGAACTTCCAGATTTGGCACCTGGAATGTTCGAACATTGAACGAACAAGGGAAAGTGGCACAAGTAGCAGCAGAAATGAGGGAATACAAAATCGAGGTTCTGGGAATGTGTGAAACAAAGTGGAAGGGGGTAGACAGGAAGAAACTCATCACAGGTGAATTGGTGCTGTCCTCAGGACACGAAGATGAAAGTTCACACCACAGTGAAGGGGTAGCTCTTATGTTATCTAAAGAAGCACAGAAAGCACTCATTGAATGGGAAGCTGTGGGACCCAGAATAATAACAGCTATTTTCAAAACAGCTAAAAAGAAAATTCATGTCAATGTCATCCAATGTTATGCACCAACTAATGACAAAGAAGAGTCTGTGAAAGAAGCATTTTATACTAAACTACAGGAAATTATGGATAAAGTAAAAAGAAGAGACATCATAATTTTGATGGGTGACATGAATGCAAAGATAGGTACAGTCAATACCGGATTTGAAGAAGTCATGGGAAAACATGGGCTAGGAGTAATGAATGAAAATGGAGAACTATTCGCAAACTTCTGTGCTTCAAATCAACTGGCTATAGGAGGAAGCATGTTTCCACATAAGAGAATACACAAGGCAACATGGATATCACCAGACCATAGAACAGAAAATCAGATCGATCATATATGCATAAAGAAGAAGTTTAGATCATCATTGCAGGATGTAAAGGTATATAGAGGAGCAGATGTGGCATCAGATCACCATCTTCTGATAGCCAAAGTAAAAATGAAACTCAAGAGATATGCAACAATGCAAAATTATAGACAACAGTTTAATGTAGGACAGCTAAGAAATCAAGAAACAAGAGACAAATTTGCGGTCACAGTATCCAACAAATTCCAAGTGCTCCAACAGTTGGAAGATGTAGAGAATACAGAAGACTATTGGCAGCAGGTCAAAACGGTATGGAAGGAGACATGTGAAGAAATACTGGGGAAAAGGGAAAGACAACAAAAAGCATGGATAACAACAGAAACCATCAATAAGATAAAAGATAGAAAAAACAAGAAAGCAGAGTTAAACACAAGCAAAACCAGAAGTTCCAAAGCCAAGGCTCAAGAAGTGTACACAGAAGCAAACAAAGAAGTAAAAAGAAGTATCAAAAGAGACAAGAGAAAGTATATTGAGGAGTTGGCAAGAGAGGCAGAAGATGCTGCAGCCAAAGGAAATATGAGAGAACTGTATAGCAGCACAAAGAAGCTAACAGGGAAATACAAGCAAACAAGCTGCCTCATAAAAGATAAGAATGGGAAACTGCTCAGCAATATACAAGAGCAAATGAAGAGGTGGACGGAATATTTTGGGGACCTTCTCAATAGACCAGCTCCACAAAACCCGCCGGACATCCAGCCAGCAGAAGAAGAGCTACAAATTAACGGTGAAAGACCAACGAAGGAAGAAATAAAGAAAGCCATAAAGCTTCTAAGAGATGGAAAAGCGTCTGGACCTGATGGCATTCCAGCAGAGGCCATCAAAGCAGATATCGACACGGCTACAGAGATGTTATATAAATTACTTGGTAAAGTCTGGGAAAAAGAAGAGATACCAGCAGAATGGAAGGAAGGATATCTGGTTAAGTTGCCTAAGAAGGGAAATCTACAAGAGTGCACAAATTATAGAGGAATAATGTTACTATCAGTGCCAGGAAAGGTATTGAACAGGATTATCCTTGAGAGATTAAAGGAGTCCATAGACAAGAAATTGAGAGATGAACAAGCAGGTTTTCGACAAAACAGATCATGTACAGACCAGATAGCCACTTTGAGAATAATAGTTGAACAAAGTCTGGAATGGAATTCACCACTATACATCGGATTTGTGGACTACGAAAAAGCATTTGACAGTGTGGACAGAGAATCACTTTGGAAATTGATGAGGCATTATGGAGTTCCCCTGAAGATCATTAATTTAATAAAGAAAACCTATGAAGACATGACGTGCAGAGTTCTTCATGAAGGACAGCTTACAGAACCATTTGGGATAAGAACAGGAGTGCGACAGGGATGCCTCTTGTCTCCATTTCTTTTCTTGCTGGCAATAGATTGGGTTATGAGATCATCGACAACACACAACAGAAATGGAATCCAGTGGACTCTGACTAAGCAGTTGGATGATCTGGATTTTGCTGATGACTTGGCTCTCCTGTCCCATAACCGTAATCAGATGCAGGACAAATTGAAAACACTCGATGAGAGGTCACAGCAATTGGGTCTGAAAATACACAGGGAAAAGACAAAAATAATGCGAATAAATGCAGGTAATGAAAACAGGGTTGAACTTGAAGAAACACCAATACAAGATGTAGAATCATACACATATCTTGGCAGTAATATAGACAAAGTTGGAGGGACAGACAGCGATATCAAAATAAGAATACAAAAGGCAAGAGGAGCTTTCATTGCATTGGGAAATATATGGAGATCAAGAGAAATAGGATCCAACACGAAAATAAGAATCTTCAACTCAAATGTGAAGTCAGTCCTATTGTATGGCTCGGAGACATGGAGAACAACAAAGACAACAACCAAAAAGCTACAGACTTTCATAAATGGGTGCTTGCGTAGAATAGAGGGATTAAAATGGTATGACAAGGTTACCAATGTGGAACTGATGACAAGAACTGGACAAGTGCCAGTGGAACAAGAGATGAGAAGAAGACGATGGCGATGGATAGGACACACACTGAGGAAACCTGTTGATAGCATTACAAGGCAGTCCTTGTTCTGGAACCCCCAGGGCAAGAGAGGCAGAGGAAGACCAAGAAGTACGTGGAGAAGAGAGTTGGAAACAGAGGTGAAAATGATGAGGAGAACATGGAAAGAACTTGAGATGATGGCACGTGACAGGAGGACTTGGCATGTGTTTGTTGAAGGCCTATGCTCCTTTGGGAGTGGAGGGTTATGAATGAATGAATGAATCTTCCAGTACCCCACTGAATACTTTCTTGTTCTCTCCTTACATGCCTTGATGACATCGTCCATAAGGAGTATGAAGAGGTAAGGTGATAGGATATCACCTTGTCTTACACCAGTGGTGGTCCTGAACTCTTCTGACTTATGGTTTGCTGTCCTCACATAATTTCTGCAAGACTTGTAGAAGCTCTGTATAGCATGAATCAGAGGTGCTGGAATATTCTTCCTTGCCAAACAGTCCCAAAGTTTGCTCCAGGGGACCCTGTCAAACGCCTTTTCCAGATCTATGAAACAAAGATGGATCTCACTCTTATACTCAAGGGCCTTTTCACTCAGCTGTCTGAGTGTGAAGATTAGGTCTTGAGTACTTCGGTTTGCTCGGAATCCGCACTGGACCTCATCCAATTGTGGCTCATCTAGGCGTCGGAGTCTCTGCTCTAGGATTCTAGAGTAGATTTTACCAGGGACACTGAGAAGGGATATGCCTCTATGGTTTCCACACTGTCGATTGTCACCCTTTTTGAAAATTGGTGTTATGATGGCAATCTCCCAATCCTTTGGTATGGTCTTGTTGTACCACGCTGCCTGTAAAACCCTTAAGAGTAATAGGTCGCCTGATGCTCCCATGAACTTAACCATTTCTGGTGTTATACCATCATGCCCTGCTGCTTTACCCATCTTGATTTTCTCCAGTGCTGCATTCAGTTCTTCCATCTTTATGTCATCTTCACCATCATTGGTTTTCTCTTCTGTGCTAGTGTTTATCATTTCTGATGCTTCACCATGCTCACCATCCAGGAGTTCTGAGAAATATTCTTTCCATTACTTCCTTCGGGGCAGTAAGCAATTTGCCTTGCTTGTCCTTTATAAATTTGAGAGGGCATTGTTTTTCCTTCCTCGTGTTCTTTAGGGTCTTGTAGAACAATTTCTGGTTTTCTTGTGCATCTTTTTCTAGCTTTTCTCCAAATTCTTCCCAGGACTTCTGTTTTGCTGCTAGCACTTTGTTCTTTGCTTCTGTTCTGAATGTCACATATTCTCTATATTTTTCCATTTGTCCTGTTGTGTTTTTAGCTCCTAAGTATTGTTTCCATGCCATTTTCTTCTCTCTTATTTTCTCTTTGACTTCCTCTGTCCGCCAAGGTGTCCTCTTTCTCTTGTTCCCAAGTCGGACTTCACCGCATGCTTCTGCAGCAGCTGTCTTTATGATATCCTTGAATTTAATCCAGAGGTTTTCCAAGTCATCAGGTCGTTCTTCTGTGTTGCTCACTGCTGCAGCAATAAGCCCCTGATATCTGGTCTTAATTTCTGGCTCTCTCAGCTTGTAGGTCCTAATGCTCATTTCAGTTTTGATTTCTAGGTTTTTTATTTTGGTCCAACAGTCTGTAGACTTCTGGTTGTCTGTTGAGTCTTGTTGGTGATAGTTGTGGCAGCTGTTATTTCACTATTACTACTGTATTTTAACTTGACATTTTACAATCTGCAGTCATGTTTTATCATGGGACACAGTTTTATTTGCTGACTTTGTTAATGTTACTAATGTCTCACAGTTTGCTTTCTGTTATTAAACTGTATACACCTCACAGTCTTCAGTATTAATATGTAATTATAACCTTTATTACTTAAACATAGACATGTCATGTTAACCAGCAAATATGAATTTGCATTTAATAATAATAATAATAATTAATAATAATAAGGAGTAGTACTTGGCAATACTTCCAACTAAATGGATAACGGTCACCGTTCAAACATCGGGCACAGATTTGGAAGCTGGAGTCCTGACACTCATTTTGTTGTTCAGGCAGACGTTGATATGCAGGTAAATGTTTTGTTTTGTGTTTGTTCATATGTGTACTGTTTATGTCTGGCCATCATATCTTTTTAACATGTACGGCATTCTTCTTCTTCTTCTTCTTCTCGTTCGCTGTTGTTTAGAAATGTCTACACAAGACGTCCGGTTCTCTGGATGTATGTTGCTGTGGTTTAAAGTTCTCCAAGACTCCCAAACAGCTTTGTGTGGATGTGCGTCTCTGTGGGCCAATGTTCAGTTCGCAATTGACTAAGCATGTCAGATATCTCCATGTGTGGGAAAATACGTCTTTTCTTGATTGTTATAAGCATTGTAGCTGTTGTACCTTTCTTATCTTGGCTGGGTTGTCCGGGAATTGATAAGTTTCTGAGGACGCCATTAAACGGTGTGTCTACTGTAGGGGTTACCATATCGTTCAACGCAAAAAGGAGGACAGTACTCAATTTTGTTGTCATGAAAAGGACAAATGATGGCGTTATATTGACAAGAGGAGGACCAAAAAAAATGTGGACATATTTATTTTAATTAGTAAATTACAGAGAAGATTACACTGGCTAACAAAAAAAAATTTTTTTTTTCTTTCTCTAACATTTCTATGTTTTTCTGGTCAATTTTAATGCGCTGTTTTTAAATCTGCAAACCGTTTTTCTCTATCAGGTCGGGATCTCTAGAAATACGCAATTGAAGTTTTTTAACAACCCATACAGTATTACAACATCATTTGTACAAGAAGTATAACAGTTATGTAGGCTTGAATTTCTTTGCAGTCGACTTTCGTCGGTGAATGGCATGTGGTACATCGCGATGAAGCATCCAACAATAATCGGCAAGCATGGTCACACTCCACCGTCCTTGATAACGTGACGCCATTACGGCGATATCTTGATGGAATCGTTCTCCATGTTCATCGCTGACTTCGCCAAGGTTGTCATGTAAAAAGTCAAGATGCGAATCGAGCAAATGGATTTTGAGGGACATGTTACATCCCATAATTCTGTATGCATCTATGCACTGCTTAACAATATGCACATAGTCGACAGATTTGTGATTTCCCAGACAGTTATCGACGATCGATTTGAATGCCATCCATGCGCGAAGTTCACTACCATGTAACAAGTTTTCGAATTGTTTGTCTGCAATAACTTTCCTAATTTGAGGTCCTACAAAGATACCTTCCTTTATCTTTGCATCGCTAATTTGCGGAAACTTTTCTCGAAGATAAGTGAAAGCTTTGCTCATTTTATCTAACGCTTTTACGAAATTCTTCATGAGCCCCAACTTTATATGTAACGGTGGTAAAATGATGCTGTCTTTGTTAACTAATGGCTCGTGTATTACATTTTTATGCCCGAGCTGCATACGATCCCTGAAAGGCCACACCTTTTTTGCATAATGTTCCTGTCTGTTGCGGCTGTCACATTTACATAGGAAGCAACACAATTTAGCATACCCAGTCTGCATGCCCGTGAGAATTGCAATGACCTTTAGGTCTCCACAAATCCGCCATTGGTAGTCATTGTACTTTATTTTTGCCAAAAGTATAGCCATATTGTCATAAGTTTCTTTCATATGAACAGAGTAGGCGACTGGAATTGATGAAAATAAATTTCCATTATGCAATAACACGGCTTTTAGACTAGTCTTGGAAGAGTCAATGAAAAGTCGCCATTCGTTGACTATGTGCTCATGACCGAGGTGCACCATTAGACCTTTTACATCTTTGCAATAGCAAATATCATCATCCATCGCAAAGTATTGAACAAGTTCTCTGTGTCTATGACGAAATTTAGATATCGGAGTATTGGGCGCTAAAAGATTCCATTCTTTGAGTCGCGAACCGAGTAATTCCGCTTGTCCTTTGGTGAGAGCGAGATCACGTATTAGATCTGAAAGTTCTGAATGGTTAATTAAGTGAACACCATCATTCACCGGTATATAATCCGAGTCAGAATTAGTTTCTAAAGCAGGTAAACTATCACTTTCTGATGGTTCATTCACGTCCAACGGATATTGTTCTGGTGGAACTGGGATCGGACACGTGATTGGATCATGAGGCACTGGTTTCAAAACCGATTCAATATTTGGATAAACCACAGACTTTCTAGTTTTAAAAGTGAAACCATAGATATTTGTCAAGCAGAAGTAACAATCAGTAGCGTGATTTGTCGGTTCACGCCATATTACTGGCACTCCAAAAGGCATCGACTTATGCTTCGGCGATTTTCGTAACCAACCTGCCAATGTATTTGCACAAGTCGAACAAACTGCATTTGGCTTCCAAGATTTATTTGCATCATCAACTTTCGAATCGAAATAAAGTTCATATGCTTTCTTTAGCAATGGTGTAAAGTTTTTCTGTAGAACACAATCGGTAAAATATCCGCACACGTAACAGAACAGATCAGCCGAATTTCTACAACTTCTAGAAGCCATATTTCACTCAGAATTATTTCAAAATACAGTAACTATTTGAAATATAACGTAACATATGTCATGCATCTTTTAGCAGTATAAAAAGTAGAATTATTTTGCATTTTATTAATTTTTAAAAAGTTATATAGTAAAAATGAAACGGAGCAAATAACGGTTTCCCAAAAATATATTTATTCACAAATATCTTAAGAACCCGACGTGATAGAGATAAACGGATTTCAAATTTGAAATCAGCGCAAGAAACTGACCTAAGAACACTTATTCTTATATAAGAAAGAAAAATGTTGTTTGTCAGTGTTATTTGTTACAAATATCAGATCAGATTTCTAGTCTATTAGTTGGTATGTTAAGGTGATAAAAATCTTTAAAAAATATCGATTACTTTTGCAACACATTTCTCTGAAGTGTTCCAGTTCGATATTTTGACATTGTTTCTGGTGACTTATTGAGTGTGATCTGCGCCTTAATTTATTTGAATGGTAAACCACAGATGTTTTAGTCCAAATACTGAATGATTATTTCATACACTTTGTTGAAATCAGTGGGAACCCCACAATAAGCAGCGTTGTTTATTTGTCAGTCTCTCAGAAAGTGTATCAGTCGAGTACTTTACAGTCACAGAAGTGACCATATCGGTTGTTTGGTTCTGGCACATGCACACTTGCAGAGAAACCGTTTTGAATTACAGCTAATTGATTTAAAAATACTGGGATGTTTTACAGTATGAGCAGAAATAAGGTGCCTTCAGCATCAGCACTTTAGTCTGTTCCGTGTTTGTGTCTTTTGTAAATTTTAATTCCGAACTTTCTTACGCAAGTGCTTTCTTGTGGCTTTTCTGGTTTCGCGTTTGTTTGTGTGTGTGCGTGTTTTTTTTTTCTTAACAGAGCAGAACTTTTTATTTGCTACTGACACAGGTGTGCCACGTCAGCGCACGAGACATCTGCTTGTGAATCTTGCCGACGACTGGCAAAACATGGACATTTCTTGTCAACTCATCTGCAAATACACACCTGTCATTTTGGCACTGAGAGTACAGGTAAAGGTAGTCCAATAGCACATACTGCCGTAGGGGAGTGAAGTGTTGGAGACTTGACCATACTAGGTCCAGCACTAGGTCCAGCATCGTGAGATGGAGTGACCAGTTCCCTTCCTCGCTGCCTTTTCCATCACTATCTCAAAATCAGGTGCCCATTTACAGCTGGGTAGTCGAGCGTGTCCGTACCGTGATTCGAGTGATTAGCGCTATAACCACTCTGACAATCGGACGCTATAATTAAGAGTAGGTTTGTGCCATACCTCTTAGATGCCCATGGAGCAGGGTCCTCAACAACAACAACACCAACAACAAACAACAACACCAACAACATGTCCTGTGTCATCATCTCAACATCTTTTTATGTCTTCTTTATCGTGTTTATCTTTTCTCTTGTCCATGTTTTTTGTTGTCTCCCATTATGTCTCTTACATTGGGCATGTCAGCACGGAGTCTGCTTGTAATGCTATCGTCAGGTTGTCTTAATGCTATCGTCAGGTTGTCTTAATGCTATCGTCAGGTTGTCTTAATGCCAGTCCTATCCAGCGCCAGCGTTGTCGTGTCCCACTGGTTTCATGCCGTCATTGTCACGCCATTAGTCATCTTGTCATGTCATTTCAAATCTTTTCTCTATTCTCATCATTTAAAACAGATTGCTACACAGACCAGCAGTGTAAGAGTGCATACACTTGTTTGGAACATGAAGTTTTCTGCACGATACCAGCAGCAGTGGTACTCTCATGCTCTGGAATAAACGAACACAATTTTTTGTCGGTACAAACACACACACACACACACACAAACAGACGTGCGGTTGTTTCCATCCAGTCTCTTTTGTCAGTACACACACACACAGACGTGCGCGCGCACAAAGTAGTACTACATCAAAATATTTAACATTCTCATAATTAAATGTGAATGTTTATCACGTGGCCGGATGTTAAGAAAATATGTGCGAGAGATGGGTGGCTGGTCAAATATTGTGTTCAGGAGTCACGTGATATGTGCCTATTGTATGGCATACGGCTTTCCAAATGTGTTTAGGCCCCACCGTAAACACCCCACCCCCCTCCGACAGCGTATTCACCAGACAAGCATACGAGTAGAATGTACTCCCAACAAACAATAATTTTGTTCCAGTTATTTTATGGTCCCAAATTGTTTTAATTTTACAGACAGGTCAAATTTTCATGATTTGTTTGTGTAAAAACGGGGATAACTTAGTACTGACCATCAGCTGATATCATTTGTACGCATTCTGTGCGGTTTGTTAACGTGTTAAAGACTGTTCCTGGTATATCTCATTTGATTTCCTATAGAAAATAGGTCAGCGTGATGTTAATACAGGCTCGTGTACTGTTGTCATTCTTGCCAGTTGTTTGTCACTAAATCCCCGCTTATTGTATCATCTCATGCAGTGATGGATCTTTGTATTTCTAACAGGAAACTGAAATAAGGCTATCATCGGATGTCTCTTGTTGAACGTTTCACAAATATTGTTGCTATTTTTTTCAAATATGTTTTCATTGTATATTATTCTACAGTACGCCATGTTACCGTATATGGTTTGACACTGTATTTTAATAATATATTTGATACGCCATCTGTCATATTTTAATTTAAATCCACTAGTTCAACATTTATAAAAACCGGATATATTTATCCTGTGTACTGGCGGTGGTGGGTGTATTGATATTGTTTGATCATTTATACACATTAATGTTAAATTATGCAAGAAAATATTTGTGAGCCCAGCAAGTAAATGTGAGAACACAATGAAAACACATTGAAAAATGTATGTCCAGAAATGAACGCTTACAGATTATTTGTTGGCTTCAGATGCACAATGATACCACAGTTAAACATGGCGAAGTCGTTAGAATGCTGGAAAACATAAATATTGACAGCAGATCAATTTAAAACAAGCAGCACCTGCTGATCTCCAACCAGACATACTCACCCACCAGAATGGCACCTCCAGCCAGAGATACCCAACCACCAGAATGGCACCTCCAGCCAGACATACTCACCCACCAGAATGGCACCTCCGGCCAGAGATACCCAACCACCACCAGAATGACAGCCATGATCAGCGGAGCAATATTCTAACACAAACACAGATTAAAATACTTGGGCAGTATGATTACGTCAGGTGGTAAATGGGGACTCAGAGTGGCTAAGAGGGTTGCGTCCGCCTCTAATTCTAAAGGTACCGGGGTCGCTCCCGGTACAAGGAATATAATTGATAGAATTTTTTGTTTTCAGAACTAGTGGTTCCTAATGATGTCATCTCCTGGGTAGTGAGATTGGATGCCTAGCCTTCTCGGATAAGGGCTGAAAAAATAGGAGCGCACGTTAAAAAGCCCTTGGCAATTGGGAATCGTAAATATGCCATAAGGACGCTGCCCTGGAAAAATTAGGAAACGTAACCACCACAACAAATATTTATGCAACGTGTCATTCCTGTATATACACATTGGGATCCTCGCCGGTGGTACGTCGTTCGCGTGCTGTGCTGAGATCCTCCTTGTGTGATCTAAGGGAGGAGATCGGAGCACTGATGAAGTGGTCTGAGTGCAATGAAGATACTCCTTAAAACCGAACCATCGTAAATACATAAGTCAAGTTAACAACAGAATATGCCACACAAAAACAACATTCCGTACAAAGAAGAAATATCCCACGTAATATATCCATGTCACTGTACACAAAAAGAGGGGTTCTAATGTGTTACATCGTTGAGTAAAGCAAATAAATACAGTAACAAAGATAAGATGAAGCCATTTATTGGGCATGTGATGAGATCACTGGAAACATCATGACCGCGGGAAATATAAACGGACAGAGAAGTGGAGGACAACTGAACACCATCTTTGGCGTGATTACAGGAACAATGAAGAACATAACAAACTTGAGCCATGTTCGTCTACGTTTAGAGACACGACACTTGACTTTATACTATACACTAAATGTAAACAAGAGTAGTTTCTATAACTTTATTTTATTCACATCTTATAAAATATTATATTTAGTGACGCGTGTGACACTAGAACTCACATATAGACATTCAAGCTTTCGTTTTTTTCTGACTAGAAATAATCGAATGAGGTGAGTGCAGATACTCTGTAAAGGCGGGGTTTATTGATCAGCTATAGCCCTTGCTGGCCGCCCTCCGGTAAGGCTAATTCTGTGGTCGGCCTTCTTGCGTGGTCCAAATTGGAATCTCATTGAAAGTAAAAGCCCTCTCCCGGGGTTCGGGAAAAGCAAGTAATTGCCAATTGAAGGGTCCCAGCTCGTGGAAGATGGATCACTTTCTTAAAGTCATTGAAAATATTCACACATAGTCTTTTGTTCAAATCAGTTGTTGGCCCCAAGGGTCATTGGACATGCGCCAAGTCGTTAATCTACACGTTCCTAGTTATCACGGTGTATTTATTTATTATAATTTTTAAAACAGATTAAAAAAAAAACACCTAATTTATCGTCGAAAGAAAAATTATGGAAGGCTAGGAAGCATAATTACTGACTGACGGAAAAGAGAATAATTAATAATACTTATTGGCCACAAACACCAGATTAAGGGAATTTGTAGCCAACTATAACGCAAGTAAATAAAAAAAAAAGGTATTGGGCGATGCTTTGTTATCTATTTAGTCTGTACGGTGAAAACACACAAGCTGAGGATTGTAACATGATGTGTCAGGAATAGTTTGAATATGGACACAAACAACCTGCAATAAAGTGATGCATGGCTGGCAAACTCATCGTATCAAACTAATTGCTACAGAAACCAGGAGCTTGGTGCCGGCTTCCTGTAATGGGACAAGCTACAGCAGTGGCTCACTGCTCCATAGGGAACGACAAGGAAAATGGTGATGATAGTGATGTTGGATAGGGCACGGATAGTGATGTTGGATAGGGCACGGATAGTGATGTTCGATAGGGCACGTATTGAGGACAGCAGTTTTTGTTCTGGAATCCCCAAGGCAACGTGGAGAAGAGAATAAGATGATATAGAAGTTGAGGCCCACTAGTAACGACAAGAATTGTTCACACCAAAACCGCATTTCATGAAAATTGAAAGACAGGACAAATTGAAATACCTTGGAGTAACATTCGATCGTGGGCTGTCGTATAAGCATCATGTTGATCACGTCATACAGAAGTGCAAGAGAGGTCTGGCAGCCCTAAAAACAATGGCTGCAGCGCACCTGGAGCAGAGACTACTGTTTCTCTTGTATCACCAGCTGATCTTGTCTATAATCGAGTATGGCAATTGGGCCAATGGGAGAGCAGAGCTGGAAATTAATCAACTGATAAATGATGATGCCATTGTGTACACTGAAGGGTCTGTAATCTGTGGTAATAAATCGGGGTGGGGCTTCTCTGCTAAAGTAAAGGGCAGAACAATCGCTGAACATAGTGGGGCTTACATGATAACAACCTCCAGCATGAGAATGGAGGTAAAGGCAGCCACTGCTACCTGAAGATGGCTGTCAGTGACTTTATTAACAAAGGCAGTTATTGTCTCAGACTCACAATCCATGCTTCGAAAGGTCCAAAATGGATGGCTCCTGCATGAATGGAAAACCTCCATAGAAACATCGAATCTTCAATAACTGATGTGGATCTACTGTCCTGGTCATGCAGGGGTACGCGACAATGAAAGAGCTGACAGACTAGCTTCAAGAGCACTCATAAAGTGCATTGGATATAGATAAGAGAGAAATACTGAGGGCAATTCATGATCGCCTATTAGAGAATGCAATCGATGAATCATCAAGGCTAAGACTGCTGGAATTAGGCATCAAACGTAAGACCAGCAGGGATGGACACATCCAGCATGTATACAACCAGTGCGCAACAGAAACAATTATCATTCATACATTTCAACATTTGCTGACGTCAAAATCAAAGGCACATCTCCAATCCAACCTGCAAGTCTGGAAGGAAGAGCTGGAGAAGAGAGGGATGGTCATACGCAGCTCTAAAACAAAATCCATGGTGATATCACGAGAAGAAAAAAGACATCAGATTAAGCTGGGAGAACAGGTCCTGGATCAGGTCGACCACTTTAAATATCTCGGAGCTATTATAGACCGAAAGGGAGGCATCAAAGAAGAGTTGGCCACTCGAAAAGCAGCAGCTGGGAGACTTTTTCAGGCCATAAATCGAGGATTCCTCAGCAAGAGTGAAGTTGGTAAGAAAACGAAGATGGCTGTATACCGCTCCACTTATGTCCCAGTCTTGACATATGGATGCGAGTCATGGGCAATGACTACAACCCATAACAGCCAGATCCAAACCTCATAAATGAGGTATCTGAGGAAGGTGGTTGAAGTAACAAGAAGAGACATGGACCGCAACCAGACGATACGCCAAGGCCTAAAATCCCACCCCCTGCAGACCCAAGTAGAACAGTCCCAACTAAGATGGTTTGGCCATGTCTGCAGAATGGGAGAAGATCGGCTACCACGACAAGCATGTGAAACAAAGAGCCAGGGATCCAGACCCCCAGGATGACCCAGAGTCCGCTGGGAGGACAACATTAGACAATCTTTGAAGGACCGAGGACTAGAATGGAACCAGGCCAGGAGGAAGACAGCCGATAGGATAGTCTGGCGCTCTCTCTTCCAAATCTCTACACCTCATGGTAGAAGGGGAACGACTAAGTAAGCAAGCAATGACGTAGATTCTCATCAACAATAACAATAGCATTTCAAGAGACACAAAAATACATGCACTAAATTCGTGGTCACTGGGTCACTGGAAGTAGCAACGTTTGTCTGTACTTTATAACACAGATTTTGCCATATGGGAACCAGTCATGTAGAGTTAGTAAACGAACAAGATCAGTGAAACAGCAGTAAGTTTTGATGTACATAAGAATGCTAAAGACACCATGGCTATGTGACATGATTAACGAGGGTATATTGAAAGAAGCCAATGTAGGAAAAAAGGCGCACACAAAATCACAAATATCCCATAGACGAACATGTGAGACAGGAAAATTGACATAGTACATTGTGACAGCATACAACGTTGATGGAAAACGTGACAAAGGAGGACAAAGACAAAATAGAGAGGATATTTTAAACAAGGCCAGCAAGAGATAGATTGTTGAATCGTTGAGATAGTATAGTACGTAGTTCCCGGAAATGGTGAACTCGTGAAAAGAGTACCACAAGATAACGTCAGGTAGTCAACCTCACAACAGTTGTACAGAAGAGATCTAGCAAGTGAGCCACCTTCTCGCTAGACACCTATCCTATGATCCAGTGGATGTGAATGTAGCTCGAAATTAATACCAATCACTTTTAAGATTACTGTAAAGTACTGACAATTGAAAATAAATTCAATAACTTCAGGTATAAAAATAAGTCAAGATACTTTAATGATTAATTAAATATATACAAGAAATAGTGGCATAATTTACAAAACAAATTGCGCAGTGGGGTTTCAGTAAACAGTTTGTGTCATCCCACACATATTTCTAAATTGGTGGTGTGTCATCACTTAGGTGGACTTAACTTGGTTATCACGTTGATAAGATTCCTAGTCCTCGAAGTCACAATGCTGAGGCCAGTTAGCAGTGACAGTCCACTGTTTCACGTACTACCCTTTTCTATTGCCACGTGTTTGTCGTAGATTTTTGATAGGTAATTATGATCGATTCTGGTCCCGTCTGAATAGAACTATAACAGTTGGTGACTCAGTGAGAGATAAGGTAAAGAAATAGATTTCACGAGTGAAATGGTGAAAGGCAGAGTCTGTCCCTGGATTGAGAAGATACTCTAGTCCAGCCTATCATTTACGACTGAGATTTGCTGATCAGACAGTATACCTCTCTGTATATATTAACATATATACTATAACCACTCACATATACACACACAGATAAGTGACGTCAATTAGACGCACAAACGGGAAACTATATTAATGGAGTAGGGATATTGGGACCCCTTAATGGAGTAGGGATATTGGGACGAGCTGACCGACACAGGTAATTAAGTTTTCTGTTGTTTATTTATCATAAAGAAAGGAACTTCACAACATTTAATATCAAAATATAAAATCATAGGTTACAGAATTAATAAAGAAATAGACACATAAGTGCAATCCCCTCTGTTGAGACAAGATCCCACAAGAAGAAGTTAATTAACCCCCAAAAGGTCAAAAGATTAGCACTTTGGTATAGGATTTGAATATACTGTCAAGAACAGAGTTTCTAATTAGTCTATTCTGAAATGAACAGTATTAGCAAACATAAGAAGAAAAAAACAAAGTGAGTGCATTGATTATACAATATAAGAATTATTCATTCCTGCTTTCTCTCGCTCTGACATAGTGACAAACATGTGGCCACATTTTCAATCTCGCTTACCTAATTGCTGATTTACAACGTCTGGAACAGAACTCCTTGGTACATGCACAAATCCAGTGTTGGGTTTTTGGCAAACAAGCCCCAGTTCCTCAAATTTACTGATTAATTCTCTTATTTGGGGAACGCATGCTTTGTTACTGTTTATTGAATCTGTTCATGTCACCGCAATTAGTACAGGTAGGAAAATACTTGAGATCTAATGTTCACAGTGTACAGTAGCTTGAAATATTCGATAGTTAAATAGAATGTCGGGTAGATAAATCTTTCTGGATAAATCCTTGCCACAACACAGTGGTCAGTAATCGGGGAAATGTTAATATTGATAACTTCGCCACAGCGGGATGAATGTAAATGAAAATGGAAAAGAAATCTGGGTAGCTAAATGTGCAGTTACTGTTATTCTTAGTGTCATATATTGGTACACTCTCTCTCTCTCTCTAGGTGAAACAAGAGACCAACCCGGTCAACCTCGAAGACCCGATATATTTTACATAAGAATGATTTTTCTTGTATTGGTTGGACTAGACTTAGACCCTTTTCTCAGATTAAGGGGCAGGCCGCTGGTAGGTTTTGGGTTGTGACCCGTACTAGATTTATAAGAAGAAAAAATACATTAACCACAATCTCAATTCTACCCTAACCCGCGTACAGGTATAATTTATTTATCCACTCGGTTATTAACTTTGATTAGAAAACACAAGTGTATAGCTTGTCTTATCGTTCTTATTAACCCGTGAAATAAATTCTAGTCATTTACAAAATTACTCATAATGAATTAGAAATAAATATATACTTCGTCAGTACTCATAATGAATAGTGCTTTTTTATTTTACTAGTCAATTAAATTACCTCTTTTTCTGGATGGTACAACTAATTAAATTTTCGTTACAGCCGGAAAAATTAGCTATATGTTATTTAATTTGCTAACCAATTAACACCAAAAATCCTAGTAAAATATAGTGACGGACTTTAACCATTAAATCAATCAAAACAGAAAAATCTTAGTGAAATCTAATGACGGACTTAACAATTAAATCACTGGAACTTCTATTATAATATTTACCGCAACACAGAAATTTAAAACGATCCTCAATCGAAAAACTGAGTAATTCCAATGGTACAATGAATCTAGAAATCGAAGCTAGATGTTCTGAAAAATTCTGTGGGTACTAGATAATGGATTTTAAAGGCTGGGATATATATATATGAAATAGATAGAAAATCGCTAACCGGTGTCAGATTTCGCTCGTATTCTTGGGGAAATCTGCGGTCGAATTTTGAATGAAAGTCAAATTTTACACATGCCGACCGCAGACGTGGTTCCGCGAGCAAATCGTCTCTTTGATCTCCCTCGTTCCGTAGCTTAATTACATTCACGAACGAACGGATGTGGGGGGGGGGGGGTAACTGTGATTATCTCCCATTTCCTCAGATTAATTCCCCTCAGAAAGTGCACTCATGAATTATCGCTCTTGGTTCTACAAATATACGACCCGTCCCCCCCTCTCTACACGTGAAACAGTCTGGCCTGTCCTATACAACGGTTGTCCAATCGTTCGCGTTATAATTCAGTTAACGGCTCTGGACTCGCTAATGGGTCTGATTATAAACATTCCTAGCGTCTGTAAGACAATAGAGAAAGAAAATAGGCGTGGCAAAAGTATGAGTTCGTCAGACATCGAAGCGCATGCCTTCTGCGTTAACAAAACATGAATATTAATAAGCGAGCCAAGGTGGAAACCAGGTGGAAGCAAAACGTGTTGATATATGTAATATATTTACATAACTATCACAGTGTTACACAATGGTTAAACCTGGAGCAAAATAAGCCCCAGTGTATGGTACCTGTTTCAGTAAATACACACCCACATCTCATTACTGGACACTGCGATCAGAATTCTCATTTTCGACAACACTGTCATGAGGCCGTGGAATGTCAGTCAAAGGGAGGTACGTCGTACATGATAGAATACATTAAAATACTTTTCACCACATAGACAAAAGGTGTCCGGTGAATAAAGACAAGGGAAATGGGCGAACTCTTGAACTCAGCATTGAACGTCAATCTCTGAAAAGGGCTGATAGCTTCATTTACTAGTGAATACCAGTCCTGACAAGGACTGTAGCTACGCCAATGCTGTATAGGGTTGTGGTTATATCGGTTGCGAAGCCAATCTTCATACGGGCATAAAGCAAGAATATAGGCTTGAAGAGTCAACACAAAATAGACATCAGTTTGTAAATGTACATTACTTTTCAAGACACTAATGGATTTTGTAAGTGTAACTTTCATAGACATACCCTCAGACCCGTAGTACTACGCCGATGGCATCTGTTGTGAAGCTTAATTACGCACAATGGCAGGATTGCCTCTCTCTCGTATCACGCTGTGATGGCTTTCGATGACTATCAATAAGATCCCAGCTCTTCTCAACTCACTGGATACTTTTGGCAGCTTCGTCAACTAGTTTTATGTATTGTGGCTGATTTTTTTTAAAAAATGTAAAACTTTTGCCTCGTTTCGGCGAGGTGCGTCCCGTTCAACCCAGTCGGTTATATTAGGGCGCATGTACAAATATAAAAGACCCTTAGGTCTGGAGTTATGTGGCTGATTTCAAATCTGAGCGATCTTATATAGTCGACTTTCCTACGTATTGGAGACATGCGCACACAATTTCTTACATCAATCTAATTTTTACCGAGATTCCACTAGTTTGTGCTAATTTTTCGACAAACTTTACAATATCTTAAACATAAAACCACGGAGTTATTTCCAACTGTTATTCATGGGTGTATTGGTGGTTGTAGTTTATATTCTTAAAATATGATCCGATTCCAAGCGATCGTCCCTGAGATAATTCAAATAAACGTGTGTGTTAGAATTAGGCGGACATGAGCCAAATAAGAAAATATCTTTCCATGTTTCCCCGATAAACGAAGGGTGGTAAGTGTCAACAGAAAAGAGGACCTGCTAAATCAACAGAATTTCGACGATAATATGACAGCGTGTTGAGAGGCCGCCAGGAACTAGGTACCAGTATTCACCAACAAATGTAACTTGAAAAGTGCGATACGATAGGAGGCAATCTGATCATCAGAAGTATTCCCTCTGTTGATCAAGTGATTCTGCCCTTTAGTCTCTTTTACACTCTAAGGGAGAGTGTGTGGTGAAAAATACAGTGATACAACGTTAAAATATCTCCAATTATAAAGATAACGGGTAAGATAACATGTAGGGATAAAATTATACGTAAGATACGAGGATACATTCTCGCCTACGCCAGCGCTTTCTACCGCCATTAAAACTAACTAGTTAGACATGCAGACGAAACGGTTTACCCTTTTAGACGGGAGGGGAAACGGAGATAAAAGGAAAAAAATATGACTGAACACGTGTTTGAATCTAAAAAGGCAAAAAGACGCAATTTGTAGTTTAAAGAAAAAAATCACGCCACTAGTTGACACAATGTAAGAAATTGGTAGAAAAACGACCTTAGCTCTTGTTAGAAACAGTCGTATCTTAGACGTTTTTACGGTAATTAGTTGTTTTGTTTGAATACAGCGGCAAACGCCGTGGACGAAGGTTAAAAAAAAAAAAAAAACCAATTTCAAAAACTAACCTTGAGAAAAGTAGGGTTTTCTTTAATAATAAAGTTATGAAAATAAAACCTAGCTAGTTTGATAGCCCATCTTGAGCAGAGAAATAATATACTTTTAATTATACAGACGGACAGATAACACGGAAGATATTGACGATAGACCGTATTGTTCCAATCAGACTAGCGAACAGTTTTTTGTACATACTTTCACTAAAGTTACCTTTTGGCGTCCTTGAGACTAAAAATGCAAAAATCAAACTGCAATGAACTAGAGGGGCAAAGTCGGAGGATAGAAGCTAAAAATAACTTAGGGGGGCAGGTTTGTGCAGTTTTTGCATGTAGTTAGTCCAAAAAAACAAGTGTATTTTTGTGAAAAGCCAAGTAGAGACAGACGGACCAACAGAAAATAATACACACTTGACTGAGATTTGACTGAAATTTGACTTTTGGTTTGAATATTTGAAAAAAGTTAGAGGGGAAGTTCGTTGATTGGACAGAAGTATTTATATTAGTGAATGAGAGACGCACACTTGTACCATTTGATATAAGACTGTCCATTAACACAGTTCTTGACTGCTAGAGGTGATTTCCCGGAATAATTAAATAAAAATCAGTGGGACGCCCTAATCTAGCCAGCAGCTCAGCTGAGTTTTGCTAGTCCTAAGTAACTGTGTTCTCAATTCTGAATTGTGAGTTTCTGATCTGGCACTACGATTGTGCCAGATGCTCTTGTAGAAGTACAAGAGCGGGTGTCTGTGCAGCCTAACATTTTACTCCAGCTACTGAGAGGAGTGGGCCACAAGAATTCTGGACTACATCGTTACAGGCCAGTAAAGTGCAAACCTGGCCTGCTGGAGATTCATAAACTAATTCCACCCTCAATAAAGAAATAAATCTTGTCAAATAAATATTAACATCAGTCCATATGTCAAGGACTATGAACCTTGTAACCATAGATTGGGCATGATGACGCCACCCTAACTAACCATCCAGTGCTAGTGTTCCCAAGACATTGTAGATACCATTAATATTAACCATTGTAATAATATACCTATGTATAAAAGTTATATTTGATTATGCAATATATATATATGCATTTCATTGATAAATACCTATCATTTCATATGTTCTGACCAAAAGAAACAATTGGTTCAGGACTAATAAATTAAAAAAAATTTTAAACTTAAACTTTAACAGCCAGTGTTAGTTCAGTGTATCATAGAGTTTATTATTAATATTATTAGACTCATTAATTACATGTGTGTGTCTGTGTATTTTACTACCTACACATTACATTTCAGTACTCTAGACTTTTAACGTAGCTAACACTCATTACAGGAGAATAGGTCTGTTTGAGGTCGTAAGTGGTAGCAGAAGGGCCTTCTGTAACTCACATAAGCTTTTATCTCAGGAGCCTTCACAGCTGACCTCATACAGTACACTAGGTAACATAACAACCAAACAATAACATCAAAAAACCACTACAGAGTGATTAAAATTGTGTGTTCACTTCTCGAAATTAAGAGGGGAAAAAAGTTTGACAGAGGTAAGAGCCTGGTATTTCAGAGGTCCCCGAGATTTCCGAAACTCAAGTGTTGGGGTTTGTCACAGACCACTGCTATTCAGGTATTCATGTTAAAAGAGTCATTGCTTTTTAAAAAAATACTGTAGCGTGTATCAAATGTTTACATAGACCGTGTCTTTAGCCTGTTTTAAATGTTATTTATTGAGTCCATACTCTAAAAATCTGGGACTTTGATGTGCTGTGAATTAAGCTAGATATGAAAACTACTATGCACACGAAATGGCTAGATTTTGTACAGTTCACTTGTTAGAGAATTTGGCAGGATCTGAGTGTAGCTTGTTGAAGGGGGAGAGATGATTTTACCGGCAAACAATTACTACAATACATTCTCTGGAGTTGTACCATCTTGTCTATTATCCTTATCCTTTCAATAAGGTCAGCAATATCCCCAATGTGTTCCAGAATTCTGGAATGCTTTTTTAGTGTTCTTTATATTTTCACGATGTTGGAGAGTGTTAAAAAATCTGTCTGTCTGTCTAAATATCTATGTTTGTCTTTATAATTTTATATGTCTGTCTTTCTTTATCTGCCTGTATACATACATTTATACATTAATCTGTAACATAATGCTCCACATTCTATGGTTCAACTGCTAAACTTTCATCTTTTATTTTTGTCAGTTATCCTCATGATCTTATCCTTCTTTTTATTTATTTTCGTGTCTGCTGTTCTGTCTAGTAGGTCTACCCCCTTCTTTTTTATGTGGGTCTTCTGTGTCGTTTGCTCTGTACATTCTTGCCTTTTACATATAATATTGTAGATATCTCTCTTTCTCTCTCTCTCTCTCTTTCGTTCACTGTCTCTCGCTCTTTGGTTTCCAGTTGACAAAACTGATTTTACACGATGGAGAACCGTAGAAGTGATGTAACTGTCATTGTAGTACAACTCATGACACGAACCCTCCAGAAATGTGTTATTGTCAAGTGATGGTGTGTTAAAACATCACAGTGTTTCCCTATAGCGTTACACAATTTTCTACCATCAGATAATTCTCTTTATGTTCCGTGTTCGTCATTGTGAAGAGCTCAGGTAATCACCAAGCGTTAGGTGGTTGTCTCCCATTTTAATTTGGTCTCTTTGCCATCTTGTCATTAGCCCAGATTGTCACTGAAATTCCTTGTTAACTGGCACAGCTCACTAAGATGTGACATCGGCTACCTTTGCTGGCCCCAAGTTTTTCGGCAAAATATCATCTCTAGAATAACTGATATCATGTCTTGTGTTGTCCCTGCTCTCCAAGGAAAAAACAGGCGCAGTTTGCCATGCCAGTCTCTCATGTCCATATTGCATGTGGAAGCAGACGACCAAGTACCAAAACTGATCCATTTTTTTAGTTTATAACGAGTGCTGTCACAGTTGCCAGTTTTCACATACCCCCTTCATTCGGGGAACGTTCTGCGACTCCGCCTGCCCGGATACAGGCTGAAAACCGCGGCTTTCGGCTCATACATCCCCGTGGTTCGGGAAGTAATGAATGTCTTTTTACGACTTGATGTGAGAAAGTAATTTTAAATTTTGTGGTTGCTGTGCGCTATTTCCATCATTTTATTGTTTCTGCTGTCTCGCCCAACCGGTCCTTGTTTTTTATTTACTGACTTATGATCTCATTTTAACTAGTTCTTGAATATTTTCTCTCAGCCTTTTTTTTTTTTTAAACCAGCAGGCAGATTTTTCTCTTATCCCTCTTGAATTCTTTTTTCTTCATCAGAATGTAGAACATCAGAATGTAGAACATCAGATGTAGAATTTAAGGGAGAAATCTCGTTTCAGTTGATCCTTGCCAAAAGCACTGGCTCAGAGTGTACAATGGAGAGTTTCTCTTTGTAAGCGCAGTAAAAGTATACAGTACCACGTACTCATAACCCTGATAAGGATCTCTTTGGTTAAGTAAATGCAAATAAATATAAATGGTGTCAAACAAATATGTTCTACAATGTGATACACACACGTGATGCTTCTCCTAATGATTTAATTATAGACTTACAAAAATACTGGCTTCTCCTAATGATTTAATTATAGACTTACAAAAATACTGGCTTCTCCTAATGATTTAATTATAGACTTACAAAAATACTGGCTTCTCCTAATGATTTAATTATAGACTTACAAAAATACTGGCTTCTCCTAATGATTTCATTATTTGTTTGCTCATTGTGAAGCATAGTCCTTCATCAGCTCACTCGAAGCTCTTCTGTTTTATCCCATCGTTTACACTTGGGTTGTCAGACCGAGGACTGTCCTATAAAGCTATCAGCTGGGGGTTTCTTCAGTGTGTGCCCATGTCGTCGCTATCGTCTTTTCTTCACCTATTGTCATTCACGACTTGTCACCTCGCTATGGAGCACATGCTTTCAGCGAATTCCTGCCACGCCTTCCGGTCCCGTGCGATCCGGTCATGATCATTATGCCTTTTGTTTCTTTAATTTCCTTCTCCAGTTCTCTTCCTATCCATGGCCAGCGTCTTGTCCTCATGCCTTGTTCCACTCGATTTTGTTTGTTTCCGACCACCAGTTCGGCATTGGTTAATCTTGTCTCTCTTTTCATTTTGTTTGGTTCCGACCACCACTTCCGGCATTGGTTAATCTTGTCTCTCTTTTCATTTTGTTTGGTTACGACCACCAGTTCGGCATTGGTTAATCTTGTCTCTCTTTTTATTTGCTTGCTTTATATAACTTGTTCATGTTGTGACGATTTTATTATTATTATTATATTTTGGCCTATTATTTGTACAGTCTAAACTCCAATGTAACTGGCCGCACGCCCAACCCTCCATAGTCACCTACGTCGGTATGTCTGGTGCGTACAGTGTTACTATTCTTAGCTCACAACGTTCAGATCTGTGGTGTCCTCTCATAAAGTATTCTCATGTTTGCCGTGCATTCTGGTTTCTGTTTGCTGGGGTCTACTTAATTCAGTTTATGTGGTTTTTTTAAAATGTTGTTTTTATAATCTTGTCTGTCGCCAAAAAGACCAGAAATGCTGACAAGAGGCAACCCTTCTGTGTCCCAATTAGTATCTCTCATGAAGGACTCGACTTTTCACATTTTCCTGTTTAGGCTAATAAACTTGGGGGGGGGGGGGGGGGGGGGGGGGGGGAATTCCACGGTGTTTCATTAGTTTTCCAAAATGATTCTTCATCAAATAATAATAATAAATTCTTTAAGCACCAAACACGGCGCATAAGGCAGAAACCAGTGCTCTCCAGGTTGTTCGTTGTGACGCCACTCCTCTTAGCTCTTGCACATTATTTAGGCCCAACGTTCTTCCTTCTCTTATTATTGTTCTTCTGAGTGTTTCTTTTGGTCTTCCTTTTTTCCTCTTACCCTCAGGAACCCAAGTGAGCGCCTGTAGTGGTGTTCTGTTGTTTTGCATTCGTAGGACATGACCGATATATGACCATCGTCACTGTCGAGCCTGGTTCTGTTTCGGTAACAATAGCTTGTTTTACGATAGTGAATTGTTAACTCACTGATCAACCCTCCTATCCAACCGACCGATTCGAGGGTTTCGAGGTCAGTTATAGGAAAATATCTACACCACTAAAACAGAAGGCTATTTCACAGCACACAAATCCTTTGTAAAGATGTGAGTTCAAATTCAAGCTGTGATAGAAAACATTATACAGAGTGATACAACAGGAATCAGTCTGATTATCAGAAGTGGCCCCCCTCGATCAAGTGTTTTGGCCCCTTAATCTCCTTTACACTCTAAAGGGTGGCGGTCCCACTTGGGTCATGACTCCCAAGTGTCAGCCTCATGTTGTCTTGTGCAGAGAATTGAACCTACTCCATTTTGATTGCAGCTTTCAAATTCCCTCCTATTTTCTACCAAATGGAGGCAATTGCGAAAGTAACTCCTATGTTGAAAGCAAACTATTGTCCCGAGTTCCATAGCCCGTTGCAGTTGTTCCACAGCCAGTACGATGCCTTTTCCGCAGTTTCGCTGAGCCTCTTGAGCCCCCTTGTTCTTGACTGTCCCCTCAACCGCAACAGTTTCAGTAGATCATACAATGAGGCCGCCACGAGACCTCCTGCACCCACCTCAACAGCCATAACCCTTGCAGTGAACCCATCGTGTCTCAAATCCGCGGCCAGATCGTTATAATTGGCCACTTTGAACGAGGGTTGCTCGTCCAATCTGTATTCACGTGGGACGGTCAGCTCAATCATTATAATCTGGTGCGGTGATGAGGAATGCAACACTATATCTGGCCGTCTTCGAGATCTTCTGATACTCTCTAACGATGTCAATCTATTTTCATGTCCATTATAGCTATCTAGTCTGTACAGGATCTGTTATGTCCACATCTCGGTGCTATTCACAGAGTTAGTCATTTTGTTTTACATTTGTTTGCTGGATGTCCAGGACTCGCTTCAACAAAGTAAAATTGGTTTTATGCAGCACGTCAGAATTCTTAATCTTGTGTCGAGTTACAAGGTTTTATTACTTGCGATTTCCTTCGTTTTATGGAATGTTGTTTTTGCTTGACGCTGTCTCTTCTTACTCCTAGTGATGCCTTTTCCATTTGATGTCATCAATGTACTTAGTCCTTTGAAACCATGTGTGCGTATGTGTTTGTACACGTTGTTTCTTTTTATCAGTATTCTGCATTGAGATGGAGTCTTTGGTTTAGAGATAAATATTGTTACTGTTTTCTGCATTGTAGCTTTCCGTAATCTAGACACGGCTGTCTGTATATGTAGATCTCCGTGATCTAGACACGGCTGTCAGTATATGTAGATCTCTGATCTAGACACGGCTGTCAGTATGTGTAGATCTCCGTGATCTAGACACAGCTGTCAGTATATGTAGATCTCTGTGATCTAGACACGGCTGTCAGTTTATGTAGATCTCCGTGATCTAGACACGGCTGTCAGTATATGTAGATCTTTGTGATCTAGACACGGCTGTCAGTATATGTAGACCTCCGTGATCTAGACACGGCTGTCAGTATATGTAGATCTCCGTGATCTAGACACGGCTGTCAGTATATGTAGATCTCCGTGATCTAGACACGGCTGTCAGTATATGTAGATCTCCGTGATCTAGACACGGCTGTCAGTATATGTAGATCTCCGTGATCTAGACACGGCTGTCAGTATATGTAGATCTCCGTGATCTAGACACGGCTGTCAGTATATGTAGATCTCCGTGATCAAGGACCTACAGAAGTTTTTCCCACCACTTAAATTAAATTTAAATGCGGACCAGAATGACAGGCGTCATGCAAAAATAAATAAAAAGAATAGGGACAAATAGACTTTGTTGTCCTGTTACCTGTTTACCCGTGAAGAACGTCGCTAGAATTTAGGACAAATTTATGTGTTCAGTGATGCCTCCATGACGATCTAGAACCACGATTATTGTAAGGAAGCTGGGGCTTGACAATGTTGAATGGATAATTGAGCTGTCGTGTTTTATTATTGGAGTGCTATGCCCTCTGTGTAATCAGTTCTTTATAAACTATTTTTTCTGGGTAGAGATTATTTGTCGTACATGTTAATTCGCTCCACCCCGTGTAAGCAGAATTATTGGCCACTGTTCAACAGGTTTTTTTTTTCATAGACGCCTGTCTGTCACACACACACACGCACGCACGCGCGATTTTGTTACTTGTATTCTTATTTTGTTTTAACATGCCCTGTAGGAAACAGTAACAACATGACCCAAAAAAACTGGCAACAAGAAATAGAATAAGACAGAAAACATAACAGAAGGTTATGAAGACTAACATGTTAATGGCCAGGAAGACAGGCTAAAATGTTAATGGCCAGGAAGACAGTCTAAAAATGTTAATGGCCAGGAAGACAGTCTAAAATGTTAATGGCCAGGAAGACAGTCTAAAATGTTAATGGCCAGGAAGACAGACTAAAATGTTAATGGCCAGGAAGACAGACTAAAATGTTGATGAGACTAAAATGTTAATGGCCAGGAAGACAGGCTAAAATGTTCCAGTTTTTACATGTGCGCCGCCTCTGTGATTGAAAAAGTGGCTTGAAGTTAGTTATATCTTTGTTGTCTTCACAAAAGATCGATCAAGATTATGCTTCTTTTGTCAGGGAATTTATCACGAGACAGGCAGGCATTTTTGGTGTAACCTGTCTTGATTTCTATACTAAGTTCATAAATGGCGATTTATTGTTTCGTTAACTGTAATATAGTAGTATGTTAGGCGTAATTTTTTAATTCACCATTCATCTTGTATTAATTCACCACTCATCATGTATTAGTTCACCAATCATCATGTATTAGTTCACCTGTCGTGAGTTATTAATTCATTAGTCGGGATTTATTATTCCATAATATATTAGTTCAGTAGCTCTAATATTAACCAGTCTGGATTTATTAGGTCGTTAGACGGGATTTGTTAGGTCATTTGTCTTGATTTATTAGGTCAATTGTCGTGATTTATTAGGGCATGTTTGAGTATTTATTTGGTCATTACTCGGGATTTATTAGGTCATTATTCGGGATTTGTTAGTCCACAAGTTGTGTGATTTATTAGTCTACAAGGTTTGATTTATTAGACCACAAGTGACGATTTGTTAGTCGAACAGTCGTGATTTATTAAATCGTAAATCGTGATTTACAACATTAGTGTACCAAAAATATCTTCAAAAAAGTATTACGATGAAATCTAAATAGTTGATTGGCTGAGAGATAGATATCTTTTGTGTTAGTCGCTATATAGGGATTATGGGTTCAGATATCTGGAAGTTACTTGCGGTGTTTCATCATTCTTTGAAACGGATCTATCGAGTGCTTTTATCTGGTTGTCTGTGTCAATGTTAGTGTTATCTATTGTTCTCTACACTGATATACCACACTTTTACTGTGAGTACTTACGAGAGACACTAGTGACCAGAGTGCATTGGCTGAGATGTCTGCGAGGGTTTAAGACATTGAGATGTGTGTGTGTGTGTGTGTGTGATGAAGGTAAAAATATATATTGTCAGTACAGCAATTACTGAAAGTGTGCCCCCATTTGTCTTATTATTTGTGTTAGGCTTTGTTGTCGGTGTCTGCCATAACTGGATACCCACTTACGTGGCTTGGACCAACCGTGCCAGCGCGGGATGTAATTAGATTTCTGATGCTAGCATGGTCATTTTGGTATTTCCCACTCTTGTACAAGTGATGGTCAATCATTTTATCCCTCGGCCATTACTCCCTGCGTGTGTGTGTGTTCATTGTCTGGCATTAGTTTCTTCTGTAGCTTTCAAGCAATCGTACGATATTACTTATATTTGCGGCCGACAAATCTGACTTCAGCACGGCACTTTTGGGACCGGGTTA
The DNA here is from genome assembly GCA_024509875.1 of Oreohelix idahoensis. NCBI lineage: Eukaryota > Metazoa > Mollusca > Gastropoda > Stylommatophora > Oreohelicidae > Oreohelix > Oreohelix idahoensis. The sequence goes on along the minus strand of JAMPIV010006877.1, from coordinate 122,123 downwards.
GCCTTCCCTCTTTGATCCCTACTCACTCAGCCAGACTGCAGTGATGCAGCCTGTTTCCAGGACCACCTAACTGTACTGCTGTTTGCAAATATTAGATCTACTTCCTCGCCCGAACAACAGAATACGGATTTACCCAAGATACCCCCGCTTCGGGGTCCATTCAGTGCCTCTAGATCAGGGTTTCTTAACCTTTTAGATGTCCTGCATACCTTTACAACATCTTAAGAAGCCTCACACCCGTTTATATCATCTTCAAAAGTCTCACACCGCTTTATCTTGTAGCTTGCAAAACATGCCAGGAATGCTCTCTGCACACACACACACACACACAGAGAGAGAGAGAGAGATATTCTGTTATTGTATACTGACATCTAAAGCTGGCTCACAGAAGTCTCACTGTTGTCTTGGTAACTGTTCTGTGTAAAATTCTGGTGTTGGTCTATCTCAATATTTGTGTTTCTTGGATAATCAAACAACCTTTGTACACTTAAAAAAGTGTGTAGTTAACAATCTTTAATTCGTTGAAAAATAATAAAAATTGGAGTTGTTAGTTGCACCTCACGGTAGAAAGGAAACGACTGAATATGGTAATGCGCCCCTGAGGTGACAGCTCTCAGCTGCTTATTTTCCCGGTGTTCCTTTCGAGGTTTGCTCCTATCTTCTGCTTGTGTGAGCTTCTTTTCCCCCAAACTGAGGTGGCGCCGCAGAAAGCATCTCCCTAGGTGCGATCGGCAGCTTCATCCCCCCACGTTGCTGGATTTATGTCCAGGGCCCTCATATCTCTCTTGCATACATCTTTGAACGTCAGCTGCGGTCGCCCAACTGTTCTTTTGCCATCTGCCAGTTGTCCGTAGAAATCTTTCGGGATGCGACCATCTTCTATGCGGCGGACATGTCCAAGCCAGCGTAGTCTGCGCTGTCTAAGCAGTGTATACATGCTTTGAAGGCCATCACGTGACAACACCTTGACAATAGTCACTTTATCTTTCCACGAAATGCCGAGGATGTGGCGCGCGTGCGTGTGTGTGTGTGTATATATATATATATGTATATATATATATATATATATATATATATATATATATATATATATATATATATATATATATATATATATATATATATATATATATATATATATATAGTAGACATTAAAAAATCCGGCAACCTCCGGACCTGAGGAGTGCCGGATTTTTTATGGTTATATATTCTGTATATATTTAACAGAAAATGACTACCTGTACACTTTATCTGCGATCGACAATGCACGATGTTTACGTTTTACACCACTTCTTTTATTTGCTGAATCCATAATGGGGCTAAACAGCAGCAAATAAATGATAAAATGAGAAGGAATGAGCAGGAATGCCTGTTAACACGTGCAAGCAAGACCCAACAGCTGCATCAAAACATAAACGGCTCCAGAAAACAGTGGCGCGCCAACGCGGTAAATTTAAAAATGCGCTCCGGAAATCTGAAGGAACCGGATTATCGATGGCCGGATTTTTGAATGTCAACTGTATATATATATATATATATATATATATATATATATATATATATATATATATATATATATATATATATATATATATATATATATATATATATATAGCAAAATCTGTTGATCTTTATATATAGTATACAAATCCACATGTCAAATTCAGCAGAGTTACTCTTAAAAATATATAATTTTTGCCGACGGACCCTGTGTCTAGGTTGAACGGAGTGTGTCTAGGTTGAACGGAGTGTGTCTAGGTTGAACGGAGTGCGCCTCGCCAGAATGAGGCAACATTTTATTTTTTTAAAAAATATATAGTTATTCCTGATCGCAATGTATTTAATATTTGAACATGCACCCTAATATAACCGATGGACCCAGTGTCTAGATTGAACGCGGCCCGCCATGCCAAAAGGAGGGAAAATGTACCATAATTTAAAAAAAAGACACAAAATATTATAGCTGGTACCTCCTGACGTGGTGTCCATACAATTTTATTTGTTATCTTTCTGTGTAAGCGGGTACATCATGACGTAGATGTCCATACTATACCATTTTAGTTTTTGTTTTTAATCAGTCCGTGTAGTTACTGTTGGCTATTGTTTCAGCAGGCTGTCTGGCCGTTCTGTCTGTCCCGTGTCTCTGATATTATTTGTCTCCTGCCATATTTATATCTCAGGAACATTATAGAGCAGTGCTCAGAATGGCAAAGACAGCTGTACATTAATTTCGTTGAATTGAAAAGGCTTTTGACAGCATACATAGGGACAGTTTATGGAAAATACTGAGGGCTTATGGAATTCCAAGCTGCATAGTGTCAATCATAAAAAGCCTCTATGCCAACTTTACGTGTAGTGTTGGGCAGAGCAACCTAACCTTTGAGGTGAAGACAGGAGTACGACAGGGATGCCCCTTATCAACCACTCTATTTTTAACAGTCATAGATTGGGTGATGCGCCAGACAACAGAGGGCAGTCCAAGAGGAATAAGATGGATTACATTTTCTACATTGGAAGATCTGCAATATGCAGATGACATTGCACTACTAGCACATTCACATCAACACATCCAGAAAAAAACGGATAGACTTAATAAGTTTAGCCAGCAGGTGGGCTCGAACATGAATTTAAAGAAGTCAGAGGTCATGACACTCAATGTGAGCAACCCTGAGCCCATATCAGTAAGGAATCAGCAACTGGTACAGACAGACACCTTCACATACCTAGGATGCATAGTAACACCAGACGGCGGGGCAGGCAAAGACATCAACATTAGAATGAATAAGACAAGAACAGCCTTTTTTAACCTAAACAACATCTGGAAGTCCTCTCAATATATCAGAGCTGTATGCGTTCTGTGCTTCTCTATGATGCGGAATGCTGGAGAGTTACAGAGAAGGAAATGTCGAAATTGTCATGTTTTCACACATGTTTAAGAAAAATTCACCTAATCTTTTGGCCGAATACCATCACCAACCAAGATCTGCTTACTCGGAGCAAGCAAGAGGACATGCACACCATCATAGCTGGCAGACGCTGGAACTGGGTTGGCCATGTTCTCAGAAGAGACCCCGATGCCATCACAAGAACAGCTATGCTATGGCCCCCTGAAGGAAAACGAAAGAGAGGCCGACCAAAAACAACCTGGCGGAGGACTGTGGAGGCTGAGATGCAAAGAATGAACCAGAGTTGGGGCACTGTACGAAGGATGGCCGCCGACCGAGCAAAGTGGAATCAATTTGTTGTTGCCCTACAAGACGCCACTAGGCGTGATGGCCACTGACTGCTTTGACGGTCGGCGGCTAAGGATCAAAGAAGAAGAAAGATATTTATCTCTAATGATATTTATATCTTGTAATATCTTTTTTGATATTTGTCTGTTATGATATTTATGTCTTAGGATATATGTCTCTTACGATATTTATCTATATTGGTATTTACCTCTTATGATATTTGTCTCTTTATGAAGATGCGTGCAGCTTTTCTCAGCCCTCTCATCTCACATCGTGTAATCTTCCGTTACCAAGCCTTTGATATTGTTCAGATCAGAGTTGTGTATTTTATATACTTACAGATGGTAACCATGTTCCGTGTGTGACATAGATCAGATCAGAGTTGTGTATTTTATATACTTACAGATGGTAACCATGTTCCGTGTGTGACATAGATCAGATCAGAGTTGTGTATTTTATATACCAGATGGTAACCATGTTCCGTGTGTGACATAGATCAGATCAGAGTTGTGTATTTTATATACTTACAGATGGTAACCATGTTCCGTGTGTGACATAGATCAGATCAGAGTTGTGTATTTTATATACTTACAGATGGTAACCATGTTCCGTGTGTGACATAGATCAGATCAGAGTTGTGTATGTTATTTTATAACCACTTACAGATGGTAACCATGTTCCGTGTGTGTGACATAGATCAGATCAGAGTTGTGTATTTTATATACTTACAGATGGTAACCATGTTCCGTGTGTGACATAGATCAGATCAGAGTTGTGTATTTTATATACTTACAGATGGTAACCATGTTCCGTGTGTGACATAGATCAGATCAGAGTTGTGTATTTTATATACTTACAGATGGTAACCATGTTCCGTGTGTGACATAGATCAGATCAGAGTTGTGTATTTTATATACTTACAGATGGTAACCATGTTCTCCGTGTGTGACATAGATCAGATCAGAGTTGTGTATTTTATATACTTACAGATGGTAACCATGTTCCGTGTGTGACATAGATCAGATCAGAGTTGTGTATTTTATATACTTACAGATGGTAACCATGTTCCGTGTGTGACATAGATCAGATCAGAGTTGTGTATTTATGGTATACTTACAGATGGTAACCATGTTCCGTGTGTGACATAGATCAGATCAGAGTTGTGTATTTTATATACTTACAGATGGTAACCATGTTCCGTGTGTGAATAGATCAGATCATGTGTATTTTTATATACTTACAGATGGTAACCATGTTCCGACATAGATCAGATCAGAGTTGTGTATTTTATATACTTACAGATGGTAACCATGTTCCGTGTGTGACATAGATCAGATCAGAGTTGTGTATTTTATATACTTACAGATGGTAACCATGTTCCGTGTGTGACATAGATCAGATCAGAGTTGTGTATTTTATATACTTACAGATGGTAACCATGTTCCGTGTGTGACATAGATCAGATCAGAGTTGTGTATTTTATATACTTACAGATGGTAACCATGTTCCGTGTGTGACATAGATCAGATCAGAGTTGTGTATTTTATATACTTACAGATGGTAACCATGTTCCGTGTGTGACATAGATCAGATCAGAGTTGTGTATTTTATATACTTACAGATGGTAACCATGCCACTCCTTTTTAGTCCGCGTGAAAAAAATAGAGCTGCAATTGTTACCCATAGCTGGCTTATTTTAAGCCTGTTCTTTTTTGTTTTGTTTTTAACTTTGATAATACTCGTAGTAAACACTTATATTTTATCAGCAGACATGCGTACTATCAAGTACTTGTCATCAGAAATGCGTACATTCAAATACTTGTCATCAGAAATGCATACTGTCAAATACTTGTCATCAGAAATGCGTACATTCAAATACTTGTCATCAGAAATGCATACTGTCAAATACTTGTCATCAGAAATGCATACTGTCAAATACTTGTCATCAGAAATGCATACTGTCAAATACTTGTCATCAGAAATGCGTACATTCAAATACTTGTCATCAGAAATGCATACTGTCAAATACTTGTCATCAGAAATGCATACTGTCAAATACTTGTCATCAGAAATGCATACTGTCAAATACTTGTCATCAGAAACGGGTACTGTCAAGTACTTATTGTACTTATCTTTATTGTGCCGTATTTGAATTTTGCGAATGTTGTTTTTCAATATTAATTATTATATAGTATAATTTAAACGTTTTACTATGCTCACGCATAGTGTGTCGCTGAATAATTTTACGACTTCTGCCATTTAGAAAGTCTTTCACTGTCAGTGGCATCACGTGATAAGTTGTCCTGAGGCTTGGCCATAATCTGATCTTTGTTCAGTATGCTAGTCACATTCCAGGAGCTGCTGTTACAGGATTGTATTATGACATCACATATTACACAGTCACGTGATCTGCTGGATGGTGTGAGATAATCTTGTGTCTCCCAGTCTTCAATAATAATAATAATAACAGTGGCCTATCAGTCATAACTGACTATGGGAATGTGCCCCTGAGGTGACAGCCCTCAGCTGCTTATTTTCCTGGTGTTCCTTTCGACGTTTTCTCCTCTCTTCTACTTGCCGTGAGAGCTTCTTTTCGCCCAATCTGAGATGGCGCCGTAGATAGAATCGCTACTTGGTGCGATCGGCAGCTTCACCCTCCTAGGTTTCTGGATTTATGTCAAGTGCCCTCATGTCTTTCTTACACTCATCTTTGAATCTCATCTGCGGTCGCCCAATTGTTCTTTTACCATCTGCCAGTTGTCCGTAGAAGATATCTTTCGGGATGCAACCATCTTCCATGCTGCGGACATGGCCAAGCAAGCGTAGTCCGCGCTTTCTAAGCAGTGTATACATGCTTTGAAGGCCAGCACGTGAGAACACCTCGACATTTGTCACTGTGTCTTCCAACGAAATGCCGAGGATGTGGCGTAGACACCGTAGATAGAAGGTACTGAACCTTCTTTCTTGCTTAGCATAGGTTGTCCATGTCTCGCTGCCATATAAAAGTGTGCTGGTGACACAGACGTTATATACCGCAGCTTTAGTCTTCGTTGTGAGTTTGGAGTTTCCCCAAACACGCGTTGTGAGGCGGGCAAAGGTAGCTTCAGCTTTGCCAATGCGGCTGTTAATTTCTGTGTCCAGAGAGAGTTTGTCGTTGATGGTAGACCCCAGGTAGGTGATGTGGTGCACCACTGCCATTTCATAGTTATCGATAATGATAACTGGTGCAACATCCACATCCTGACCCATCATACTTGTTTTCGGTAGACTTACATTTTGGCCAAAGTCCTTGCATGCTTAGGTGAAGCGATTCAACAAGCTCTGAAGATCCTGTTGTCTGTGAGTGATGACTGCACGTCATCAGCGAATAACAAGCCTCTTACAGTGACCCTTCTGATTTTTGTTTTTGCCTTCAGCCTTGTGAGGTTAAACAGTCGGCCATCTGACCTAGTGTGGAGGCATATTCCTTCAGTTGCATCTCTGAATGCATGTTTCAAGAGTACTGCAAAGAAGATCACGAAGAGGGTTGGAGCCAGAACGCAGCCTTCTTTTAACACCTCTGCGTATGTAAAAGGGCTGTGATGTGCTTCCAGCATATTGGGTCTTCATGGAATGACTTTATCATTTCCAGCAGTTTAGCGGTGCAGCCTATTTTCAGGAGGACTTTGAAGAGTCATCCCTACTAACCAGGTCAAATGCCATTGCGAGGTCTATAAAGGCGATCTATAAAGGCCTTTTCTGCTCTCTTGATTTTTTTCTGAAGTTGGAGAGAAAAGATCATGCCTGTTGTTGATCTATCAGCTCGGAATCCACACATTGACTCTTGATATACGCACTCAGCTAACTTGTGAAAGTCTTTCACTGTTAGTGGCATCACGTGATAAGTTTTCCTGCGACTTGTCCATAATCTGATACACAACTGTCTTCCACTTTGAACATTCCGACCTTATCGTGTACACTGTACATGTTCCCGTTGTTGAGATTCACAACTGTCTTCCACCGTCAACACGCCGACCTTATCTTGTACATGTTCCCGTTGTTGCGATTCACAACTGTCTGCCACCGTCAACACGCCGACCTTATCTTGTACATGTTCCCGATGTTGAGATTCACAACTGTCTTCCACTGTCAACACGCCGACCTTATCTTGTACATGTACCCGATGTTGCGATTCACAACTGTCTTCCACCATCAACACGCCGACCTTATCTTGTACATGTTCCCGTTGTTGCGATTCACAACTGTCTTCCACTGTCAACACGCCGACCTTATCTTGTACATGTTCCCGTTGTTGCGATTCACAACTGTCTTCCGCCATCAACACGCCGACCTTATCTTGTACATGTTCCCGTTGTTGCGATTCACAACTGTCTGCCACCGTCAACACGCCGACCTTATCTTGTACATGTTCCCGATGTTGAGATTCACAACTGTCTTCCACCATCAACACGCCGACCTTATCTTGTACATGTTCCCGATGTTGCGATTCACAACTGTCTTCCACCATCAACACGCCGACCTTATCTTGTACATGTTCCCGTTGTTGCGATTCACAACTGTCTTCCACCATCAACACGCCGACCTTATCTTGTACATGTTCCCGTTGTTGCGATTCACAACTGTCTTCCACCATCAACACGCCGACCTTATCTTGTACATGTTCCCGTTGTTGCGATTCACAACTGTCTTCCACTGTCAACACGCCGACCTTATCTTGTACATGTTCCCGTTGTTGCGATTCACAACTGTCTTCCACCATCAACACGCCGACCTTATCTTGTACATGTTCCCGTTGTTGCGATTCACAACTGTCTTCCACCATCAACACACCGACCGTATCTTGTGAATGTTCCCTACATTCTAGAGGGTAGCCGTGCATTCTGTCTTCTTTCCGTATTTTGAGCCATGACGTGTATTTATTTGTTTTTCTCGCTGACGTGTCAGTCATGTTGTATACATTTTACATTTTTTTTAAAAATTCTTTTATTTTAAGGATGCGATTAAGACTGTATGATCGTATTTCGCAGGCTGTTTATTTTTTGTGTGCCCACAGCTACTTCAGACATATCCTTTATAGATATTATTGTGTTCACTGTACCAAAGTGACGAATCGGGTAATAGTAGATATCTCTGCCTGACGAATTATACTGTGGCAATATTATATTTAGTTGCTTCTTTTTATGGCTGTTGTTGTTGCCAGCACATGTTCTTAGATAATCCCAGATCTGTGTTCTGTCTTGTCTGACTTGAAGCTGCTATTCTGCATCATATTTCTTCTCATCAGAAATTGTCTTTCGCTCCACCTGTACTAGACATTTGTTGTTTGAGCCGTTCAGCGGAGCTTGTCATTTAATAACAGTTTATAAAGTTATAGGAGCCGCGGTAGCATAGTGGTTAGTGCACTGGCTTCCTAGCGCAGTGGTCTATGGTTCGATCCCCAGATGAGGTGGGAATTTTTTAGGCCACAAACGGCTCCTGGGTCGACCCAGCCCCAAATGGGTACCAGAGCAACTCTGGGAAGGTTAAGGCGGCCGGCGTGATGCGGACCACATCACCCCTCGTGTGCCGACGGTCAAGATAATATGGGCCTAACACCATATTCCCAATATGCCTCAATGGGCGTGTAACGGGTTCCTTTACCTTTACCTTTTTATAAAGTTGTTTTTTCCACATTTTATTTTTAGAGTTTTTTTTATAACATAAAATATTAAACACTTTTACCCCGCGTGAAGTTAAATGTAAATATATACGGTATAGATTAACAGGTAGGTTTACAAGAAACATGCCGTTGTTCATGCCTAGTCAGTGACAGGTACATGCGACCATACGATAGACCAGGTGATAGGATGTCCGTATTCTGGTGCCAGTAGCAGTTGCCTCATTGAATCGTTTCATCATCATCATACTTAATAACATCAAACTGCACAGAATTCCACAAGAAAAATCTCCGATAGACCTTTTTCTCTCTTTTGTCTTGATGTTAACATTGACAGACTGTTTTCTGTCTTTTGTCTTGATGGTCCATTCTCTTAGATCATTTTCTGTCTTTTGTCTTGATGGTCCATTCTCTTAGACTTCTTCTTCTTCTTCTTCTGCGTTCGGTTTGTAGTCATGATAAATCTGCAGGCCTGTCGTCAGGACGAAGTCCACAGTCTTTTCCAGGTCGGCGCGGCAGCCCCATAGCTTCTGCTGGAGCTCATCACCTTTTGGCCAGGTCGCACGTCGCAATTTATCATGGGTTGGACAGTTCTGGAGAATGTGTTCTGGAGTCTGGATATCAGTTCCACAAGGGCATTCATTCGTGTGGGATATCTTGAGGCGATAGAGATGTCCAAGTAATCTGCAGTGTCCAGTTCTCAGGCGGAAAATTGTCGTCTGTTGGTGTCTGTTTAGGTGGTGGATTGGGTCATCTCTGCTGTATATATCCCCTTCCTCCTTCCACTGATTTTTGTACTTGTTGTGGATGATGGTTTTTGCTTCCCGATAGGGCAATGGGTGGCTGTATTGTTCCATTTTACTGCCGCTTCTTGATAGAGCATCTGCTTTCTCATTACCAGCGATTCCACAATGGGCAGGTAACCACTGAAGGGCAATGGTTGATGACCTTTGGATGATGTTAAGCTCAGATCTGATCTCATTCATCATGTTATCATTTCTGGTGTTTTGTATTGATTCAAGTAATGATCTGCAGTCAGTGAAGATTACTATCTTAGCTTGTGGCTGCTGTTCAGGTCTGGTGAGGATCTTCAGGGCTTGCAGTAGTGCCATAGCTTCTGCCCTAAAATTGGAGGAGATCTTTCCAGTTGGGAAGGCCTTTCGGATGATCTTTCCATTTAGGAATCTTATAAAAAATGCCTCCTCCACCGTTCTTTACTGCCCCCTCAGCAGATCCATCTGTGTATGCATGTGTCCACTCCTTCGGGTTGTACTTTTCTTCAATCATTTCTTGAGCCAAAGTTTTTAGTTGTTGAGGGGTCAGGTGGCCTTTCTTTTTTCACATAGATCTTTGTGGAGGAGGTCATCATGGCATCGATGCAGATGTTTGGAGATGTTTAGGAAGCTGGTTTCTTTTCAGCCTGTGTCACACTATGGAGTTTGAATTGCATTGGAATGACTTGGCATTCGTAGAAGCTTCTCACTGTGAGTGACTACCTTTTCCTCACGTCTGTCCTCAAGCGAGCGGATGTTGGTGTATCGCTCCATTGCCTGGATTGGAGAAGTCTTCATCCCTCCAGTGATTAGCCTAAGGCCTGAATTTTGCACTTTCCCTAGACATTCTGTGTTTGTTTTAGATGCTGTGGCCCAGGCTGACATGCCATATTCAAGTACAGGTCTGACTGTGCCTGTATAGACTTTTTTAAGTATGTTGGTATTTGCCCCCCAACTTGTGCCAGCCAGTTTCTTCATAATAGAGAGCTTTCTTATTGCTCTCTGTTCTACTGCTTTTATGTGCGGTTTCCAGGTGAGTCTCTTATCCAACTTGACTCCTAGGTATGTTGGGTTTTCCTCGACTGGAAGTTCACTTCCATTTAGCTGCAGTTTGATCGTTTCTCGGCGATTTGACAGAGAGAAGCAGGTTGCTACTGTCTTGGAGAGGTTTATCTGTACTCCCCAATCTGATGCCCATTTACCGATGGTATTTAGCGCTGCTTGCATCCTGAACTTCGCAGAGTAGGCAAATGTTCAGCAGCACACCAGGCAGCAAAAATCATCAGCATGAAGAGCCCCTGGAGATATGCCCGGACAGTTTCTCTGCAATATCATTTATATATATATGATAAAAAAGTGTGGGGGAGATAACTCCTCCTTGTGGCACACCCTGTTGTAGAGTGACGCGATGGCTCAGTTTCCCGTCAAGTTTTACTCTTGCTGTGCGGTATCGAAGAAAGTCCCGTATCCAGTTGAACATTCTCCCTGCAAGTTTGCTGTTGAGCATCTTAAGGAGGAGTCCTTCATTCCATACCTTATCAAAAGCTTTTGTCAAGTCTACAAAAACCGCCAGCACTTTCTTTTTCTCCTGAAAAGCATTTTTCTACTTCCTGGGCTAGATATACTAGTTGGTCTTCGGTGCTGCGATTTTTCCTAAATGCTGACTGTGTGTTATCAAGCAGATGGTTTTTTTCCAGATGTTTCAGTAATCTTGAGTTCACCATTCTTTCCATTACCTTACCCAGACAGCTCAGTAGGCTAACTGGTCGGTAGCTGGACTTGCTTGTTTTCTCCTTTTGTTTCTTTCTGATGGGAACAATGATTGCTTCTCGCCATTGATCTGGAAATTTTCCAGTACTCCATGATTGATTGAAGATTAGGAGGAGCTTGTTCCTGGCTACAGGTCCAAGGTTCTTGATCATATCATTTGTGATGCCATCTTTTCCTGGAGCTTTTCTGTTCTTTAGTTTTGTTATGGCAGCACTGAGTTCTCTCTCATAGTAAGGGGTGACTTCATGCAGATATCTGGGTTTTGGTGCTTCAGTTTTTTCTTTTACTTCCTTACGTACTTCTTGGATCCGTGCATGTGAAAGTGATGTGGTGCTTTCTTCCTTGTAGAAATCTGCCAGGATGTTTGCTGCCATCTTTCCTGTGTGGTATTTTTCATTTTCCTTGATGACAGTCTTACAGTAGCTGGTTGTTGTTTCTTCATTTAGTACTCTTGTCAGATTCCATAGCTTGCTTGAGTCCTTTTCCATGTTGAGACTGCTGGTCTTCTGGTGCCAGCTCCTTTGGATTTCAGCTTTCTTTTGTTCATTGAAGGCTTGTTTTATGCTGTTGTGCCTCTGTGTGTTCTCTAATGTGGGATTTTGCTCCATAGTTTTCCCGTGCTTTATTTAATTCACTATGGAGTTTTCCCAGGTTGTCACACTCCAGTATGGTTTTGTAGTCTCGTCGTTTACCTCGTGGAATTGACTTCTTTGCTGCTTGGATGATTGCCTCACTGATGATGGAGATGTTTTTATTGATGTTATTTGAGTGGGCAATGTTCTGACAGAAATTGTCGGCTTGTTCTTTAAAAAATCCCCAGTTTGCTTTTTTGAAATTCCAGCTAGGACATATTGATTTCTCCTGCACTTCTTATCTCAGATATCTGTAATGTGACTGGTACATGGTCACTTCCCCCAAGTTGAGTATTTACTGTTCTGGTGGTGAGTCGATGTATGTCATCTGTAGCCATAGCAAGATCTGGTGTGCTCGTTGTTTTCCATACTCTGGAATAGAAGGTGGGCTTATCCTCTGGTTGGTTTATTAGAATTAGTTTATTCTCTACCATCCAATCTTCCACCTCTTCTCCTCTTGGATCTGTTGCGTTATAGCCCCAGCTGGGTGAGTGGCTATTGAAGTCACCCATAATGAGGTGTCTCGATGCTGCAAGCTTCACTTTGTGTAGCTCCAGAGTTGTGGTTGGAGGGCTGTAGCAGTTTGTGATCATTAAGTCTCCACTGGGCAGCAGTAGTTGGACTGTTATGTATTCAAGTTCATCCTCACCAGATCTGTGTGTCTCTACTGCTGGGATTGAGGTTTTAATCAGTGTGAGGATTCCTCCCTTAGTTCTTTTTTGCCCTATCTTGGCGGAAGGATTGGTATCCACGTACAAAGAATCGTTGGGTATCTTTTAGGTGAGTTTCTTGGATGCAGATTATATCAATGTTATGTTTTCTGTCTTTTGTCTTGATGGTTCAACTCGACAGGTTGTATTCTGTCTGATGGTTCATTGTGACAGACTGTTTTCTGTCTGTTGTTTTGATGGTTCATTCTCTTAGACCATTTTCTGTTTTTTGTCGTGGTCGTTCCACCTGACAGACTGTTTTCTGTCTGTTATCTTGATGGTTCACTCTCATAGACTGTTTTTAGTCTTTCGTTTTGATGGTTCTTCCTGGCAGACTGTTTTCTGCCTTTCATCTTGAAGGTTAACTGACATACTGTTTTCTGCCTTTTATCTTGATGGTTCACTCTGATAGTCTGTTTTCTGGCTTTTGTCTTCAAGGTTCACTTTGATAGTTTTTATTTGTCCACCCTTGCAGTGTTTTGTGCCTTGTATCTTGATGGTTGCCTCTGACAATTTTCTGCCTTTTATCACATAATGGTTTTGTTCGTTCGTAAACGCTGTATATGTGTGGGCGTATCTATATTTTCAGCCGGTCAGACGAAATAGTTGGACAGAGATAATTTAATACAATAAGCGAAATAATTTGGCCGCCGTACACACACGTACACCCACTCACACGTGCACTTTCTTATGCCTCTGACAAAATGGTCTCTTAAGAAGTCATTGTGACAGTCTCTTCAAACATAATGGAACACGTGCTCATCTCTTAAACAGATTACAAGGGTCAAAGCCCAGACTTTCCTTATTTAAGGAAAGATAAGCTTTACTCGGCTGCTCATCTATAGCAGGCTTCCCGAACACTTCCGCGATGCTGATTATATTAAACGTAGTCTAATAATGCCTTTCCAAACTATGATGGAGTATACTATTGCTAGTCATACCCGTGGCATGTGTCCCGTCAAAACTGTTTCAGAGAAGTCAGCATTGATATGGACACTGTGCTAAAACCTCTCCCTCGGTCCCCTTACACACACCCCCCCCCCCCGCCTGCTAGCAAAGTGTCAGTGGGACAGATGCGGGTGGTAAAAGTGTAGTGGGTTTGATGGTATTGTATGGTGGTGATATTTCTAAGTGTGATGCATGAGGTCAGCTGTGAAGGCTCCTGAGATAAAATGTAGCTGTGAATTGTCAGAAGGCCCTTCTTGCTACCACTACGACCTCACACCTATCTCTTTTTTACTAATGAATGTGGCTACGTTAAATGTCTAGGGTAATGATATGTGATGTGTTGTGGTAGTTTTCAGACACACACACAGATATTTACTAAGTCTAATAATATTAATAAAAGGTTATAATACACGGAACTAACTCAGTTTTATGGGTGTGTTAGGAAATAAGTTGAGTTGGTGAACTCTCAGCAGACCAGGCTGTCACGTAACTTGAAGGTGTAGCTCTGGTGCTGAGATCTGGTGGCCCCACCTCTCCGTGCTTGGGGGCAATATCAGAAGTCTGGTGGCCCCACCTCTCCGTGCTTGGGGGCAATATCAGAAATATGGTGGCCCCACCTCTCCGTGCTTGGGGGCAATATCAGAAGTATGGTGGCCCCACCTCTCCGTGCTTGGGGGCTATAATAGGCTGCTCTGACAAAATGTTACTGCACGGGTCCACTCTGGTAAAATTCAACAACTCATTTGACACCGCATTGGTGCCAACTGAAACTCACAGCTCAGAATTATGAATATAGTACACAGTTAACTAAATGCTAGCAAAACTCAGCTGAGCTGCTGGCCTTATGATGGCGTCCCTCTAAATATTTCAATAGCTTCTGGGAATTACACCACTTAATAATTCACTGTGTCTACAAGGACAGCTAATACTGAATGGCACAAAATGCGCGTCTGAGCGCCGATAATATCTTCATCTAGGGCCAATCACTGCCTTTTCTTTTTTCAAATTCAAATATCCTACCACTAAGTCATTTCAGTCAGACCTCAGTCAATTATGCTTTATTGTCTGTTGGTCCGTCCGTCTCTACTTGCGTTTCACAAAAAAACACACTTGTTTTTTGAACCAACCCTGCCTTCCCCTACACAATTTCGCCTTTAAAGTTATTTTTAGCCACAATTCACCATCCCACCCCGTCTCTTCATTCCACTAGATTTTAGCACTTGCGTCTTCAAGGCCACAACTTTTTGAAAATTAGTGACATGTTTTATCTCAATGCAGACGTTCGCTGATATGAACAACACAGTCTTTTGTCAATATCTTTCGTATTATCTGTCCGTCTGTATAAATGAAAGCATATTATTTCACTGCTCAAGATGGGCCATCCGGCCAGCTAGGTTTTATATTCCTAACATTATTATTAAGAAAAGTTACTTTTCAAATATTTTCTAGAATTTTCTGGAATGCTCTCATCACTGCATTCAAATAAACGGGCCAAGTTATAGCAAAAGCGTCCAATAAATGACTGTGGCGTATAATATCCAAGGTCCCTTTTGTCGATTTCTTTACTTTATGTCAACTTGGGGACGTGACTTTTTCCTCCTTTCCCCACCAATTTGCGTCCTTTTAGCATTGCTAGTTTCAAGCACGCGTTCAGTCAGATTTTTCCTTTTTGATCTCCGTTCTCATCTCGTTCCATTTTGCCGTCAATTCTAACAATTTAATTTCCATGGCGGGTGATGACCCGCGGCGTGGGCGATCATGTATTCTAGCAGCTTACGCATTAGTTTTATCCTACGTTGTATCATTGGAGATATTTTAACGTTGTATCTTTGTTAATTTTGTGACACATCTCCCCACTTGAAAACATGCCTAAGGCAAGTTCTAAAACCAGTGATACGCATAGATAAAATCTCTCCTTACGCCTGCCATTACTCTAATTTTGATCACACGGGTGCCGACTGAGGAAATCTGCACCGACATTCAATTTGCCTGGGATATATTGGATACTAAACTGATAAGGTTGAAGTAATAAAGACCACCTCAGCAATCTTGCGTTTTCATGCTTAGCCTGAGATAAGAATACGAGAGGCTGATGGTCCGTCTCGACCACAAAAGTCCTACCATACAGATAGATTTGAAACTTCTTTATTGCCCAGACTAACGCTAAACATTCTTTTTCGCTTGTGGAGTATCCTTGTTCCGCCTTATTCAATTTGCGGCTTGCATAAGCGACTGGTTTCAGTTCCCCATCAGGTGAAGATGATCTTTGCAACAAAGCCGCTCCGAGTCCTACATTACTTGCATCGGTTCTTAAGACAAAATCCTGTGTCAAATCAGGTAGTTTGAGAATAGGCTTGCTAGTGAGTTTTTCCTTTAACTCTTAAAGGCCGGAACGACGCTGGTAGCGTACATCCGCAAAACCCCTAGAAGCCGAAACGACGTTGGGAACGTCACTTTTGTGTTCTGTGAAATTTGTTCCGTATTTTCGTTATGACTCATAACTGAATACTATATGTAGAATATCACTAAAAATCATTCATATTCTAATTCTACATTCATTTATCTTTACTGTGATGTATAATATGTGTGTCTTTGTTGTGTAATAACTCAGAAACTTTAGAATTTAAAAAGGTACTGCTTTAAGGTACAAAAATAATTCTGGCAAAACTGATGAAAAAATTCCGGCCTGCAAGAGTTAAGTCTTGGAACGCTAATTCACTTTGCGCAGTCCAATTAATTTTATCTGGAAGTCCCTTGCGAGTCAGATCAGTCAGAGGAGCACAAATAGAGTTAAAATCTTTGATATATTTTTGATAAAATCCGCATAACGACACGAATGATCGCACATCCTTTTTTGTTTGTGGTCTAGGTGCTCTCTGCAGTTTTTCCAAGTTCTTGGGATCAGGGGTCATGCTACCCTGATATACAGTGTGTCCCAAGAATTCCAACTCTTTGCATCCAATGCAACATTTTGTTGGCCTAGCAGTCAAGTTCGCCTCCCTAAGCCTATTAAATAACATTTCTAGAGCTTCAATGTGTTCTTCAAATGTCTCTGTAGCGACGAGAATATCATCCATGAAATTCGTGATACATGGGTTATTCAGGGGATCCAACAATTTGCGCATCATCCTTGAAAATACACTCGGAGCATTTTTCAGTCCGAATGGTAGCATGTTGAATTCATAATGTCCATCTGAAGTGCTAAAGGCCAAATAAGGTCTCACTTCAGGCTTCACTGGGATCTGGTAATAGCCTTTACTAAGATCCACCTTTGAAAAGTATTTTGCCTTGTTCAGTCTGGCAAATAACTGTTTTGTGTCTGGTAATGGATCCACTTGTCCTTCTGTGACAGCATTCAGTTTCCTGTAATCTATGCACAGTCTGTGTTCCCCAGACGGTTTTCTCAACAATACGACACTAGAGCTAAAAGATGATTCACTGTGTGAAATAATCCCGTCCTTCAACAAATAATCTATTTCTTCCTTCAATGCCTTCTCCTTCGCGAACGGAATAGAATAGGCTCTCATACAGATTGGGTTTGAGTCTACCAGTTTCATGTCATACTGTAGCAAATTTGTATGGCCTGGTTTATCTGTTAATACATCTGTATGTTCCTCCAGAACCTGTTGAACTCTCTCCCTCTGGTTTTTAGTCAGGTGCTTACTGACTTTTACCTGTGCTGCTGTTTCACAAGGATGTAATGGGTATTCATGTGAGGTGAGTGGTTCCTTTTGCATTTGAGTTGCGATAGCTAAGGTCAGTAAGGGGGTGCTTTCCTGGAGTGGTCTGTCCAGATACTTCTTTAACAGGTTTACATGATAAACTTTCTCCTTCCCCTTTTTGTCAATTTTATAGTTTGTTCTAGACACCTTCTCTAGAACCGTATATGGACCTTGCCATCCAATTTGTAATTTATTCTGGCTCCCGGGTAGTAGAAGCAGCACCTTCTCTCCCACTGCCAGTTCTCTGTCCTTTGCCTTCCTATTAAAATATGCTGCATGTTTTTTCCTGGCTTGTTTCAGATTATCATTTGCCAGTTTCCATCCAGCTTTCAAACGAGTGGTCAGTTCGTTCACGTATTGATAAGATGTGGTAACAGTCTCTTCCGCCTTCTCATCTGTCCAGGTCCTTAATAGGGCTACATCTGGACCTTTAATTTATCATACGTATTTTTTCATGGAACCCGTCTGGTCCCGTCCATTAGAAGCCCTATAGTGAGGACTTTTCTTCCTAGAATCATCACTCACAAATCGACCACTACCAATTTTTTTCTTGGGTTTATCTTTCCACTTTAGATTGCTTATGAGAGATCTTCGCTCTCTTTTCTGTTCTTCCAGTTTATATAAGTCTGACCGAGGGATTGTCATCTTATCCTGGGTAAAATTTCTTCTTTGTACTCTTCGCATAGTGGCCATGTTAATCCATTCAAGTGAAGACTGGGTGTGAAAAGGGGGCTCTCATTGCACTTTGTCTCCTTGAGTATCATTAGTTTTCCTTCCAGGCCTAATTTTGCCCCGTGGCGTTTCTAGGTCCTGCACATATTTTCCCTTTGTGGGTGTTCCCTCATGAAATATGCCACATGCTTCTACAAAGTTTTCAATATCGACATTTACGTCGGACCAATAGTATTTGCGAGCAACTTTTTGGCAGATGGTACCGACTTTTTCATGGTCCCCATCTTTTCCAACATGTAAGCTCCTTATTAGATTTGCCCTATATATCTTGGGAAGAACCAACTGTCCGTGACCAGTGGATCTAGTTCCTGTCTTCCTATATAGCAATCTGTTCTTCATAAAATATTCCCCCTTGCTCGGAGGTGTGTGGCATTTGGGCAATTTTTTAAAACATGGCTTGAGTGTCCTATCCTCAGCCTGCGCCTTCCTCATCTCCTCTGGATGAGCATTTATAGGTTCACATTCTACCTCCCACTTCCGCAACATGGTCTGTACTGGCGCCATGTTCACAGGTCTCTCGGGATTCCCCAAGAAGACGTATCTACACCCCAATATCAGAGGGTAGATTGGTTCATCTATCACTGCTGCTCTGATTTCTCCTTCCACATAGCGAGTTTTCACCGTTATCCTTGCGATGTGAAGTGTCATGAGTGGTATGTCCTTTGTTGCCCCTTGTATTTCCACTGTTTCTGTGGTATACTGACTTGGGTCCACTAGGCTAGACTTCACAACTGAATCATAATCCAAACCTGTATCATAAAGGCACCTTATGGTGACCCCATTACAAATAACCTCCTCACAAACTGGGGGGTGATAAGGTTCCTGCTGTCCCTTAGGATTAACCTTTAATCTTTGAGTCCCCGACTTCATTGCAGCAATGTTTGAAGGTTTCCTTCTACAAAATTCGGTGTTATGGTTATCTTTCTTGCACCATTTACACCATCTTTTTCCTTGGTTAAACGGTTTTCTTTCATTGGATTTTTGGTCATTGAACTGTGAGTTTCTGTCTCGGTAGTCATTTCTTGGCCGTTCAAAGTTTGTCCTACCTTTATTTCCCTGCTCTCTATTATCAAATTTATTAAATTGCTGTGGAGCTTTAAAATTGTCTATGTGCTTCTTTTTAGCACCACTTACCTCTGCCTGGGCTGCCTGATACCTTTCAGCGACATTTAAAACCTCCCCCAACTTCTCTGCACCTTGTTCCATGAGAAATTTTCTCATGTCTGGAGCCATGGACTCTCTCAATTGCTCAATCATGATCATTTCTTTAAGATCTTGGGTCTTCCCCAGAGCAGTCCATTTCTCCAAATAGGTTTCCAGTCTGGCAGAGAATTGGTGGTATGTCTCCCCAGACAACAGTTTGGCATTTCTAAATTTCTTACGATAAAATTCCCCCATTTTTTTCGTACCTCAATAACAAAGCCTGCTTTAACATGTCATAATTCTCCTGGTCTTCTCTGTTCATTTTTGCGAAGACTTCGTAAGAAGTACCTCTCAGTCCCTGTGATAGCTTTAAACTCCACCTCTCTCTCTCTCTAACCCATAGGTAGTAGCTAATAACTCAAAACGTCCTAGGTACCCCTCTATGTCATCGTCTTTTTCAACAAAATGGTCTAAATGAAACCCCATAGCTGATGTTGAGGCTCCCAGACTGGGCGTAGCATCTGAGGCAAAAGGGCTGGCACCATTTTCAGGAGCCTGGCCTTGTAGCTCCAGCTCCCTGAGTCGTAATTCGTGCTCCCTCTGCAACCTTCTATCTTCTGCCTCCCTTTCGGCCTTTTTATCTTCTGCCTCCCTTTCGGCAGTCAATCTTTTATCTTTTGCCTCCCTTTGCTGTCGTTTTTCTTCTGCCTTAATCTGCAGCCTCTTAATTTCTCTATCAGCCTCAATTTGTAACCTCTTCTCTTCAGCCAACCTTTCAGACTCTAATTTTCTTTCAGCCTCTTTTTCTAATCTTCTTTCTTCCCGTTCAATATACTTATCACATTCAGCCGTTACATATTGAATTAAAATCTGACCATCCATTGCCATCTCCTTTGCCGTCAGCACAGCAGCTGATCTAAATTTTGCCAGCTCCGCCATACTTTTTAAACAAATCTAGCAATGTGCAAAATAAAATTTCCAACCACTAAAGTGCGTCTAATTATTCTAATCTAAAATAATTCTAATTAATTAATTAACTACCACTGGCTGTGAAGATTCACCAACTTTTATTTTCAGGGACACTTTTAATTTTAAGGGACACTTTTAATTTTTATTATGTGTTCCCCTAATCTTATTCTCCCCCCAGGCGATCCTAATATACTTAATGGGCTAATTATCCCGGGACAAAGAGACCCCAATATATGTAGTGGGTTTGATGGTATTGTATGGTGGTGATATTTCTAAGTGTGATGCATGAGGTCAGCTGTGAAGGCTCCTGAGATAAAATGTAGCTGTGAATTGTCAGAAGGCCCTTCTTGCTACCACTACGACCTCACACCTATCTCTTTTTTACTAATGAATGTGGCTACGTTAAATGTCTAGGGTAATGATATGTGATGTGTTGTGGTAGTTTTCAGACACACACACAGATATTTACTAAGTCTAATAATATTAATAAAAGGTTATAATACACGGAACTAACTCAGTTGTGTAAAATTTTGATAGTAATTTTCTTACATTTATTTGTTCTGGACCAAGGTTTTATTTTGGCCAGAACATATGAAAGGTTTAGAAATTATGAAAAATGCATGAATATTACATAATAAATGCAAGGTGTGTACATGTATATGTTACTAGACTAGTTAATATTAGTATTGTTTACAGTATTAATCTATGTGGGAGAACAGTTAATGGATGTGCTGTTGGGGTGGCCTCATCACTCCCTGTCTATGGCGATTACACATTGTCCAGTTAATTGATGGAATTTTTATGGGTGTGTTAGGAAATAAGTTGAGTTGGTGAACTCTCAGCAGACCAGGCTCTCACGTAACTTGAAGGTGTAGCTCTGGTGCTGAGATCTGGTGGCCCCACCTCTCCGTGCTTGGGGGCAATATCAGAAGTCTGGTGGCCCCACCTCTCCGTGCTTGGGGGCAATATCAGAAATATGGTGGCCCCACCTCTCCGTGCTTGGGGGCAATATCAGAAGTATGGTGGCCCCACCTCTCCGTGCTTGGGGGCTATAATAGGCTGCTCTGACAAAATGTTACTGCACGGGTCCACTCTGGTAAAATTCAACAACTCATTTGACACCGCATTGGTGCCAACTGAAACTCACAGCTCAGAATTATGAATATAGTACACAGTTAAATAAATGCTAGCAAAACTCAGCTGAGCTGCTGGCCTTATGATGGCGTCCCTCTAAATATTTCAATAGCTTCTGGGAATTACACCACTTAATAATTCACTGTGTCTACAAGGACAGCTAATACTGAATGGCACAAAATGCGCGTCTGAGCGCCGATAATATCTTCATCTAGGGCCAATCACTGCCTTTTCTTTTTTCAAATTCAAATATCCTACCACTAAGTCATTTCAGTCAGACCTCAGTCAAGTATGCCTTATTGTCTGTTGGTCCGTCCGTCTCTACTTGCGTTTCACAAAAAAAAACACACTTGTTTTTTGAACCAACCCTGCCTTCCCCTACACAATTTCGCCTTTAAAGTTATTTTTAGCCACAATTCACCATCCCACCCCGTCTCTTCATTCCACTAGATTTTAGCACTTGCGTCTTCAAGGCCACAACTTTTTGAAAATTAGTGACATGTTTTATCTCAATGCAGACGTTCGCTGATATGAACAACACAGTCTTTTGTCAATATCTTTCGTATTATCTGTCCGTCTGTATAAATGAAAGCATATTATTTCACTGCTCAAGATGGGCCATCCGGCCAGCTAGGTTTTATATTCCTAACATTATTATTAAGAAAAGTTACTTTTCAAATATTTTCTAGAATTTTCTGGAATGCTCTCATCACTGCATTCAAATAAACGGGCCAAGTTATAGCAAAAGCGTCCAATAAATGACTGTGGCGTATAATATCCAAGGTCCCTTTTGTCGATTTCTTTACTTTATGTCAACTTGGGGACGTGACTTTTTCCTCCTTTCCCCACCAATTTGCGTCCTTTTAGCATTGCTAGTTTCAAGCACGCGTTCAGTCAGATTTTTCCTTTTTGATCTCCGTTCTCATCTCGTTCCATTTTGCCGTCAATTCTAACAATTTAATTTCCATGGCGGGTGATGACCCGCGGCGTGGGCGATCATGTATTCTAGCAGCTTACGCATTAGTTTTATCCTACGTTGTATCATTGGAGATATTTTAACGTTGTATCATTGTTAATTT
The DNA here is from genome assembly GCA_024509875.1 of Oreohelix idahoensis. Lineage (NCBI taxonomy): Eukaryota > Metazoa > Mollusca > Gastropoda > Stylommatophora > Oreohelicidae > Oreohelix > Oreohelix idahoensis. Next base: position 99,622 of record JAMPIV010006877.1, on the reverse strand, counting down.
TGTGACACATCTCCCCACTTGAAAACATGCCTAAGGCAAGTTCTAAAACCAGTGATACGCATAGATAAAATCTCTCCTTACGCCTGCCATTACTCTAATTTTGATCACACGGGTGCCGACTGAGGAAATCTGCACCGACATTCAATTTGCCTGGGATATATTGGATACTAAACTGATAAGGTTGAAGTAATAAAGACCACCTCAGCAATCTTGCGTTTTCATGCTTAGCCTGAGATAAGAATACGAGAGGCTGATGGTCCGTCTCGACCACAAAAGTCCTACCATACAGATAGATTTGAAACTTCTTTATTGTCCAGACTAACGCTAAACATTCTTTTTCGCTTGTGGAGTATCCTTGTTCCGCCTTATTCAATTTGCGGCTTGCATAAGCGACTGGTTTCAGTTCCCCATCAGGTGAAGATGATCTTTGCAACAAAGCCGCTCCGAGTCCTACATTACTTGCATCGGTTCTTAAGACAAAATCCTGTGTCAAATCAGGTAGTTTGAGAATAGGCTTGCTAGTGAGTTTTTCCTTTAAGTCTTGGAACGCTAATTCACTTTGCGCAGTCCAATTAATTTTATCTGGAAGTCCCTTGCGAGTCAGATCAGTCAGAGGAGCACAAATAGAGTTAAAATCTTTGATATATTTTTGATAAAATCCGCATAACGACACGAATGATCGCACATCCTTTTTTGTTTGTGGTCTAGGTGCTCTCTGCAGTTTTTCCAAGTTCTTGGGATCAGGGGTCATGCTACCCTGATATACAGTGTGTCCCAAGAATTCCAACTCTTTGCATCCAATGCAACATTTTGTTGGCCTAGCAGTCAAGTTCGCCTCCCTAAGCCTATTAAATAACATTTCTAGAGCTTCAATGTGTTCTTCAAATGTCTCTGTAGCGACGAGAATATCATCCATGAAATTCGTGATACATGGGTTATTCAGGGGATCCAACAATTTGCGCATCATCCTTGAAAATACACTCGGAGCATTTTTCAGTCCGAATGGTAGCATGTTGAATTCATAATGTCCATCTGAAGTGCTAAAGGCCAAATAAGGTCTCACTTCAGGCTTCACTGGGATCTGGTAATAGCCTTTACTAAGATCCACCTTTGAAAAGTATTTTGCCTTGTTCAGTCTGGCAAATAACTGTTTTGTGTCTGGTAATGGATCCACTTGTCCTTCTGTGACAGCATTCAGTTTCCTGTAATCTATGCACAGTCTGTGTTCCCCAGACGGTTTTCTCAACAATACGACACTAGAGCTAAAAGATGATTCACTGTGTGAAATAATCCCGTCCTTCAACAAATAATCTATTTCTTCCTTCAATGCCTTCTCCTTCGCGAACGGAATAGAATAGGCTCTCATACAGATTGGGTTTGAGTCTACCAGTTTCATGTCATACTGTAGCAAATTTGTATGGCCTGGTTTATCTGTTAATACATCTGTATGTTCCTCCAGAACCTGTTGAACTCTCTCCCTCTGGTTTTTAGTCAGGTGCTTACTGACTTTTACCTGTGCTGCTGTTTCACAAGGATGTAATGGGTATTCATGTGAGGTGAGTGGTTCCTTTTGCATTTGAGTTGCGATAGCTAAGGTCAGTAAGGGGGTGCTTTCCTGGAGTGGTCTGTCCAGATACTTCTTTAACAGGTTTACATGATAAACTTTCTCCTTCCCCTTTTTGTCAATTTTATAGTTTGTTCTAGACACCTTCTCTAGAACCGTATATGGACCTTGCCATCCAATTTGTAATTTATTCTGGCTCCCGGGTAGTAGAAGCAGCACCTTCTCTCCCACTGCCAGTTCTCTGTCCTTTGCCTTCCTATTAAAATATGCTGCATGTTTTTTCCTGGCTTGTTTCAGATTATCATTTGCCAGTTTCCATCCAGCTTTCAAACGAGTGGTCAGTTCGTTCACGTATTGATAAGATGTGGTAACAGTCTCTTCCGCCTTCTCATCTGTCCAGGTCCTTAATAGGGCTACATCTGGACCTTTAATTTATCATACGTATTTTTCATGGAACCCGTCTGGTCCCGTCCATTAGAAGCCCTATAGTGAGGACTTTTCTTCCTAGAATCATCACTCACAAATCGACCACTACCAATTTTTTTCTTGGGTTTATCTTTCCACTTTAGATTGCTTATGAGAGATCTTCGCTCTCTTTTCTGTTCTTCCAGTTTATATAAGTCTGACCGAGGGATTGTCATCTTATCCTGGGTAAAATTTCTTCTTTGTACTCTTCGCATAGTGGCCATGTTAATCCATTCAAGTGAAGACTGGGTGTGAAAAGGGGGCTCTCATTGCACTTTGTCTCCTTGAGTATCATTAGTTTTCCTTCCAGGCCTAATTTTGCCCCGTGGCGTTTCTAGGTCCTGCACATATTTTCCCTTTGTGGGTGTTCCCTCATGAAATATGCCACATGCTTCTACAAAGTTTTCAATATCGACATTTACGTCGGACCAATAGTATTTGCGAGCAACTTTTTGGCAGATGGTACCGACTTTTTCATGGTCCCCATCTTTTCCAACATGTAAGCTCCTTATTAGATTTGCCCTATATATCTTGGGAAGAACCAACTGTCCGTGACCAGTGGATCTAGTTCCTGTCTTCCTATATAGCAATCTGTTCTTCATAAAATATTCCCCCTTGCTCGGAGGTGTGTGGCATTTGGGCAATTTTTTAAAACATGGCTTGAGTGTCCTATCCTCAGCCTGCGCCTTCCTCATCTCCTCTGGATGAGCATTTATAGGTTCACCTTCTTCCTCCTTCTTCTGTGACCTGGTCTGCACTGTCGCCATGATCACAGGTCTCTCGGGATTCCCCAAGAAGACGTATCTACACCCCAATATCAGAGGGTAGATTGGTTCATCTATCACTGCTGCTCTGATTTCTCCTTCCACATAGCGAGTTTTCACCGTTATCCTTGCGATGTGAAGTGTCATGAGTGGTATGTCCTTTGTTGCCCCTTGTATTTCCACTGTTTCTGTGGTATACTGACTTGGGTCCACTAGGCTAGACTTCACAACTGAATCATAATCCAAACCTGTATCATAAAGGCACCTTATGGTGACCCCATTACAAATAACCTCCTCACAAACTGGGGGGTGATAAGGTTCCTGCTGTCCCTTAGGATTAACCTTTAATCTTTGAGTCCCCGACTTCATTGCAGCAATGTTTGAAGGTTTCCTTCTACAAAATTCGGTGTTATGGTTATCTTTCTTGCACCATTTACACCATCTTTTTCCTTGGTTAAACGGTTTTCTTTCATTGGATTTTTGGTCATTGAACTGTGAGTTTCTGTCTCGGTAGTCATTTCTTGGCCGTTCAAAGTTTGTCCTACCTTTATTTCCCTGCTCTCTATTATCAAATTTATTAAATTGCTGTGGAGCTTTAAAATTGTCTATGTGCTTCTTTTTAGCACCACTTACCTCTGCCTGGGCTGCCTGATACCTTTCAGCGACATTTAAAACCTCCCCCAACTTCTCTGCACCTTGTTCCATGAGAAATTTTCTCATGTCTGGAGCCATGGACTCTCTCAATTGCTCAATCATGATCATTTCTTTAAGATCTTGGGTCTTCCCCAGAGCAGTCCATTTCTCCAAATAATAGGTTTCCAGTCTGGCAGAGAATTGGTGGTATGTCTCCCCAGACAACAGTTTGGCATTTCTAAATTTCTTACGATAAAATTCCCCATTTTTTTCGTACCTCAATAACAAAGCCTGCTTTAACATGTCATAATTCTCCTGGTCTTCTCTGTTCATTTTTGCGAAGACTTCGTAAGAAGTACCTCTCAGTCCCTGTGATAGCTTTAAACTCCACCTCTCTCTCTCTAACCCATAGGTAGTAGCTAATAACTCAAAACGTCCTAGGTACCCCTCTATGTCATCGTCTTTTTCAACAAAATGGTCTAAATGAAACCCCATAGCTGATGTTGAGGCTCCCAGACTGGGCGTAGCATCTGAGGCAAAAGGGCTGGCACCATTTTCAGGAGCCTGGCCTTGTAGCTCCAGCTCCCTGAGTCGTAATTCGTGCTCCCTCTGCAACCTTCTATCTTCTGCCTCCCTTTCGGCCTTTTTATCTTCTGCCTCCCTTTCGGCCTTTTTATCTTCTGCCTCCCTTTGCTGTCGTTTTTCTTCTGCCTTAATCTGCAGCCTCTTAATTTCTCTATCAGCCTCAATTTGTAACCTCTTCTCTTCAGCCAACCTTTCAGACTCTAATTTTCTTTCAGCCTCTTTTTCTAATCTTCTTTCTTCCCGTTCAATATACTTATCACATTCAGCCGTTACATATTGAATTAAAATCTGACCATCCATGCCCATCTCCTTTGCCGTCAGCACAGCAGCTGATCTAAATTTTGCCAGCTCCGCCATACTTTTTAAACAAATCTAGCAATGTGCAAAATAAAATTTCCAACCACTAAAGTGCGTCTAATTATTCTAATCTAAAATAATTCTAATTAATTAATTAACTACCACTGGCTGTGAAGATTCACCAACTTTTATTTTCAGGGACACTTTTAATTTTAAGGGACACTTTTAATTTTTATTATGTGTTCCCCTAATCTTATTCTCCCCCCAGGCGATCCTAATATACTTAATGGGCTAATTATCCCGGGACAAAGAGACCCCAATATATGTAGTGGTGGGTTTGATGGTATTGTATGGTGGTGATATTTCTAAGTGTGATGCATGAGGTCAGCTGTGAAGGCTCCTGAGATAAAATGTAGCTGTGAATTGTCAGAAGGCCCTTCTTGCTACCACTACGACCTCACACCTATCTCTTTTTTACTAATGAATGTGGCTACGTTAAATGTCTAGGGTAATGATATGTGATGTGTTGTGGTAGTTTTCAGACACACACACAGATATTTACTAAGTCTAATAATATTAATAAAAGGTTATAATACACGGAACTAACTCAGTTGTGTAAAATTTTGATAGTAATTTTCTTACATTTATTTGTTCTGGACCAAGGTTTTATTTTGGCCAGAACATATGAAAGGTTTAGAAATTATGAAAAAATGCATGAATATTACATAATAAATGCAAGGTGTGTACATGTATATGTTACTAGACTAGTTAATATTATTATTGTTTACAGTATTAATCTATGTGGGAGAACAGTTAATGGATGTGCTGTTGGGGTGGCCTCATCACTCCCTGTCTATGGCGATTACACATTGTCCAGTTAATTGATGGAATTTTTATGGGTGTGTTAGGAAATAAGTTGAGTTGGTGAACTCTCAGCAGACCAGGCTCTCACGTAACTTGAAGGTGTAGCTCTGGTGCTGAGATCTGGTGGCCCCACCTCTCCGTGCTTGGGGGCAATATCAGAAGTCTGGTGGCCCCACCTCTCCGTGCTTGGGGGCAATATCAGAAATATGGTGGCCCCACCTCTCCGTGCTTGGGGGCAATATCAGAAGTATGGTGGCCCCACCTCTCCGTGCTTGGGGGCTATAATAGGCTGCTCTGACCCAAATGTTACTGCACGGGTCCACTCTGGTGCCAACTGAAACTCACAGCTCAGAAATATGAATATAGAACTCAGTTTAAATAAATGCTAGCAAAACTCAGCTGAGCTGCTGGCCTTATGATGGCGTCCCTCTAAATATTTCAATAGCTTCTGGGAATTACACCACTTAATAATTCACTGTGTCTACAAGGACAGCTAATACTGAATGGCACAAAATGCGCGTCTGAGCGCCGATAATATCTTCATCTAGGGCCAATCACTGCCTTTTCTTTTTTCAAATTCAAATATCCTACCACTAAGTCATTTCAGTCAGACCTCAGTCAAGTATGCCTTATTGTCTGTTGGTCCGTCCGTCTCTACTTGCGTTTCACAAAAAAAACACACTTGTTTTTTGAACCAACCCTGCCTTCCCCTACACAATTTCGCCTTTAAAGTTATTTTTAGCCACAATTCACCATCCCACCCCGTCTCTTCATTCCACTAGATTTTAGCACTTGCGTCTTCAAGGCCACAACTTTTTGAAAATTAGTGACATGTTTTATCTCAATGCAGACGTTCGCTGATATGAACAACACAGTCTTTTGTCAATATCTTTCGTATTATCTGTCCGTCTGTATAAATGAAAGCATATTATTTCACTGCTCAAGATGGGCCATCCGGCCAGCTAGGTTTTATATTCCTAACATTATTATTAAGAAAAGTTACTTTTCAAATATTTTCTAGAATTTTCTGGAATGCGCTCATCACTGCATTCAAATAAACGGGCTAAGTTATAGCAAAAGCGTCCAATAAATGACTGTGGCGTATAATATCCAAGGTCCCTTTTGTCGATTTCTTTACTTTATGTCAACTTGGGGACGTGACTTTTTCCTCCTTTCCCCACCAATTTGCGTCCTTTTAGCATTGCTAGTTTCAAGCACGCGTTCAGTCAGATTTTTCCTTTTGATCTCCGTTCTCATCCCGTTCCGTTTTGCCGTCAAGTCTAACAATTTAATTTCCATGGCGGGTGATGACCCGCGGCGTGGGCGATCATGTATTCTAGCAGCTTACGCATTAGTTTTTATCCCTACGTTGTATCATTGGAGATATTTTAACGTTGTATCATTGTTAATTTTGTGACACATCTCCCCACTTGAAAACATGCCTAAGGCAAGTTCTAAAACCAGTGATACACATAGATAAAATCTCTCCTTACGCCTGCCATTACTCTAATTTTGATCACAGGGGTGCCGACTGAGGAAATCTGCACCGACATTCAATTTGCCTGGGATATATTGGATACTAAACTGATAAGGTTGAAGCAATAAAGACCACCTCAGCAATCTTGCGTTTTCATGCTTAGCCTGAGATAAGAATACGAGAGGCTGATGGTCCGTCTCGACCACAAAAGTCCTACCATACAGATAGATTTGAAACTTCTTTATTGCCCAGACTAACGCTAAACATTCTTTTTCGCTTGTGGAGTATCCTTGTTCCGCCTTATTCAATTTGCGGCTTGCATAAGCGACTGGTTTCAGTTCCCCATCAGGTGAAGATGATCTTTGCAACAAAGCCGCTCCGAGTCCTACATTACTTGCATCGGTTCTTAAGACAAAATCCTGTGTCAAATCAGGTAGTTTGAGAATAGGCTTGCTAGTGAGTTTTTCCTTTAAGTCTTGGAACGCTAATTCACTTTGCGCAGTCCAATTAATTTTATCTGGAAGTCCCTTGCGAGTCAGATCAGTCAGAGGAGCACAAATAGAGTTAAAATCTTTGATATATTTTTGATAAAATCCGCATAACGACACGAATGATCGCACATCCTTTTTTGTTTGTGGTCTAGGTGCTCTCTGCAGTTTTTCCAAGTTCTTGGGATCAGGGGTCATGCTACCCTGATATACAGTGTGTCCCAAGAATTCCAACTCTTTGCATCCAATGCAACATTTTGTTGGCCTAGCAGTCAAGTTCGCCTCCCTAAGCCTATTAAATAACATTTCTAGAGCTTCAATGTGTTCTTCAAATGTCTCTGTAGCGACGAGAATATCATCCATGAAATTCGTGATACATGGGTTATTCAGGGGATCCAACAATTTGCGCATCATCCTTGAAAATACACTCGGAGCATTTTTCAGTCCGAATGGTAGCATGTTGAATTCATAATGTCCATCTGAAGTGCTAAAGGCCAAATAAGGTCTCACTTCAGGCTTCACTGGGATCTGGTAATAGCCTTTACTAAGATCCACCTTTGAAAAGTATTTTGCCTTGTTCAGTCTGGCAAATAACTGTTTTGTGTCTGGTAATGGATCCACTTGTCCTTCTGTGACAGCATTCAGTTTCCTGTAATCTATGCACAGTCTGTGTTCCCCAGACGGTTTTCTCAACAATACGACACTAGAGCTAAAAGATGATTCACTGTGTGAAATAATCCCGTCCTTCAACAAATAATCTATTTCTTCCTTCAATGCCTTCTCCTTCGCGAACGGAATAGAATAGGCTCTCATACAGATTGGGTTTGAGTCTACCAGTTTCATGTCATACTGTAGCAAATTTGTATGGCCTGGTTTATCCGTTAATACATCTGTATGTTCCTCCAGAACCTGTTGAACTCTCTCCCTCTGGTTTTTAGTCAGGTGCTTACTGACTTTTACCTGTGCTGCTGTTTCACAAGGATGTAATGGGTATTCATGTGAGGTGAGTGGTTCCTTTTGCATTTGAGTTGCGATAGCTAAGGTCAGTAAGGGGGTGCTTTCCTGGAGTGGTCTGTCCAGATACTTCTTTAACAGGTTTACATGATAAACTTTCTCCTTCCCCTTTTTGTCAATTTTATAGTTTGTTCTAGACACCTTCTCTAGAACCGTATATGGACCTTGCCATCCAATTTGTAATTTATTCTGGCTCCCGGGTAGTAGAAGCAGCACCTTCTCTCCCACTGCCAGTTCTCTGTCCTTTGCCTTCCTATTAAAATATGCTGCATGTTTTTTCCTGGCTTGTTTCAGATTATCATTTGCCAGTTTCCATCCAGCTTTCAAACGAGTGGTCAGTTCGTTCACGTATTGATAAGATGTGGTAACAGTCTCTTCCGCCTTCTCATCTGTCCAGGTCCTTATTAACACTACATCTGGATCTTTAATTTATCATACGTATTTTTCATGGAACCCGTCTGGTCCCGTCCATTAGAAGCCCTATAGTGAGGACTTTTCTTCCTAGAATCATCACTCACAAATCGACCACTACCAATTTTTTTCTTGGGTTTATCTTTCCACTTTAGATTGCTTATGAGAGATCTTCGCTCTCTTTTCTGTTCTTCCAGTTTATATAAGTCTGACCGAGGGATTGTCATCTTATCCTGGGTAAAATTTCTTCTTTGTACTCTTCGCATAGTGGCCATGTTAATCCATTCAAGTGAAGACTGGGTGTGAAAAGGGGGCTCTCATTGCACTTTGTCTCCTTGAGTATCATTAGTTTTCCTTCCAGGCCTAATTTTTGCCCCGTGGCGTTTCTAGGTCCTGCACATATTTTCCCTTTGTGGGTGTTCCCTCATGAAATATGCCACATGCTTCTACAAAGTTTTCAATATCGACATTTACGTCGGACCAATAGTATTTGCGAGCAACTTTTTGGCAGATGGTACCGACTTTTTCATGGTCCCCATCTTTTCCAACATGTAAGCTCCTTATTAGATTTGCCCTATATATCTTGGGAAGAACCAACTGTCCGTGACCAGTGGATCTAGTTCCTGTCTTCCTATATAGCAATCTGTTCTTCATAAAATATTCCCCCTTGCTCGGAGGTGTGTGGCATTTGGGCAATTTTTTAAAACATGGCTTGAGTGTCCTATCCTCAGCCTGCGCCTTCCTCATCTCCTCTGGATGAGCATTTATAGGTTCACCTTCTTCCTCCTTCTTCTGTGACCTGGTCTGCACTGTCGCCATGATCACAGGTCTCTCGGGATTCCCCAAGAAGACGTATCTACACCCCAATATCAGAGGGTAGATTGGTTCATCTATCACTGCTGCTCTGATTTCTCCTTCCACATAGCGAGTTTTCACCGTTATCCTTGCGATGTGAAGTGTCATGAGTGGTATGTCCTTTGTTGCCCCTTGTATTTCCACTGTTTCTGTGGTATACTGACTTGGGTCCACTAGGCTAGACTTCACAACTGAATCATAATCCAAACCTGTATCATAAAGGCACCTTATGGTGACCCCATTACAAATAACCTCCTCACAAACTGGGGGGTGATAAGGTTCCTGCTGTCCCTTAGGATTAACCTTTAATCTTTGAGTCCCCGACTTCATTGCAGCAATGTTTGAAGGTTTCCTTCTACAAAATTCGGTGTTATGGTTATCTTTCTTGCACCATTTACACCATCTTTTTCCTTGGTTAAACGGTTTTCTTTCATTGGATTTTTGGTCATTGAACTGTGAGTTTCTGTCTCGGTAGTCATTTCTTGGCCGTTCAAAGTTTGTCCTACCTTTATTTCCCTGCTCTCTATTATCAAATTTATTAAATTGCTGTGGAGCTTTAAAATTGTCTATGTGCTTCTTTTTAGCACCACTTACCTCTGCCTGGGCTGCCTGATACCTTTCAGCGACATTTAAAACCTCCCCCAACTTCTCTGCACCTTGTTCCATGAGAAATTTTCTCATGTCTGGAGCCATGGACTCTCTCAATTGCTCAATCATGATCATTTCTTTAAGATCTTGGGTCTTCCCCAGAGCAGTCCATTTCTCCAAATAGGTTTCCAGTCTGGCAGAGAATTGGTGGTATGTCTCCCCAGACAACAGTTTGGCATTTCTAAATTTCTTACGATAAAATTCCCCATTTTTTTCGTACCTCAATAACAAAGCCTGCTTTAACATGTCATAATTCTCCTGGTCTTCTCTGTTCATTTTTGCGAAGACTTCGTAAGAAGTACCTCTCAGTCCCTGTGATAGCTTTAAACTCCACCTCTCTCTCTCTAAACCATATGTAGTAGCTAATAACTCAAAACGTCCTAGGTACCCCTCTATGTCATCGTCTTTTTCAACAAAATGGTCTAAATGAAACCCCATAGCTGATGTTGAGGCTCCCAGACTGGGCGTAGCATCTGAGGCAAAAGGGCTGGCACCATTTTCAGGAGCCTGGCCTTGTAGCTCCAGCTCCCTGAGTCGTAATTCGTGCTCCCTCTGCAACCTTCTATCTTCTGCCTCCCTTTCGGCCTTTTTATCTTCTGCCTCCCTTTCGGCAGTCAATCTTTTATCTTCTGCCTCCCTTTGCTGTCGTTTTTTCTTCTGCCTCAATCTGCAGCCTCTTAATTTCTCTATCAGCCTCAATTTGTAACCTCTTCTCTTCAGCCAACCTTTCAGACTCTAATTTTCTTTCAGCCTCTTTTTCTAATCTTCTTTCTTCCCGTTCAATATACTTATCACATTCAGCCGTTACATATTGAATTAAAATCTGACCATCCATTGCCATCTCCTTTGCCGTCAGCACAGCAGCTGATCTAAATTTTGCCAGCTCCGCCATACTTTTTAAACAAATCTAGCAATGTGCAAAATAAAATTTCCAACCACTAAAGTGCGTCTAATTATTCTAATCTAAAATAATTCTAATTAATTAATTAACTACCACTGGCTGTGAAGATTCACCAACTTTTATTTTCAGGGACACTTTTAATTTTAAGGGACACTTTTAATTTTTATTATGTGTTCCCCTAATCTTATTCTCCCCCCAGGAGATCCTAATATACTTAATGGGCTAATTATCCCGGGACAAAGAGACCCCAATATATGTAGTGGGTTTGATGGTATTGTATGGTGGTGATATTTCTAAGTGTGATGCATGAGGTCAGCTGTGAAGGCTCCTGAGATAAAATGTAGCTGTGAATTGTCAGAAGGCCCTTCTTGCTACCACTACGACCTCACACCTATCTCTTTTTTACTAATGAATGTGGCTACGTTAAATGTCTAGGGTAATGATATGTAATGTGTTGTGGTAGTTTTCAGACACACACACAGATATTTACTAAGTCTAATAATATTAATAAAATGTTATAATACACGGAACTAACTCAGTTGTGTAAAATTTTGATAGTAATTTTCTTACATTTATTTGTTCTGGACCAAGGTTTTATTTTGGCCAGAACATATGAAAGGTTTAGAAATTATGAAAAAATGCATGAATATTACATAATAAATGCAAGGTGTGTACATATATATGTTACTAGACTAGTTAATATTATTATTGTTTACAGTATTAATCTATGTGGGAGAACAGTTAATGGATGTGCTGTTGGGGTGGCCTCATCACTCCCTGTCTATGGCGATTACACATTGTCCAGTTAATTGATGGAATTTTTATGGGTGTGTTAGGAAATAAGTTGAGTTGGTGAACTCTCAGCAGACCAGGCGCTCACGTAACTTGAAGGTGTAGCTCTGGTGCTGAGATCTGGTGGCCCCACCTCTCCGTGCTTGGGGGCAATATCAGAAGTCTGGTGGCCCCACCTCTCCGTGCTTGGGGGCAATATCAGAAATATGGTGGCCCCACCTCTCCGTGCTTGGGGGCAATATCAGAAGTATGGTGGCCCCACCTCTCCGTGCTTGGGGGCTATAATAGGCTGCTCTGACCAAATGTTACTGCACGGGTCCACTCTGGTAAAATTCAACAACTCATTTGACACCGCATTGGTGCCAACTGAAACTCACAGCTCAGAATTATGAATATAGTACACAGTTAAATAAATGCTAGCAAAACTCAGCTGAGCTGCTGGCCTTATGATGGCGTCCCTCTAAATATTTCAATAGCTTCTGGGAATTACACCACTTAATAATTCACTGTGTCTACAAGGACAGCTAATACTGAATGGCACAAAATGCGCGTCTGAGCGCCGATAATATCTTCATCTAGGGCCAATCACTGCCTTTTCTTTTTTCAAATTCAAATATCCTACCAAAAAGTCATTTCAGTCATACCTCAGTCAAGTATGCCTTATTGTCTGTTGGTCCGTCCGTCTCTACTTGCGTTTCACAAAAAAAAACACACTTGTTTTTTGAACCAACCCTGCCTTCCCTACACAATTTTGCCTTTAAAGTTATTTTTAGCCACAATTCACCATCCCACCCCCGTCTCTTCATTCCACTAGATTTTAGCACTTGCGTCTTCAAGGCCACAACTTTTTGAAAATTAGTGACATGTTTTATCTCAATGCAGACGTTCGCTGATATGAACAACACAGTCTTTTGTCAATATCTTTCGTATTATCTGTCCGTCTGTATAAATGAAAGCATATTATTTCACTGCTCAAGATGGGCCATCCGGCCAGCTAGGTTTTATATTCCTAACATTATTATTAAGAAAAGTTACTTTTCAAATATTTTCTAGAATTTTCTGGAATGCTCTCATCACTGCATTCAAATAAACGGGCCAAGTTATAGCAAAAGCGTCCAATAAATGACTGTGGCGTATAATATCCAAGGTCCCTTTTGTCGATTTCTTTACTTTATGTCAACTTGGGGACGTGACTTTTTCCTCCTTTCCCCACCAATTTGCGTCCTTTTAGCATTGCTAGTTTCAAGCACGCGTTCAGTCAGATTTTTCCTTTTTGATCTCCGTTCTCATCTCGTTCCATTTTGCCGTCAATTCTAACAATTTAATTTCCATGGCGGGTGATGACCCGCGGCGTGGGCGATCATGTATTCTAGCAGCTTACGCATTAGTTTTATCCTACGTTGTATCATTGGAGATATTTTAACGTTGTATCATTGTTAATTTTGTGACACATCTCCCCACTTGAAAACATGCCTAAGGCAAGTTCTAAAACCAGTGATACGCATAGATAAAATCTCTCCTTACGCCTGCCATTACTCTAATTTTGATCACAGGGGTGCCGACTGAGGAAATCTGCACCGACATTCAATTTGCCTGGGATATATTGGATACTAAACTGATAAGGTTGAAGTAATAAAGACCACCTCAGCAATCTTGCGTTTTCATGCTTAGCCTGAGATAAGAATACGAGAGGCTGATGGTCCGTCTCGACCACAAAAGTCCTACCATACAGATAGATTTGAAACTTCTTTATTGTCCAGACTAACGCTAAACATTCTTTTTCGCTTGTGGAGTATCCTTGTTCCGCCTTATTCAATTTGCGGCTTGCATAAGCGACTGGTTTCAGTTCCCCATCAGGTGAAGATGATCTTTGCAACAAAGCCGCTCCGAGTCCTACATTACTTGCATCGGTTCTTAAGACAAAATCCTGTGTCAAATCAGGTAGTTTGAGAATAGGCTTGCTAGTGAGTTTTTCCTTTAAGTCTTGGAACGCTAATTCACTTTGCGCAGTCCAATTAATTTTATCTGGAAGTCCCTTGCGAGTCAGATCAGTCAGAGGAGCACAAATAGAGTTAAAATCTTTGATATATTTTTGATAAAATCCGCATAACGACACGAATGATCGCACATCCTTTTTTGTTTGTGGTCTAGGTGCTCTCTGCAGTTTTTCCAAGTTCTTGGGATCAGGGGTCATGCTACCCTGATATACAGTGTGTCCCAAGAATTCCAACTCTTTGCATCCAATGCAACATTTTGTTGGCCTAGCAGTCAAGTTCGCCTCCCTAAGCCTATTAAATAACATTTCTAGAGCTTCAATGTGTTCTTCAAATGTCTCTGTAGCGACGAGAATATCATCCATGAAATTCGTGATACATGGGTTATTCAGGGGATCCAACAATTTGCGCATCATCCTTGAAAATACACTCGGAGCATTTTTCAGTCCGAATGGTAGCATGTTGAATTCATAATGTCCATCTGAAGTGCTAAAGGCCAAATAAGGTCTCACTTCAGGCTTCACTGGGATCTGGTAATAGCCTTTACTAAGATCCACCTTTGAAAAGTATTTTGCCTTGTTCAGTCTGGCAAATAACTGTTTTGTGTCTGGTAATGGATCCACTTGTCCTTCTGTGACAGCATTCAGTTTCCTGTAATCTATGCACAGTCTGTGTTCCCCAGACGGTTTTCTCAACAATACGACACTAGAGCTAAAAGATGATTCACTGTGTGAAATAATCCCGTCCTTCAACAAATAATCTATTTCTTCCTTCAATGCCTTCTCCTTCGCGAACGGAATAGAATAGGCTCTCATACAGATTGGGTTTGAGTCTACCAGTTTCATGTCATACTGTAGCAAATTTGTATGGCCTGGTTTATCTGTTAATACATCTGTATGTTCCTCCAGAACCTGTTGAACTCTCTCCCTCTGGTTTTTAGTCAGGTGCTTACTGACTTTTACCTGTGCTGCTGTTTCACAAGGATGTAATGGGTATTCATGTGAGGTGAGTGGTTCCTTTTGCATTTGAGTTGCGATAGCTAAGGTCAGTAAGGGGGTGCTTTCCTGGAGTGGTCTGTCCAGATACTTCTTTAACAGGTTTACATGATAAACTTTCTCCTTCCCCTTTTTGTCAATTTTATAGTTTGTTCTAGACACCTTCTCTAGAACCGTATATGGACCTTGCCATCCAATTTGTAATTTATTCTGGCTCCCGGGTAGTAGAAGCAGCACCTTCTCTCCCACTGCCAGTTCTCTGTCCTTTGCCTTCCTATTAAAATATGCTGCATGTTTTTTCCTGGCTTGTTTCAGATTATCATTTGCCAGTTTCCATCCAGCTTTCAAACGAGTGGTCAGTTCGTTCACGTATTGATAAGATGTGGTAACAGTCTCTTCCGCCTTCTCATCTGTCCAGGTCCTTAATAGGGCTACATCTGGACCTTTAATTTATCATACGTATTTTTCATGGAACCCGTCTGGTCCCGTCCATTAGAAGCCCTATAGTGAGGACTTTTCTTCCTAGAATCATCACTCACAAATCGACCACTACCAATTTTTTTCTTGGGTTTATCTTTCCACTTTAGATTGCTTATGAGAGATCTTCGCTCTCTTTTCTGTTCTTCCAGTTTATATAAGTCTGACCGAGGGATTGTCATCTTATCCTGGGTAAAATTTCTTCTTTGTACTCTTCGCATAGTGGCCATGTTAATCCATTCAAGTGAAGACTGGGTGTGAAAAGGGGGTTCTCATTGCACTTTGTCTCCTTGAGTATCATTAGTTTTCCTTCCAGGCCTAATTTTGCCCCGTGGCGTTTCTAGGTCCTGCACATATTTTCCCTTTGTGGGTGTTCCCTCATGAAATATGCCACATGCTTCTACAAAGTTTTCAATATCGACATTTACGTCGGACCAATAGTATTTGCGAGCAACTTTTTGGCAGATGGTACCGACTTTTTCATGGTCCCCATCTTTTCCAACATGTAAGCTCCTTATTAGATTTGCCCTATATATCTTGGGAAGAACCAACTGTCCGTGACCAGTGGATCTAGTTCCTGTCTTCCTATATAGCAATCTGTTCTTCATAAAATATTCCCCCTTGCTCGGAGGTGTGTGGCATTTGGGCAATTTTTAAAAACATGGCTTGAGTGTCCTATCCTCAGCCTGCGCCTTCCTCATCTCCTCTGGATGAGCATTTATAGGTTCACCTTCTTCCTCCTTCTTCTGTGACCTGGTCTGCACTGTCGCCATGATCACAGGTCTCTCGGGATTCCCCAAGAAGACGTATCTACACCCCAATATCAGAGGGTAGATTGGTTCATCTATCACTGCTGCTCTGATTTCTCCTTCCACATAGCGAGTTTTCACCGTTATCCTTGCGATGTGAAGTGTCATGAGTGGTATGTCCTTTGTTGCCCCTTGTATTTCCACTGTTTCTGTGGTATACTGACTTGGGTCCACTAGGCTAGACTTCACAACTGAATCATAATCCAAACCTGTATCATAAAGGCACCTTATGGTGACCCCATTACAAATAACCTCCTCACAAACTGGGGGGTGATAAGGTTCCTGCTGTCCCTTAGGATTAACCTTTAATCTTTGAGTCCCCGACTTCATTGCAGCAATGTTTGAAGGTTTCCTTCTACAAAATTCGGTGTTATGGTTATCTTTCTTGCACCATTTACACCATCTTTTTCCTTGGTTAAACGGTTTTCTTTCATTGGATTTTTGGTCATTGAACTGTGAGTTTCTGTCTCGGTAGTCATTTCTTGGCCGTTCAAAGTTTGTCCTACCTTTTATTTCCCTGCTCTCTATTATCAAATTTATTAAATTGCTGTGGAGCTTTAAAATTGTCTATGTGCTTCTTTTTAGCACCACTTACCTCTGCCTGGGCTGCCTGATACCTTTCAGCGACATTTAAAACCTCCCCCAACTTCTCTGCACCTTGTTCCATGAGAAATTTTCTCATGTCTGGAGCCATGGACTCTCTCAATTGCTCAATCATGATCATTTCTTTAAGATCTTGGGTCTTCCCCAGAGCAGTCCATTTCTCCAAATAGGTTTCCAGTCTGGCAGAGAATTGGTGGTATGTCTCCCCAGACAACAGTTTGGCATTTCTAAATTTCTTACGATAAAATTCCCCATTTTTTTCGTACCTCAATAACAAAGCCTGCTTTAACATGTCATAATTCTCCTGGTCTTCTCTGTTCATTTTTGCGAAGACTTCGTAAGAAGTACCTCTCAGTCCCTGTGATAGCTTTAAACTCCACCTCTCTCTCTCTAACCCATAGGTAGTAGCTAATAACTCAAAACGTCCTAGGTACCCCTCTATGTCATCGTCTTTTTCAACAAAATGGTCTAAATGAAACCCCATAGCTGATGTTGAGGCTCCCAGACTGGGCGTAGCATCTGAGGCAAAAGGGCTGGCACCATTTTCAGGAGCCTGGCCTTGTAGCTCCAGCTCCCTGAGTCGTAATTCGTGCTCCCTCTGCAACCTTCTATCTTCTGCCTCCCTTTCGGCCTTTTTATCTTCTGCCTCCCTTTCGGCAGTCAATCTTTTATCTTTTGCCTCCCTTTGCTGTCGTTTTTCTTCTGCCTTAATCTGCAGCCTCTTAATTTCTCTATCAGCCTCAATTTGTAACCTCTTCTCTTCAGCCAACCTTTCAGACTCTAATTTTCTTTCAGCCTCTTTTTCTAATCTTCTTTCTTCCCGTTCAATATACTTATCACATTCAGCCGTTACATATTGAATTAAAATCTGACCATCCATTGCCATCTCCTTTGCCGTCAGCACAGCAGCTGATCTAAATTTTGCCAGCTCCGCCATACTTTTTAAACAAATCTAGCAATGTGCAAAATAAAATTTCCAACCACTAAAGTGCGTCTAATTATTCTAATCTAAAATAATTCTAATTAATTAATTAACTACCACTGGCTGTGAAGATTCACCAACTTTTATTTTCAGGGACACTTTTAATTTTAAGGGACACTTTTAATTTTTATTATGTGTTCCCCTAATCTTATTCTCCCCCCCCAGGCGATCCTAATATACTTAATGGGCTAATTATCCCGGGACAAAGAGACCCCAATATATGTAGTGGGTTTGATGGTATTGTATGGTGGTGATATTTCTAAGTGTGATGCATGAGGTCAGCTGTGAAGGCTCCTGAGATAAAATGTAGCTGTGAATTGTCAGAAGGCCCTTCTTGCTACCACTACGACCTCACACCTATCTCTTTTTTACTAATGAATGTGGCTACGTTAAATGTCTAGGGTAATGATATGTGATGTGTTGTGGTAGTTTTCAGACACACACACAGATATTTACTAAGTCTAATAATATTAATAAAAGGTTATAATACACGGAACTAACTCAGTTGTGTAAAATTTTGATAGTAATTTTCTTACATTTATTTGTTCTGGACCAAGGTTTTATTTTGGCCAGAACATATGAAAGGTTTAGAAATTATGAAAAATGCATGAATATTACATAATAAATGCAAGGTGTGTACATGTATATGTTACTAGACTAGTTAATATTAGTATTGTTTACAGTATTAATCTATGTGGGAGAACAGTTAATGGATGTGCTGTTGGGGTGGCCTCATCACTCCCTGTCTATGGCGATTACACATTGTCCAGTTAATTGATGGAATTTTTATGGGTGTGTTAGGAACGAACGAACGAACGAACGAACTTTATTTTCAAAGGGTTGAGAATTGGGCACGCAGGCCCGTCTGACATTCTGCCCTTCCTTTCTCTCACCTTTCATACTGAATTCATTTATTCTCATATGCATTTTACATATCAAATTCAAGGAATTCTACGTTGTAAAGTAAAATAATAATATAGCACACTCATATTAACATTAATTACTTATAAGCATGACATAACATATGTTGAAAAGTACAAACATTATCAGAGAAGGAGACAGAGATAGATAGATAGATAGATAGATAGATAGATAGATAGATAGATAGATAGATAGATAGATAGATAGATAGATAGATAGATAGATAGATAGATAGATAGATAGATAGATAGATAGATAGATAGATAGATAGATAGATAGATAGATAGATAGATAGATAGATAGATAGATAGATAGATAGATAGATAGATAGATAGATAGATAGATAGATAGATAGATAGATAGATAGATAGATAGTAGATAGATAGATAGATAGATAGATAGATAGATAGATAGATAGATAGATAGATAGATAGATAGATAGATAGATAGATAGATAGATAGATAGATAGATAGATAGATAGATAGATAGATAGATAGATAGATAGATAGATAGAGAATGAGAGAGAGAGGGAGAACGAACGAACGAATTTTATTTTCAAAGGGTTGAGAATTGGGCACGCAGGCCCGTCTGACATTCTGCCCTTCCTTTCTCTCACCTTTCATACTGAATTCATTGATTCTCATATGCATTTTACATATCAAATTCAAGGAATTCAACGTTGTAAAGTAAAATAATAATATAGCACACTCATATTAACATTAATTACTTATAAGCATGACATAACATATGTTGAAAAGTACAAACATTATCAGAGATAGATAGATAGATAGATAGATAGATAGATAGATAGATAGATAGATAGATAGATAGATAGATAGATAGATAGATAGATAGATGGATAGATAGATAGATAGATAGATAGATAGACAGACAGACAGACAGACAGACAGACAGACAGACAGATAGATAGATAGATAGATAGATAGATAGATAGATAGATAGATAGATAGATAGATAGATAGATAGATAGATAGATAGATAGATAGATAGATAGATAGATAGATAGATAGATAGATAGATAGATAGATAGATAGAACGAACGAACGAACGAACTTTATTTTCAAAGGGTTTAGAATTGGTCACGCAGGCCCGTCTAACATTCTGCCCTTCCTTTCTCTCTTCTTCCATAGTTAATCCATTTATTCTCACACGTATCCTAAATGTTACTTAAATAATAAAATAACAAGAAAGTACAATAAAATAAAATCCCAACATTGTAACAGTACAATAACAGTTACACAGATTTACAGATGCGTATCATAATTTATACTAAACAGGACAAAATTAACTTTAAAACCTACATATGATGTTATGTAATTATTTAAGAACATAACGAAATTAGGGTGGCATATAATCTGCACTCATGATGTATTTGAAAAGTCTGTGATTGAATGAATATGGACTAAGAGTATTTTTTAAGTCGTGTGGAAGAGTATTCCACAGATGAGCAGCAGAAAAAGCTAAACTTTTCTTGAATAAGTCGAGCCTAGGCTTGGGCATGTGTAATTTATTTAAGCGTTGACTGCGTCTTCCGCTGTATTTGAAAATAGGCCACAGATACGTTGGAGCATTCTGTGACAAGATTTTGTGAATAAATTTGGCTTTGTTGAAGAGAAGGCGCTTTCTTAGTGGTAATATGTTAAGATATGTATATGCGTCTACACACTGTGTGAGGTTTTTGTCTGAAATTAGGCGCACTGCACGTTTTTGTAATGAAAAGAGTCTTTTAGTGTTGGACATGGTGCAGCCATCCCAAATTGTGGAACAATAGTCTAGATGTGTTTGTATCTGGGATGTATAGAACATTTTTCGTGTCTCCTCATCTAGGAAATGTTTGATTTTAGCTAACTGGTAAACTTTTTGTGCCGTTTGTTTGGTCAGTGCATGTACATGCGAATTCCAACTTAAATGTTGGTCAATTATGAGTCCTAGTGTTTTATATTCATTTACATTTTCAATTAAAGAGGTTCCAATGTAGAGCTGAAGTGTTGTTTTCGGCGAGTTTTGTAATTTTTGTCTAGTTGATATTATCATACATTTTGTTTTAGTGATATTTATTTGCATGCAGTTTTCATTGCTCCACTTAATAAGATTGTCTGTGTCGCTTTGTAATAATATTTCTAGCGTGTTGCAACTTTTATCACTAGTATAAATGGTACAGTCATCGGCAAATAGGTCGCAGGATGAGTGCTCGATGTGTAGTGGAAGGTCATTTATGTAAATGGAAAAAAGTAGAGGGCCGAGAATAGAACCCTGAGGAACACCAGTGTCAATAATAGTTGGGCTTGACAAGGAGTTATTGTACCACACTACTTGCTGTCTGTCGGACAGGAATGATTTAAGTAATGTCACTAGTTTAAAGTTAACTTTCATTGTTTCTAATTTTCTTATTAAAACAGCGTGATCTAACATATCAAATGCTTTCCTAAAGTCTACAAAGATTGCTCCACATATGTTATCGTTATTTATGTTTAGGTGCAAGTTGTCCATCATCTTAGTTAGAGCTGTGTGGCATGAATGCTTTTGTCGAAACCCTGACTGACTGTCAATTAGCAAGTCATTGCTAACTAGGTAATGTAGTGTTGCTTTATGTATGTGTTTTTCTAGTGGTTTAGAAAGCGATGATAAAAGAGAAATAGGTCTATAGTTACCAAGATTACTGTTATCTGACGAGCCAGGTTTGAAGAGAGGATATACTTTGGCAATCTTAAAGGCTGAAGGAAAATAACTTTTAGCAATACATTGATTATATATAAAAGTTAGTGAATCACTAATAGCTGGTGCGGCGTAACGCAGTATTCGATTACTAATTCCGTCAAGCCCTGATGAGCTATTATCCTTAAGGCCAATAAGATAGTTATACACTTCATTAACTGTCATAAAAGGAATGTCGGGTGGAACTGAGTTTGTACATTTGTTTTTACAGAATGCTGAAAGTTTGTCTAAGTCACTACAGGAAGGTGGTATTGTGGATTTCAGACCGTTTATTTCTGCTTGAAAGTGATTGCTGAAGTCGGTGCAAGTAAATGAAGTGTTGGAAGAGAATGAGTCTGGTGCATTACGTTTTTTCGCTAAGGTGTTAATTGCCTTCCATATTTCCTTACTATTTGATTTGTTCTGAACCATATTTCTAAAATGATTTTTCTTTTCTTTCCGAATTAAATATTGAACTTTGTTCCTGTATACCCTGTATGTGTTGAGGTCCTTATTTTTGTGCGCTTGATCTCTCTGCCTCATAGCCTCCAACACTTCCTGCGTGATCCACGGAGATTTTAATTGTCGTTTGACGCGAATTTCCTTAGCTGGTACGTGCGTGTCAAAAACATTATAAAAAATTTTTGTCCAGTATTCAATAGCGTCATCCGGATCAGGAAGTTGGTAAACACGGGCGAGAGGTGCAGTTAGCAAGTCATTTAAAAATAATTCCTTACTGAAATGTTTGAAACTTCTAAATTTGATACTTACATGTTTATTTTTTGGAACTTTACATTTATTCTTTGACCATGTACAGCATACTGGATAGTGGTCACTCATTGCAATATTAGGGACAGAGCATTCTATGATGTTTTCTGGGCAAGTTACGTAGATGTGGTCGATTAGTGTGGTTGATGCTTGTGTTACTCTTGTAGGCTGGTTAACTATTTGTTTTAAGTTGTACGATAATATTATATTTTTCCATGTTAGATTTGAATTGTGTATATCAATGTTGAAATCACCAAGAAGAACAACCTCCTTGACTGTGGCAAATACATTGTCCATCATTATGGTGAAATCTTCGTACCATATAGGTCCTGCACTAGGATTTCGATAAAGATATCCCACCAGAAATGGGCCCTGATTCGGTAGCTTTATTTTCAACCATACACATTCTATCTCTGCTGTCTCTAAGTCGTTTCTGCGGCGAAAATTAAGGGAAGTGGAAATATAAACTGTTATACCTGTCTCTTGTTTTTTGCTTGCGTCTCGCCGAATAGTTTTAAAACCATTTAACGCAATGTCATCGTCTGTTATTCTGTCATTTAGGCGACTTTCTGAAAGTCCAAAAATGTGAAAATTATTACTTAGAATGTATGTAAGTTCGGGGAGTTTACCTAGAAGATGGTAAATATTCAGATGACCAAGTCGTAGACCATCCTTGTGAAGCCACGGTACATAATTACCAGCCATGCTTGTATAGTAAAAAGAAAGATATATTTTAAAAAATATAAAAAAAATTACAAGTTAAAAAACAGTTAGGCTATGCACACAAAAAGCGCAAAATATTTTTACGAATTAATACTTCACCAAGGAAGTGGAATTCAAGAAATGAGAAATTGCAGAAAATACAATATTAAAATAATTAATACAACTAATAAAAAACAATTTCAACTGAGTATATGAAAATTGTCACAAAACAATCAGGCATACAACATATCACACCAGAACTGCTCAACGCAACAAAGTGAAGTTAAACGAGAGATGGAAGAAATTAATAATAGTCACAAGTCAGACAAGTATACAACACTTCACACCTTAACACCGAAAATTCTAACAAATTGAAGCTACGCGTGATAATAAGAAATTTAAATTGTAACGAAATAAGTAATCAAAGAAAATTTTTTTTGAGGATATTAACCGATAAACTATTAAAAGTTCTGATTATTACCGTTGTATAAAAAAATCAACAAATGTTCAAATGGAGTGAAGGCTGTAGTAACAGAGATTTAGTGAAGCAAAGTGTTTGTTCGTCAATAACTGACGTCTCTGCCGGGCATATAATAGGGATGACTTTGGGCAGACATCATTAATGCTTGTCTAAGTGACGCAGGGCTGAATTGCATCAGATAGACAAGTTCAGGGTTCCACTGAGGACGATAATAAGAACTAGGGGAGGAAGCATGGTGATCTCTGATTTCTTCCGTCCTTGTTGTAGTGTTGGTAGGAGTATTCTGCGCCTGGGACATTGGAATACTGTTGGTAGAGGTACCTGAGTGGGGCTGCCTTGTGACTAATGGGGGAAACATGGTATCATAAGATTCGGCTTCCTGATTGAAAGTGGCGTTGTGATAGCTGGAAGGCTGCCTGCTTGCAATAGGTGTGCTTCTTTGAGGGGTAGGTGGGGTTTGTGATGTGTTGTAATTATATGTTGATGTCTCAGTAGATTTCGTTGCATTCTCTATATGGGTTGAGCTGTCTTGTTGTGTCCTTTCTGGATATTTTATGTTTTTGGCCAGGATACTGCTTCCCAGTGTGGATGTGTGAATTTGATCTCTGTAGAGTCGTTTCTTAGGTGCTCCTGAGTTAGATGTAAAGAATGGAGTATTGTTGATGAAGCCAAGGCCGTTTTGTTTACAATAGTTCTGTAGTTTTGTGTTGTAAGTGTCCGCTGTGCGACGCTGAAACCCATAGCATGGTGGTATGATTGATGAAATAAAGATGGAGGCTTTGGGAAATTTTTGTTTTATTGTAGCCACCAATCCTGAGGGGTTTAGGCTCTGCTCATTCATGATATCATTAATTCCTACGTGTAGTGTTGTTTTTGTTATCTTGTGATTAATATCGAACTTATTAATTATGTCCAGTAGTCTTTTAATACCAGCCCCCGGCACTGTCATAACTGAAACGATGTCTTCTCTTGTAGTGGACATTCTTTCACAATAAATACCCTTCAAGAGGGAGTCACCAATTACAATATGTGTAACGTCACTACGTATTTCTTCACTTTGTTTTCTATTAGATTGATGCTGCTGCCTTTTGTGGTGTTCTTTTTGTGGACTGTCGTGATGGCTCTGAGATTTGTGAATTTGGTTTTCGGGCACTGGAACGTTGTCTGGTAGGGATGCTGATACCTGCTCATTTTTTGTTGAACAATCCTCAAGAACTTGAAATCTGTTGGTAATTTTGACTCCAATGGGATATGTTGTGTT
Organism: Oreohelix idahoensis; assembly: GCA_024509875.1. NCBI lineage: Eukaryota > Metazoa > Mollusca > Gastropoda > Stylommatophora > Oreohelicidae > Oreohelix > Oreohelix idahoensis. The sequence goes on along the minus strand of JAMPIV010006877.1, from coordinate 75,155 downwards.
TGTGAGTGTCTCTTCATGTTTTTTGTGTACAGTTTGGTGGTTACCTTTTTGCTGATTTGGCGTATTTTTATGTATGGATTCTTCGCAATCATCTACTATTGTTTGAGGATGATCTGGTTGTCTTATCTTATAGAGTGAGAAGTCTCTCTGCAGTTTTTCGATGATGTCCTTCATGCTAGAATTGTCTTCCCTCAGAGATACTATCTCCCTTTTAAGAAGTTCGTTTTCGGCCTTGAGCGATGTCTGTATACTAGACATGAGATCACCAATTAAACTTCGTGGCGTGTCCTCCATATTTTGAATTAGCTCCTGGCAGCACGACACAGGTAACTTCGTGGTGTCTTCTTTTTGTTGCTCAAGAGATACAGTTTCAGCTTTTCGTATATTTTCATGGTCCATGGGGTATTCGATGGCCAACATAGGTTTAGAAATTGTAGGGGTGTCTGTTATTGTATCCAATACTGCAGAAGGTAGAATTTCTGATTCACTGTGAGAAATTGGGTTGCAGCTGATGTTGAGAATGTCGTTGTCGGTAGTAAAGTCACTTATGCCTGGAATCATTGTGTCTACTGCCAAGTGGGGCATAGAAACAGCGGAGTCCATTTTAGTGTTTTCTAACTCAACATCAGTTACAATTTTTGCAGATTCTTTTAATTCTTCAAATTCTGTTTCTAGCCATGATTCGATAGCTGCGGCAGTCCCCTGGGCCATAATTTTGTTCTTAGTGTGATAAAGGTGAATTTTGAGAAGTGGTGTTGTTATAACGTCTTCTACTAGTGCACCATTTATGTCTGTTCTTGACTCTACAAGTCCTGTTTCGTAGAATTTAATGACAATGAAACGAAATGCCTCGTACTGAAAGGTGTTCTGGAATGTTATAGTTACACATTTTCCATGACTTGATAGCTTCAAGGTTATACCGGACCCGGTTCTACAACCTTTAAGTTTTACGTGAATAGCCCTCTCTTTGTTCAAAGCATAGTTCTTTATGGTCGTTGGTCTTAAACGAGCGTCCCTGGGGCCCACTGTTAGCTGCGAACTAACGCCTTCTTCCAAGCATGACATTGTTACATTCCACCGGGGGTTTTGTTATCGGTGAGGAACATTGTATACCGGGAAAATTTTATGATGCTTGACAGCAACGCTTGACCAACAACTGACCTCTTGCTTTGGCGAAGGTCACATTCGGATGAGTCATGTAGTCATTGTTAAAAATATCCTCCAATAACATAGAGAAAAAACTGATACACATTTCAACGGTATTCTATAAAATGTTACACATTACATTAACACAATATCATGTTTAAAAATTTCACCGTCTAATAACCAATATACTGATATAAAAATCCACGGAATGTGACTTAAACTTCCTGCGTTAATGCTGCGAAATGTGAGAGCAGATCAAAAACACGTCCGTCCATGAGAGAAAATTTAGCAGCAGACCAGGCTCTCACGTAACTTGAAGGTGTAGCTCTGGTGCTGAGATCTGGTGGCCCCACCTCTCCGTGCTTGGGGGCAATATAGAAGTCTGGTGGCCCCACCTCTCCGTGCTTGGGGGCAATATCAGAAATATGGTGGCCCCACCTCTCCGTGCTTGGGGGCAATATCAGAAGTATGGTGGCCCCACCTCTCCGTGCTTGGGGGCTATAATAGGCTGCTCTGACAAAATGTTACTGCACGGGTCCACTCTGGTAAAATTCAACAACTCATTTGACACCGCATTGGTGCCAACTGAAACTCACAGCTCAGAATTATGAATATAGTACACAGTTAACTAAATGCTAGCAAAACTCAGCTGAGCTGCTGGCCTTATGATGGCGTCCCTCTAAATATTTCAATAGCTTCTGGGAATTACACCACTTAATAATTCACTGTGTCTACAAGGACAGCTAATACTGAATGGCACAAAATGCGCGTCTGAGCGCCGATAATATCTTCATCTAGGGCCAATCACTGCCTTTTCTTTTTTCAAATTCAAATATCCTACCACTAAGTCATTTCAGTCAGACCTCAGTCAATTATGCTTTATTGTCTGTTGGTCCGTCCGTCTCTACTTGCGTTTCACAAAAAAACACACTTGTTTTTTGAACCAACCCTGCCTTCCTCTACACAATTTCGCCTTTAAAGTTATTTTTAGCCACAATTCACCATCCCACCCCGTCTCTTCATTCCACTAGATTTTAGCACTTGCGTCTTCAAGGCCACAACTTTTTGAAAATTAGTGACATGTTTTATCTCAATGCAGACGTTCGCTGATATGAACAACACAGTCTTTTGTCAATATCTTTCGTATTATCTGTCCGTCTGTATAAATGAAAGCGTATTATTTCACTGCTCAAGATGGGCCATCCGGCCAGCTAGGTTTTATATTCCTAACATTATTATTAAGAAAAGTTACTTTTCAAATATTTTCTGGAATGCTCTCATCACTGCATTCAAATAAACGGGCCAAGTTATAGCAAAAGCGTCCAATAAATGACTGTGGCGTATAATATCCAAGGTCCCTTTTGTCGATTTCTTTACTTTATGTCAACTTGGGGACGTGACTTTTTCCTCCTTTCCCCACCAATTTGCGTCCTTTTAGCATTGCTAGTTTCAAGCACGCGTTCAGTCAGATTTTTCCTTTTTGATCTCCGTTCTCATCCCGTTCCATTTTGCCGTCAAGTCTAACAATTTAATTTCCATGGCGGGTGATGACCCGCGGCGTGGGCGATCATGTATTCTAGCAGCTTACGCATTAGTTTTATCCCTACGTTGTATCATTGGAGATATTTTAACGTTGTATCATTGTTAATTTTGTGACAAAAAGTAAAAATAGGACAGGCTGGGGTAGTAAAAGTAACAGTTGTACAGACTGGGGTAGTAAAAGTAATAGTGGGACAGACTGAGATGCAAAGAATGAACCAGAGTTGGGGCACTGTACGAAGGATGGCCGCCGACCGAGCAAAGTGGAATCAATTTGTTGTTGCCCTACAAGACGCCACTAGGCGTAATGGCCACTGACTGCTTTGACGGTCGGCGGCTAAGGATCAAAGAAGAAGAAGACTGTGGTAGTAAAAGTAATCATGGGACAGACTGAGGTAGTAAAAGTAATAGTGGGACAGACTGGGGTAGTAAAAGTAATCATAGGACAAACGCGGGTAGCAAAAGTAATCATGGGACAGACTGAGGTAGTAAAAGTTATAGTGGGACAGATGCGGGTGGTAAAAGTAATCATGGGACAGACTGTGGTAGTAAAAGTTATAGTGGGACAGACGCGGGTGGTAAAAGTAATAATGGAACAGACTGAGGTAGTAGAAGTAATAATGGAACAGACGCGGGTGGTAAAAGTTATAGTGGGACAGAAACGGGTGGTAAAAGAAATTACGATTCATCATCATCATTTCATTTTTCTCTCGTCTGCTGAACACGAACCCAACACTTGCTGACGGTGCCTTTGAGGAAGCATGGTTCAAAGTTCAAACAGCGCATGTTTCTCTAGCTATTTATATATAGGATATGAGATTGCCAGCCCGGAGCAGAACATCATATTGATTGCATTTTACCAGATGCCCGAGGGAGCAACTCTATTTTTGCTTTGTCTCCTCGAAGACCACTGGGATTTGCGGTGGGTCACAATTGTTTGCCAACCAATTACACAACATTATCGGAGCATTTCTTTGATTACACAGTTGTTGGATATACAATTACACAACATTATGGGAGCAGGTCTTTTAGTACACAATTGTTGGATATACAATTACACAACATTATTGGAGCATTTCTTTGATTACACAGTTGTTGGATATACAATTACACACCATTATTGGAGCAGTTCTTTGAGTACACAGTTGTTGGATATACAATTACACAACATTATTGGAGCTGTTCTTTGATTACACAGTTGTTGGATATACAATTACACAACATTATCGGAGCATTTCTTTGATTACACAGTTGTTGGGTATACAATTATACAACATTATTGGAGCAGTTCTTTGAGAACACAATTGTTGGACAAACAATTACACAACATTATGGGAGCAGGTCTTTTAGTACACAATTGTTGGACAAACAATTACACAACATTATGAGAGCAGGTCTTTTAGTACACAATTGTTGGACATACAATTTTACAACGTTATGGGAGCAGGTCTTTTAGTACACAATTGTTGGACATACAATTACACAACATTATTGGAGCAGGTCTTTTAGTACACAATTGTTGGACATACAATTACACAACATTATGGGAGCAGGTCTTTTAGTACACAATTGTTGGACATACAATTACACAACATTATGGGAGCAGGTCTTTGAGTACACAGTTGTTGGACAAACAATTACACAACATTATTGAAGCAGGTCTTTGAGTACACAATCGTTCGACAGACAGTTACACAACATTATGGGAGCAGTTCTTTGAGTACACAGTTTTTGGACATACAATTACACATTATCGGAGCCGTTTTGGTTAAAAGTACGGTTATCTTGTAGAAGTGTTCTCTGATTGTCTCCGTTATGAAGATGTTAGATCGTTTTCATTCTCTAGCAACTCTCGATGCTTTTATTTTCATCACTTCGCTAATACCTGGCAGACGTTAACTTCACAATCTGTACAACCAATCTGATTATAAAGGCTTGTCAATGTGGGTTATTTCAACACTTTCTCTAGTTAATCTTTCTCTTCTGTCCGCACTAGTTTTTAAGGACCTCCATTCTGTGGATAAAATAACTAACTGTGCATTTATATAAATCAATATTTTCATAACCAAATTTCTACCTATGACAGCCATTCCCGTCCACCTTTCACCCGGAAGCTGGGAAACACGTCAACACACAGACGCCCCTAAACTACAACTAAATAGTGTAATAAAACACATATGTGAAACGGTAAATATAGTTAACCTGTCAAGTCATTTTGCTAATTTAGTCTTATTATATAACGGCGGAGGACAGCCGATAGGATAGTATGGCGCTGTCTGTTACAAATCTCTACACTTCATGGTAGAAGAGGAACGACTAAGTAAGTAAGTATACAATGGCCACGCAATACCATTGTTTTTTTTTCTTTTCATTGTGTTTTACTTTGTTAAAACTAAAGCCAGTTGGTAAAAAAATAAATGTTATACTTTATGGGGGAATCTATGGATTACTTAGATCGGAACACGGAAGATGCGGGTGGTAAAAGTAAAAGTAGGACAGGCTGGGGTAGTAAAAGTAACAGTTGTACAGACTGGGGTAGTAAAAGTAATAGTGGGACAGACTGAGATGCAAAGAATGAACCAGAGTTGGGGCACTGTACGAAGGATGGCTGCCGACCGAGCAAAGTGGAATCAATTTGTTGTTGCCCTACAAGACGCCACTAGGCGTAATGGCCACTGACTGCTTTGACGGTCGGCGGCTAAGGATCAAAGAAGAAGAAGACTGGGGTAGTAAAAGTAATCATGGGACAGACTGAGGTAGTAAAAGTAATAGTGGGACAGACTGGGGTAGTAAAAGTAATAGTGGGACAGACTGAGATGCAAAGAATGAACCAGAGTTCGGGCACTGTACGAAGGATGGCTGCCGACCGAGCAAAGTGGAATCATAGTAAAAGTTATAGTGGGACAGACGCGGGTGGTAAAAGTAATAATGGAATGAGGTATAGAAGTAATAATGGAACAGACGCGGGTGGTAAAAGTTATAGTGGGACAGAAACAAAAGAAATTACGATTCCATCATCATTTCATTTTTCTCTCGTCTGCTGAACAGAACATCATATTGATTGCATTTTACCAGATGCCCGAGGGAGCAACTCTATTTTTGCTTTGTCTCCTCGAAGACCACTGGGATTTGCGGTGGGTCACAATTGTTTGCCAACCAATTACACAACATTATCGGAGCATTTCTTTGATTACACAGTTGTTGGATATACAATTACACAACATTATGGGAGCAGGTCTTTTAGTACACAGTTGTTGGATATACAATTACACAACATTATTGGAGCTGTTCTTTGATTACATAATTGTTGGATATACAATTACACAACATTATTGGAGCAGTTCTCTGAGTACACAGTTGTTGGATATACAATTACACAACATTATCGGAGCATTTCTTTGATTACACAGTTGTTGGATATACAATTATACAACATTATTGGAGCAGTTCTTTGAGTACACAATTGTTGGACAAACAATTACACAACATTATGGGAGCAGGTCTTTTAGTACACAATTGTTGGACAAACAATTACACAACATTATGGGAGCAGGTCTTTTAGTACACAATTGTTGGACAAACAATTACACAACATTATGGGAGCAGGTCTTTTAGTACACAATTGTTGGACATACAATTACACAACATTATGGGAGCAGGTCTTTTAGTACACAATTGTTGGACAAACAATTACACAACATTATGGGAGCAGGTCTTTTAGTACACAATTGTTGGATATACAATTACACAACATTATCGGAGCATTTCTTTGATTACACAGTTGTTGGACATACAATTATACAACATTATTGGAGCAGTTCTTTGAGTACACAATTGTTGGACAAACAATTACACAACATTATGGGAGCAGGTCTTTTAGTACACAATTGTTGGACAAACAATTACACAACATTATGGGAGCAGGTCTTTTAGTACACAGTTGTTGGACAAACAATTACACATTATTGGAGCAGGTCTTTGAGTATACAATCGTTCGACAGACAGTTACACAACATTATGGGAGCAGTTCTTTGAGTACACAGTTTTTGGACATACAATTACACATTATCGGAGCCGTTTTGGTTAAAAGTACGGTTATCTTGTAGAAGTGTTCTCTGATTGTCTCCGTTATGAAGATGTTAGATCGTTTTCATTCCCTAGCAACTCTCGATGCTTTTATTTTCACCACTTCGCTAATACCTGGCAGACGTTAACTTCACAATCTGTACAACCAATCTGATTATAAAGGCTTGTCAATGTGGGTTATTTCAACACTTTCTCTAGTTAATCTTTCTCTTCTGTCCGCACTAGTTTTTAAGGACCTCCATTCTGTGGATAAAATAACTAACTGTGCATTTATATAAATCAATATTTTCATAACCAAATTTCTACCTATGACAGCCATTCCCGTCCACCTTTCACCCGGAAGCTGGGAAACACGTCAACACACAGACGCCCCTAAACTACAACTAAATAGTGTAATAAAACACATATGTGAAACGGTAAATATAGTTAACCTGTCAAGTCATTTTGCTAATTTAGTCTTATTATATAACGGAGGAAGACAGCCGATAGGATAGTATGACGCTGTCTGTTACAAATCTCTACACTTCATGGTAGAAGAGGAACGACTAAATAAGTAAGTATACAATGGCCACGCAATACCATTGTTTTTTTTTTCTTTTCATTGTGTTTTACTTTGTTAAAACTAAAGCCAGTTGGTAAAAAAATAAATGTTATACTTTATGGGGGAATCTATGGATTACTTAGATCGGAACACGGCATAAGAGATTTCGAAAGCAGAGTTACAATGTATAGATATGACATAAGAGATTTCGAAAGCAGAGTCACAAACTTGATGGTCGTGTGTTGATATGACATAAGAGATATCGATAGCACAGCGTTGCGCCCTGTTGATAGTTTGTTTATTTATGTTTAAAGCTTTGAAGTTAATATACGTGAATTTGAATGAGGGAAAAGTTTAGTATCATACTTCCTGTGGTACGCAATCAGCATGTAGTTTTATAGGACTGACCGACGAATATAGGCACATTATTATTGAGCGAAATGTATCTCGCTGTTTTATTGCAGATTGTTTCTTTTTCTGAATTTTACTGCAAAATAAAACTTGATGCCAACGGCGTGATACCCACAGCATGTTTAGTTGTGAGTTGTTGAAGTTCATAGAGCGTTCCAGACACAAACAGATTATATTCACGATGATGTCGGCGATGATGTGGCTTGTTTCAACATATTTGAGTTATTGGTTAACGATTGAGTACTGTAAATATGTGTTTGATGTTATGTTACTTTAAGAATGCTTCATTACTTTAAATTAGTGCCTAAAGCGCATATACAATGAATGGAGACCGTATAAAAGGTGAGATAAGCGAAGGGCAGAATGTTAGTCGAGAAGGGCAGAATGTTAGTCGAGAAGGGCAGAATGTTAGTGGCGGCTGGTGCGTGTCAAATTCTCAACTCTATGAAAATAAAGTTCATTAGTTCTTTCTTTCCATAGTCTATTCCCCATGTTGTAGGTCTATTCCCCATGTTGTAGATCTATTCCCCATGTTGTAGATCTATTTCCCAAGCAGGGCTATTTCTCAGGTTATAAGTCTATTTCACATGGTGTAGGTATATTTCTCAGGTTATAGTTCTATTTCACAAGGTGTAGGTATATTTCTCACGTTGTAGGTCTATTTCCCAAGTTTGTCTCCAGAAAGTAGCTGTGCTGTCCATCATCTCTTAACGATAGACTAGACAGTGCGGAGACTTTCAGATTGTCATGTGAGAGTGGCGGTGTTAAGTAGAATCTATTTTGGCTTTGGGACGGTCACCTTGTCGTTAATGACTGCTTAAAGTCACGTGTGCGCTTTGCGACCTATATCTGACGCCTGGAGGATATATGTAAGTAAAGGCCGCCATAATCTGTCAGAAAGTGACGTTTGTTACAGAAAATTTTGCTACCCATTTCCTGCTGAACCACGCTTAAGAGGGGCTACAGTGTGATGACGTCATGTATATAATTAACACTCGTGCCCTTTATGTCCTGACTAAACTATCCAAGCGTGTGTCCCTCTACCCTCCCTTTTATCCCATGTTACTGTCATCATCAGCTCAAGTGTCGTCTCCAGACATGTTTGGCTGTAGTAGGTCTCACATTTTCTATCTCTTTTCTTTCGTACTACACTCTGATATAGTCAGTGTTCTGTCTCTTGCCCTGATGGTACACTCTTGACAGTCTGTTTTCTGTCTCTTGTCTTTATGGTTCAATATGATAGTCTGTTTTCTGTCTCTTGTCTTTATGGTTCACTATGATAGTCTGTTTTCTGTCTCTTGTCTTTATGGTTCATTATGATAGTCTGTTTTCTGTCTCTTGTCTTTATGGTTCACTATGACAGTTTGTTTTCTGTCTCTTGACTTGGATGGTTCACTATGATAGTTTGTTTTCTGTCTCTTGACTTGGATGGTTCACTTTGATAATCTGTTCCGATTTCTTGTCCTCCCCTAATTATGTCCAGGACTTACAAGTTGTCTGTTTCTTGTGTCCAGAATCCGCCATATTCCTCTAGTCTGGTATATTCCCATTTGAAGGACCAGAATTCATTGTTACAATTTTTGTGATCACTGTCCGTGTTTGTGCGTGTCACGGAATAGCCTCCCCTGCTTTGCAGTAGTGGTCCAACAGTGGCCACAACTCAAGTATATAATATGGGTCTTCAAAGGTGTCTACCTTCGCACAAGATTACTCTTGGCAGAGTTGTAGATAGAAGGATAATGATGCTTCTATCTCAAGGGAGTATTCACAAGATATTTTCAGAAGTCAAGAACAATGCTGCTTAGGGCCGAGCACTATTAACTTATATCTGATCCGTCGCCTTTTGTGAAGAAAGGGTTATGCAATGATTTATTTCAGCTCGTTCAAGCCCCCCACCCTGATTTACTCAGTGGAATTCTTCTTATTCTGGTATAGCTCCGTTTAGAGTGTATTTAGTAAACTGACTGAGACAAACATGCAGTACATTCAGAATGATTAAAACGACGTTAAATTTGTTTATTTACAAATAACAGATTTAATAATCACTTAAGTTTTAACAAGGTTTAAAAAAATCAATAATTATTTATCAGAAAATTCATCGCTGTGTGACGTAATGGTAGTTTGTAAAGGAGGTCACTTGGCAGCTTTAATGTGTTACTTAGCTGTCAGTGACGGTTCTACTCCTTCTGATGTTTTGGTTCTTGGTAGACTGGATCGCTGATCCTGCTCGTCAGTGGTCAAGGTTGTAGGTCGCAGTACGTTCCCAGAAGTATCAGGGATTGTTTACGAAGTTGGTCCCTCGTTTTAAAGCCCCTTCTAATGATGGTATCTAGCTTCGACTTCAGGCCACTTGTACCCTTCTTGTTCCAAAGATAGTACCCTCAGCTGGTACCACCAATTAGTATGGTAAAAGAATAGAAACAAAACACCGTCCTGAGTATTGTGTTTTCCGACATATAGTTATGTGTCCCTTTCTTCCTATTCCACCATCCCATCTACCTCAGACTTTACCCTCAATGAGAATTAAGCTTAATCCCTCGAGAGAAAACTTTCTTTACATTTAAATTGAATAGCTTTTATATTTACTTTACATTTAAATGAAAAGGTTAAAAGTATAGATAGAAAATGTTTGCATTTACATCTACACTAGTTAACAAATGTTGACAATATAGATTGAATATGTTTTCATTTACATCTACACTGGTCGAAAAGCTTGAAACTTTCATTATTTTTAAAGTGAATATGTTTACATAGACATTTGCACGGGTTTGAAACTGTAAATATTATAATTAAAATGCACATAATTTCTTTTACCTTTCCCTCCCTGCTCCATATGGAACTTGGGACTACCTATGCTTTTAGTTCTCTAAGAAACTCGCAATAAAGCAGTCACCAGCCCTTGCAATGGTGGTTCATGAAATCATCATTCTATACGCTGAGGTTGCCAGCCTCAAATGTCTTGGACATTCACTAGCAATTTTCACACATTAATATTCACTTGACAATATATACATATTAGTTCACATGTTAGTTATGAAAAATATAGAATGTAAAATGTACAACTTAACGCCAATCTTAGCTCACAGACTGTTTGCTCAGAGAAATAAAGGCACTTGCAGATCATAAAGGCACTTGCAGATTAGTCTTAACTCTGGCAGTCTGGTTGTCGTTTTGGCAAACGATTATCACAGTGTACTAATCTGGCTAAAGTGTCAGATTATATGGCCTCCCCCAGTTGTTTGTTACGATTATAGGCGGCGTCCAATCTGGAATTGAGTGGTTCCTCTATTTCGAACCCCCGCCCCGCCACTCGTTTCAAAAGATGCATGCATTGGTGGGATAATTCAAAATTATTCCGACATGGAGAATTCTGTGCGTGATGCAAAAGGTCACGTCTCCCATATATGGAAGTGACAAGTCCGTACACTGTTTCGACAATGTGTTTCAGATGTAAGATCTTACTTTTATCTGAAGTAATCTGTTCGTAAAAGTCGGACAGGAAACGATTATATCATTAGTTTCCGCCGAGTGCATGAATGCCTCCGTCTGCGGGCGAGTAATTTAATCTCCTGGCACGGCTTGAGCAAACAAATCTATGCGAAACTGACCAGCCCCATCTGGATTTTACCTGCGCTAATCTTAGAAAAGCTGAGAAGTGTAGAGCGAATGTGATGAATTATCAGAAAAATGAGTGTCAAATGGTTGCAAATACCAAATATCTGTTTGATAAGAGATAATTAAATGTATTGATCCCCCGGAAATCCCAAGTAATCAGTAAGTACAACAAATGTAACTGATTACTGCCTTAGTGAAGAAGAGTTCGATCCAAAATTATGTGACAGTGCGCCATGAAATAATGAAAATTATTAAAAACACTAGAATCTGTAATAAAAATGGTTTGAATGTTGCTACCTGTCTGACGTTGTTGTTGAAAGGTTTTTACAGATTATTCCTGTTCTCTTCTTAATATCATCGACATCATTATCTGTCAGTAATGTGCTCAAGGTGTAAGAAATGTCACCCTGCTTACTGTATCTCTCCGCTTACTTTCCTGTTTAATTATAACTTCTCAACTGTGGCTAGTTAAGTTTTATGTCCAGGCTGTGTTCACAACGTGTGTTGTTTATGTACAGGCTGTGTTCACAACGTGTGTTGTTTACTTGTTTATGTCCAGGCTGTGTTCACAGCATGTGCTGATTACTTGTTTATGTCCAGTCTGATTTCACAGCTTGTCTTGTTTACTTGTTTATGTCCAGGCTGTGTTCACAACGTGTGTTGTTTACTTGTTTATGTACAGGCTATGTTCACAACGTATGTTGTGTATGTCCAGGCTGTGTTCACAACGTGTGTTGTGTATGTCTAGGCTGTGTTCACAACGTGTGTTGTTTATGTCCAGGCTGTGTTCACAACGTGTGTTTAATTGTTTATGTCCAGGCTGTGTTCACAGCTTGTGTTGTTTACTTGTTTATGTCCAGTCTGATTTCATAGCTCGTGTTGTTTACGTCCAGGCTGTGTTCACAACGTGTATAGTTTACTTGTTTATGTACAGGCTGTGTTCACAACGTGTATAGTTTACTTGTTTACGTCCAGGCTGTGTTCACAACGTGTATAGTTTACTTGTTTATGTCCAGGCTGTGTTCACAACGTGTATAGTTTACTTGTTTATGTCCAGGCTATGTTCACAACTTGTGTTGTTTACTTGTTTATGTACAGGCTGTGTTCACAACGTGTGTTGTGTATGTCTAGGCTGTGTTCACAACGTGTGTTGTTTACTTGTTTATGTCCAGGATGTGTTCACAGCTTGTGTTGTTTACTTATGTCAAGGCTGTGTTCACAACTTGTGTTGTTTACTTATGTCCAAGCGGTGTTCACAGCGTGTGTTGTTTACTTGTCCCACTAGATATTACGGCGTCTGCCGTCATCTTGCACTGTTACCAATAATACAACCCGCTGCCGTCTGAAGTAGGCTGTGAATTATAGTAGACATGACCTTATTAATAGACTATGTTTCCCTAATGCCACTTTAATGGAGGTTTTTTTGTTTCGGTAACCCATTTAAAATGAGCAAGACAGGAGGAACACGGTACAAGGTCGTAAGTACAAACTCATCAGGCTCTGACCGGGATCATCAGTAGTGAGTGGTTTGTTTTTCCCCCCAGTTATGACAATAGTAATATCAGAATAGCAGCCAGGACGTAATCGTCTATGATCAAGCGTATCGAGAAACAGTGGCCGTATTGTAATACTCGCAGGTTATTGATTGACATTGCCTGGAACCACCAGGGAGAATGTCTTACATACTCAACGATTATTTTCATGCCCTGGCCACACACAACCCACATTTTCTTGAGCTTTCATGTCCGTGCCCACTTCTCGGGGGAGGGGGGGGGGGGGGGGGGGGGGTGCCTATAACTGTTTTGTGTTGTGCAGGTCACACTAGATCCTTTTTTTTAATTCAAGTCCTGCCTTCCTCCCCCCCCCCCCCCCCCATCACACCGAATACATTTAAACTGGTCACATGGGAAATGCACAGCCACTTACAACAAAGCCCAAGATTTTTTTAATGGGATTTTTCTGTACACAAAACTCAACTGTATGAACGTTGTGTGGTTACTTTTTTGTGTAGTCAATATCAGCTTTATGAAGTATGAAGACCATACATGTAAGACTTGCATAAACAACGCTGTTTGTATTCCTTATCCAGGAACCACTGTGTTTGTATTTATTATCCATGGATCCGGCTGTGTGTATTTCATATCCACAAACAAGGCAGTGTTTGTAATTGTGATTTCCCTAGCTCTAGCCATTTATTTTGTCCTTCCTAAATCTTAAAGTAGAGAGTGTATAACATTTTACTGCAGCTTGCATAACAACAACCACCCCCCCCCCCCCCCCCCCAATATTTTGTGTACCAACAGCAGATTTGGATCTACACGTACATCACAGTACAAATAGAACATCATCTACACTGACTACCTAATGCAAACAGTACATCAACAGACAACATTATCTACACTGACTACCAAATACAAACAGTACATCTATATAAATACAAAATAATATGGTATGAAATCAGTTTTACAAGTAAACGGTACACATGAAACATTGGACGTTTCGGGTTTTACCCTTCGTCAGCCACACTTACGACCAGGTGACAAGAACAAGAACTACATATAGGTGCTACAAAAATCAACGATGATGAGGAAATCGCCAAATGAGCGATACAAGCAGATGAAATGACAATCAAGCAGATGAAATGACGGTGATGAGCGAAACGATAACAGTAATAACGCAAGAAAATCGTAAAACCAGAAAGACATGTGGGAACAGGAAAGTAAATAATCGACGAAGCGAAGACAGAAATGAACAACACTATTAAAACAAGTAAAAAATCACTTAGCTGGATCCCAGAAAGAAACATGGACAAACAGTAAATCAACAGACAACATTATCTACACTGACTTCCATATACAAACTGTACATCAACAGACAGAACATCATCTATACTGAATACCAAATACAAACAGTACATCAACAGACAACATTATCTACACTGACTTCCATATACAAACTGTACATCAACAGACAGAACATCATCTACACTGACTACTAAATACAAACAGTACATCAACAAACAACATTATCTACACTGACTACCTAATGCAAACAGTACATCAACAGACAGAATATTATCTATACTGACTACCAAATACAAACTGTACATCAACAGACAGAACATCTACAATTGTTGTTTGCCTATCAGGCCTTAAAAATCAGGCACAGTGGGAAGCAGAACTTAAATTATATTAAAACATCTACCATAGTAAACGCTTGGCTCTACCATCAGACGGCATTTGGGACCTTGTCAGTGGTGCTGCTACCTCCTTTTTAAAGCATTGTGTTTTCTAGTGTGTTTCAGATTTTGTATGTGCTCTGTTACCGGGTTTAACGATTAACAAGACGTGTACATTTTCTGTTGTCTGGTTTTCGAGATTAACTAGACGTGTACATTTTCTGTTGTCTGGTTTTCGAGATTAACTAGACATGTACATTTTGTGTTGTCTGGTTTCAGAGATTAACCGGGTCAGGCTGTCCTTATTTCACCACCAAGGCAAGCGAGATGTCTTGGATCTTCCAGAGCCTATGGGACCTGTGGTCCAACTTCAGGAAAAATTGTTTGTGCCAGTTAAAGAATATCCAGACGTGAGTATTCTGTTGTTGTATGATTATATGATTGGAGATATGTAATAGGCAGTGTATTCTCAGTGTCGGGCATCACTTGTTTATTATTGTTCAATGTACAGTCATATTTTTTTGCCTTCACTTAGCAAGGCGAACTTCGACTTCGTTCGGCGTAGCGTGAGGTCTTTTATTGTATATAGGATCAATATAGCACTGACAATACAGAAATATCGAAGAATGAACCAGAGTTGGGGCACTGTACGAAGGATGGCCGCCGACCGAGCAAAGTGGAATCAATTTGTTGTTGCCCTACAAGACGCCACCAGGCGTAATGGCAACTGACTGCTTTGACGGTCGGCGGCTAAGGATCAAAGAAGAAGAATAATACAGAAATATAATTTCTGCAGGAAAATGGTAAAGTCCCAGTTTATGAGAGAACTACTGGTATCACAAATTAGTTACGCCTGTGAATGATCTGATCTCGAAAAATTAGTAGAGTGGAGACAGTCATAAAATGCCACCCCGCTGGGTAACTAACTGTGATATTAAAACAAGGAAACATATTTCACTTAACAATTATAAACTTGACAAGTCGTTCAAATACAATTTCCTTATTTATTAAGTATATACACTATCTACTCTTGTGCTGAAGGGTGATGTTGGAAGATGGAATGCAATGGATTTGTAAGTTTACAGATGATTTATATATATATAATTTATAATATATAAATTTATATTACAACAAGTCTTTAAAATTGTACTACAGTCTTTATTGAATTATTTAAGTTTGGTTCAACGCTCTTGTTGGTTAGTTAATTACCCCTAGCAGAGTCATAGTCTTTGGTTGGTCTGGAGAGGAGCACCATAAGTAACTAGGATTGTCATTACCATCTCACCTAGTGATCTATACAGCTTGACTCTACCTTGGACTTTGATACACCATTACTCTTTTCAGCTTTTTATCCAGGATATTATCTTCATCTTATTATCGTTACCTCTCGCGACAGACTTGTTGTAATATATATATATATATATATATATATATATATATATATATTATATATATATATATATATATATATATATATATATATATATATATATATATATCATCTGTAAACTTACAAATCCATTGCATTCCATCTTCCACCATCCACCCTTAAGCACAAGAGTAGATAGTGTATATACTTAATAAATAAGGAAATTGTATTTGAACGACTTGTCAAGTTTATAATTGTTAAGTAAAATCAGTTTCCTTGTTTTAATATCACAGTTAGTTACCCAGCGGGGTGGCATTTTATGACTGTCTCCACTCTACGAATTTTTCGAGATCAGATCATTCACAGCCGTAACTAAGTTGTGATACCAGTGGTTCTCTCATACACTGGGACTTCACTATTTTCCTGCAGAAATTCTATTTCTGTATTGTCAGTACTATACTGATCCTGTATACAATAAAAACCTCACGCTACACTTAGGACAATCGCAAGTTCACGATTACCTAGGGCATCGTAAAACCTAATACCGCCTCTGACCTTAAACTATTTCATTCATAAATGTTTTTATGATAGAATTATTTATTGAATTCTGTTATTGGCTGAATACACTATGAACAGAAAGTTGTGGAGCGGCGTGGAATTTGAATAGGCAAAAATAAGAATATAATTTTACTTACTTAAGCCATCAGTTTGGAAATAGCGTATTCTCCATTTTTTTAAATCTTTAAGTACGCGTGTGGTTCCCGGGGGCTCTGATTAGACAAAGAAGGAATATATTTACTACTCCTTCATACATGTCGTAAGAGGCGACTAATAAGAGTGTATGGGTGTGGCTGGCAACCGCATCATGTAAAACTAATTGTTACATTAACCACTGCTGCTAGAGCGCGTGAAGGATTTGCGGAGGCTTACAGCAAGGAGCGAAAATGTTAGTAATGATCATCAAACTAAAACAAGAAGATCATGTGAGGTCCACAAGGAAAGACCATTACCGAGAAGAGATCAAGTGATAACTGTGTAACTAAGCATCAGCCATTGCAGACTCAACTACCGTCTGTTCAACTAATTAAAAAATCGGACGGACAGGATTCCATTTGGGGAAGACGAGTAAAAGAACTAATAGCAAAGCTGGGGATCGGAAGTTGTGGAGTGACATCATCGTCTGTGCATGTCGTCACAACACATACAATAGGGCAGGTAACTTAGATAGCATTTAGCGAAGAATGTGTTGAGATTGTGACAAAATATCTTTGTTTCACTCCGGCAGTAGCGGTACATTTGTGGTACTGATTTTATTGTGTACTTTCATTTGTCGCACTTTCTTTCGTTATTTTTCTGCTATGTGTAGCAGATATTATGTATTTTCCTTCTTACACCCTTCTCAGGGATAAGTAGACATGTCTGGTTGTTATCCATTTCTCCCTACGTTGCAAGGAGTGGCAGCGACATAATCATGTTGGCTATCGTGGGAGCAGCGATATCAGTATACAGATTAACACGTAAATCGCCTCAGCGCAGTGCTTAATCACTGAAAAGACACGGGTACGCTCATCACCAAAGCTTGGAATACGGGGAGACAACTGATGGACAGACACAGATAAGAGATTACTTTCTGATAAAAGTAATGATTGTTACATTGGGAACACGTTGTTATATGAGGTTACCGACATGTTCATAAGTTTGAACCCAAGGCAAGCGGATATGTACAGCCCATTTTCAGAAAAGTAATGTTTGAAATTTTGCATTAGCTGAGTCATACAACATATTCAAATCAGATTGACTGATCCTGTGAGGTTCGCATAACAAATGCGTGGGAAGGCAGTGAATATAATCTGACTGTTACGCTTATGTTCGTACACATCAGTGCATTCTCTAAGGGAAGGCATTGATGTGAACCGATGATGTAACACCTAGACGCACCACTAGTAAACCACTCTTTTATAAGTATTAGTGACGTCAGTTTTCAGTAAAAATTAGGTATGCACGTATGCGGGAGACTTGTAACGCCCTCTGGTGGCCTGTTGACTTGAAGGTGTTCGGACGCAAGTGTGAGAGCTCGGATGGTGTGTGTAGAAGTCCACTGCATAAATTACAGATTCTATGAAGAATATATTTCTATGTGTGCTTTGTAAAGGAAAGTATTTAGTACAATTAAAATGACTTTTCGACGAGTTTGATATGCAGTGATAATTCGTTAAAATTATGACTGTTACTGACGGTAATTCTGCCTACCGGTCGTTGTATTTTATTCCTTGCTGATATGAAAATGCATGCCACCATTATTCATCAAAACTTGGAGCTCATCGTTTGTTCTGTGTAAAATAAATCTATATAAATGACTTCAAAGTGAACGTTCCTTATTCGCGTTAAATGTTGCAGTGTTCGTATGTTCAAGTCCTGAAAACACCTTTAACATTTCTGGTGGAAAGTATGGGGAGAGGTGTTAAATAAAGTCACTGCATGAATTATCTACTTATTATTTAAAAAAGTGAACAATGTACGCTTACGGCCAACCATACTTTTACGCGCGACATTCCAGCGCACAGTTTTAGCCGGGGAGAGTTCGGCCCGTCTTGAGGTCAGCTGAAATCGGGTCATGAGAAGCCAGCAAAGATTTTTCTTCGCTACAGAAGTTTTTAATCAAGAATATCACAGAAACATTATTTATAACGGCAGTCTCAGCCAAAGTACTGTCGATTGTCGTAGTTTTTGAGGCAGAAAGGCAGAAGTATTCCAAGTAATCAGCGGAAGATTGCAACCAGCCACCTCGTTCTATGATAGGAAACTCTATTACAGAGCGATACAACAGGAGGCAATCTGATAATCAGAAGTAGTTGTTCCCCCCCCCCCCCCCCCCCCCGGTCGATCAAGTTTTTCGGTTCCAAAGCAACCGGCAGTTTCAAAATCGCGAAACGGCAAGATATGTCACTGAAGACCACTGGGGATGAAGTTGCTCTGTTTTATGTGCTGTAGTGTAGCACTGATACCGTACTTATCAGAGGCGTTTCTGAGAGGAGGATCTTTTGAAGATAAGTGCTCTTATATTTATGTGGTCTAAGGCTATTTACGATTTGGTAGCAGAGCTCTTCTCCATTTATGTTCTATGTGCTAGGTGTATTATTGTGTTGTAAGCGGGTTTCGGTTGGTAGGGACTTGATTTTTTTGAGCATCTCGCTGCGGCTGAGCCAAGAATCAAGGTGTTTATAGGGTCTGGACGTAATCTTCTCGTGGAGCAGCTCAGCTTAAAAATGCTGTATGTTTAGCGTGCTATACGAGTTCATTACATTCATCATTGTTTAGAAGTGCTGTTATGTTTCTTGTAGTTCGTGGTTGTCGAATGTTTCGTTATTTTTGATTCATTATTGTTTGTATTTTGTAGGTCTAACCTTTCTATCATTTATTGGATTTACGTATATTTGTTGTCTGTGTTGTGGTGATGTCATTTATGTAGCTGTACATTTTTTTCTCATTTCTTAGTATTTTTTTTTGGGTCTGTTGCTTACACTGTTGTCTGTTCAGTCTATATAGCATTGTATGCTCCATTGTTATTATTTGATGATATAATAATTTAATTTTGAGTGAACTTGAGAATCCTAAATATTGGCAAGTGTGCTAGGGGTGCTCAGCAAGACTTAAAGTCGAGTATACACTAAGTAAGGTCTAAATAAGTTATAATATAATTTTACAACATGTCGACTTTAGAACATTTTGTCCAGCTTGGAATGGAGTTTGGTTTAGAAGGGTCAGCCCTTAAAGATTTTGCCACGGAACAAGTGGCTAGGGACAAAGAAGAGAGAGTGCATGCAAGAGAACAAAAAAGGATAGAAGAAGACAGAGCAATGGAAGAGAGAAAAATGGCCATAGAAGAAAAAAGAATGGCAGAAGAAATAGAACAAAGAAGAAGACAAGAAGAACAAGAAAGAGAATTAGCAGCTCAGAAAGCACAATATGAACATGCGGAAAAGATGGCTGCAATAGAGCTTGAAAAACTTAGATTGCAAAATACAATTAAACAAAATGGTAATGAGGTTGAAGGTTCCTCTAGAAAAGAGCATATTGCTTCTTTTAAGCTGAATTTAAAAAAATTCAATCAAAACATAGACGATATATCGGTTTTCTAAAACAGATTCCAAACTGTGTGCGAAGAAAACAAATTAGAAAAACCATCATGGTGTACTCGATTGATGTCATTATTGACAGGAGATGCTTTATTAGCTGTAGGTACCATGGGTGATAGCAGTCGTAAGAACTATGATGCAATCAAAGCTTTGCTTTTAAGAAAATACCAGTTAGACGAGAATGGGTATCGCCTTCGATTTAAAACATTAACTCCAGATTCTAATAAGGATTTTTCAGAATACATCTCGTCCATTAAGTTGTGCTTTAACCGATGGATTGAGTTGTCAAAAATTGAACACTCATTTGAACGACTTATGGATCTTATGCTGAGGGATAAGGTGTTATCCTCCATAAGTCCTGAGTTTTTGGCGTACTTACATGAAAGGAAGCCTGAATCCTTGAAATCTATGGAATCATTAGGAAGGCAATTTATGACAGCACATCCCGGGAAAGAAGCCAGTAATTCCAATGTAAATTAATCTTTGCCTGTGGCGTCAGCAAAATCTGTACACTTTAACTCACCTAAGTACAGATCAAATAGTGGTGACAGAAATTTTAGATGGAACAGTGAACAAAACACTGGATCATACCGGGGAAGGTACAATTTTAACAATAATTCAACTTCAAAGCAAAGGAATTTCCGTCTCTACCATGAGGAAATCCCATCATATCAACACTTCCCTTGCTCAGACAGAAGTTGGCATGGAGCTAGAAACTCATACCCAAACAGAGGCAATAGAGCTTATTATGGCAATAACAATAACTTTAGTAATCACAACAAAGGTTACCAGAACAATAATTCACGTAGTGTGGAACGTGCAAACTCTGGTTCTGTACATGATAAAAATACAGGGGTAATGAATCAAAATGATAACAATAATCATGCCGAGGCTTGTTTTGTTGATTTATCAAATGTGTCAAAGTGTACAGAATGCAGCACTCTGTTCCAACCAGATGTGGTGTCCAGGCTCAGCTGTGGTCATCCCTTGCCTGCATTAACTTCCGGTCCTTTGCCTGTGTTGGCATCGCATGATGGAAGGGGGTCATTGACCTTATATAAGGGTTATGTTAATAGTCATTCTGTTTCAGTATTGCGTGACATGGGATGCACTACTGTGGGTGTGCGTGTTTCTCTAGTTGATCCATCATGTTATACGGCAGAAAAAGTAAAGTGTATCGCTTTTGGAGGCACATTAGAGTATTACCCCACAGCTATAATACACATCGACACACCTTTTTTCTCAGGTGAAACAAAAGTGCGAATGCTCCCAGCACCAGTGACAGATTTGATTTTCGGAAACTTACATGGAATTAAGGATTGTTCTGCGCAGGAAATTGAAGAATTGGAATGTCAACATATCATGCCTGCGAATGCAGTAACCACTAGAGCACAGTCACATGAACAAGCTCAAGAAAATATTGTGGTGGGTAATGATGACGCTGATGATGTACACCATACTTCATTTATCAGCAAAAGGTCATTTGGTGAATGCTAAAAATCTGATGACTCACTTTAGAAATTTTTTAGATTGGTCAAATCAAATGATGATGATGGTGTAGACAATGCTCACCAATGGTATACTCTCAAGAATGACATACTTATTCATAACTTTAGAGAATTTAACTCCATCCGCAAACAAATTATGGTTCCATCTAAGTTTAGAACCTACATTCTGAAGCATGCTCATGAATCAAACTGTGCGGGTCACATGGGGGTTGCGAGGACAAAATATACAATTTTATCTTCATTTTATTGGCCTGGAGTGGCCAGAGACACAAATTTATTTTGTAAATCATGTCTTACATGCCAACAAGTGGCTACAAAAAGATCATATCACATGGCTCCTATTCAGGCCTCTGATATTTCACTCCGGCCATTTACTAAAATGGCTATGGATATCATTGGTCCATTGTCAGTTCTTTCAGCCAGAGGTCATAAATATATATTAACCTGCATTGACATGTGCACAAGGTGGCCTGAGGCAATACCTCTGAAGAATATCGCTACTACTGACGTGGCTGATGCATTGATGTTGATTTTCAGCAGATTGGGTTTCCCAGACAAACTGTTATCTGATAGAGGAACACAGTTTGTTTCAGATGTCATGTCACATGTTATGAGGTTGTTCAACATTGATAGGTCTCTCAGTTCTGTATATCACGCCATGTCAAATGGAAAAGTAGAACGTTTAAATAGATCATTAAAACAACTACTAGGTAAGGTGACTGAGAAATATCCTCAGGATTGGGATAGGTTACTCCCAGCTGTATTGTTTGCATACCGGGAAATCCCAAACGAACATAAGGCTTTGCACCTTTCGAGCTCACCTTTGGGGCTAAACCACGTGGACCTATGTCCATCATCAAATAACTACTCACAGGGTCGGAGTTATCTCCTGAGGTTCAATCATCCTATGAGTATGTGGTTAAACTCAGAGAAAATATTATTAGTGCATGTCAGATAGCTTTTGATTCATCAGAAACAGCCAAAGCAAAAGCTCGTATATTTCAGAACAAACACAAAAGACTGAGACTATTAGCACCTGGTGATGAAGCTTTCGTTTTGTTACCTAGAAAAGAGAATCGTTTACTGATATCTTGGAGAGGCCCATTTAAAATTGTTGCCAAAATAACAGATGTTGACTACATTGTAGAGGTGAATGGTAAAAACAAAACATTCCACATCAACATGTTACAAAAATTTCACACTCGGCCTGACTACCTGCAAAAGGTCTTTGAAGCTGTTGATGAGCCTAGTGATCGTCACGCTTCTCTATCAGTCATTCAGGAAAAACAGTCTTCCTTCCCTAACCTTTCTTTACTTCTTCCTGTAGTTCCTCTTCATGCTACAGAATCGTGGAAAAATGTCTCAATTTCTCCAGATCTTTCTATGTGCCAACAGAATCAAATTCACTGTCTTTTGGAATCCTATAAAACAGTTCTGACAGACATTCCAGGTCGCACTTCTGTCATTTTTCATGACATCCAGCTTAAAGATCATGCTCCTATTCGTGTCAAGCCATATCATATTCCTATGCATTTCCAGGAACAGATGGAAAAAGAGTTGGATGAAATGTTAAGTTTTAACATTATTTCTCCCTCCACCTCATCCTAGTCTTTCCCAATGGTTATTATTCGCAAGAAGGACAAGTCCATCAGATTATGTATAAATTTTAGAAAGCTTAACACAATCACCGTATCGGATGCTGAACCAATGCCATTACTGGAAGATCTACTTTCTAAACTTTCTAAGGCCACATTCTTTAGTAAGTTTGACTTGTCTAAAGGCTATTGGCAAGTGCCTTTAACAGAAAGATCTAAACCCTTAACTGCCTTCTCCACACCTAGTGGTCTTTTCGAGTGGAATTTCATGTGTTTTGGGCTAGTTAATGCGCCCGCCACATTTGTGCGCATGATGCGTAAACTCTTTTCTGATAGATCAGATATTATAACTTATATTGATGATATCTGTCTATTCCACAACTCTTGGGACGAACATTTTTCAGGTCTAAAATCTTTGCTAAATACTCTTCACTCCCACAATCTGACTGCTAAGCCTTCTAAAATTCATATTGGCTTTAAGAAAATATCATTCTTAGGTCACAGAGTGGGAAATGGTTGTCTCAAGCCAGAAGATTCAACTGTATCTAACATTCTGAACTTGTCTATTCCTACTACCAAGAAACAAGTTCGTAGTCTGCTTGGCCTAATAAACTTCTATCATAGATTCATGCCAAACATTTCTACTGTCACCTCAGTTTTGTCCACGTTGTTAGGAAAAGGTTCTGCTAACAAAATCGTTTGGTCTTCGGCCTGTGAAAGAGCACTTAATCAAATTAAACATTATTTTTCAACTGAGCCCATTTTGAAGCTACCTGATCCTCGTTTGGTCTTTGTCCTCAGAACCGACGCTTCCCTGAACGGCATTGGTGCTTCACTTATGCAACACTTCAATGGAGTCCTACATCCAGTATTGTATGTGTCACGGAAATTAACACCCACCGAATCTCGTTATCCCATTGTGGAACGAGAACTGTTGGCCATAATATGGTCAGTTTCCAAATTGCAACGTTACCTTCTAGGTGCTCGTTTCGTGATTGAAACAGACCAGAAGGCATTATCGTACCTTCAGCACGCCAACTTCAAGAATCAAAGAGCAGCCAGATACTCGCTAAATCTCCAGGTTTACGACTATGAGATTAGGCCGATAAAAGGTCACATTAATGTCGTTGCAGACACGCTTTCAAGATTACCACATTCAGATAATGATGCCAACCAGTCCTCTTACATTTCAGTGTAAGAAAGAACTGTTTTCCAGAAATGAAGAGAGAGCCTAACTGAACAGTGTAACTTCGGCTATTTTCACGCCTCTATGCATTGATCCAGGAACAAAAATTTGAGCATTGAACATTCGTTATCTGAGATGATGGGCTAAAATGAAAGACACCATTTGACATTTCACCTTTTGATCAATTGAAATCCTTCGCTCCTTGATGGCACGATGGACATTTTCTTCTTTGGACTGATTAGATGACAACATGACACTTACTGTTGATTTTTAACCAAGTATTTAGAATACTGCACTTGACATTTGAGTCCAGAGTTGCAATGAGAACCTTTACACTCAAGATATACAGGTTGGATCGAACCTTACTTATGGACAGTGCTAGTTACTTACCTCAGTGCAACAAACTTGCTCAAGGTTCGAGTTTAAACATTGCCAATGTTATTATTTACCAATTATGGCAAGAACACTTGAAGTTTAATGAAGACAAATCATTTAACTTAGTGAGATAACTTACAGACACTCACACTATTTATGATACTGTCACTAAATTCATTCATTTACCGTGATGTGTAATGTTTTTCTCATGATCATTTAATTCGATTTTTTTTCACTTACACATTCATGTCATCTATTTCTTTTCATGATCGTATGGTTTATTCACCACCTCCGTTATCATCACGATCATAGGTTCATTAGATACTATTAATGTTCTCTTGACACTTTTATTTTACAAGTCCCAATGATTTATTTGCATGTTTAACTGAGACATGACTCAGACTGAACGCGTTTTGACATCGGGTTAGGTTGGTGGTCCCTCGTTTCATAAATAAGAAAAATAAAACCTTTGTTTTTTTTCTGGATGGGCGGGGTATATAGTGTTACGCTTATGTTCGTACACATCAGTGCATTCTCTAAGGGAAGGCATTGATGTGAACCGATGATGCAACACCTAGACGCACCACTAGTAAACCACTCTTTTATAAGTATTAGTGACGTCAGTTTTCAGTAAAAATTAGGTATGCACGTATGCGGGAGACTTGTAACGCCCTCTGGTGGCCTGTTGACTTGAAGGTGTTCGGACGCAAGTGTGAGAGCTCGGATGGTATGTGTAGAAGTCTACTGCATAAATTACATATTCTATGAAGAATATATTTCTATGTGTGCTTGTGATGGATGGATTGTAAAGGAAAGTATTTAGTACAATTAAAATGACTTTTCGACGAGTTTGATATGCAGTGATAATTCGTTAAAATTATGACTGTTACTGACGGTAATTCTGCCTACCGGTCGTTGTATTTTATTCCTTGCTGATATGAAAATGCATGCCACCATTATTCATCAAAACTTGGAGCTCATCGTTTGTTCTGTGTAAAATAAATCTATATAAATGACTTCAAAGTGAACGTTCCTTATTCGCGTTAAATGTTGCAGTGTTCGTATGTTCAAGTCCTGAAAACACCTTTAACACTGACCATTTTCTCAAGCTATTTCACTTGAGAAATCGCTCTCCAAGATACCAGACCTTGCTAGACTGAAGAATTAGAATTCAGAATTCCTTCTTAACATACCGGACACCTTTTATTGGAGATTTCTGGACGGACTTTCATAGCCCAGGAAATCTCTTTCATCTTAAATAAGGAAACCTGTACTGAGGAAACTGAAGGACCACACACGAAGTCAGAGTGGGAACTTATTAAATTAACGGCACCCCAGACGCGAGTAAGAGGCCGATTCAAGTCTCTTTTATTCATCTAAGCAAAAAGTCTGTGAGACAGGATTGGCGTAAGTTGTGATTTACATTTCATATTTTATTACTAACATGTGAACTAACATATATATGTATATATTATCATGTGAATTTTAATATGTGAAACTCGCTTGTGGATGTCAATGTCATTTGAGGCTGGCAACCTCAGCGTATAGAATGATGATTCATGAACCACCACTGCGCGGGCTGGTGATTGCTTTATTGCTAGTCCGTAAAGAGAACTAAAAGCATAAAGTAGTTCCAGGTTCCATATGGAGCAGGGGGGAAAGGTGAAAGAAATGATGCACATTCTAAACATAATACTTACATTTTCAAAGCAGTGTAAATGTCCATATAAGCATATTCACGTTAAAATTATTGTACGTTTTCAAGCTTTAAACCAGTGTAAATGTCTATGTGAAAATACTCATTTTAAAGTTAATGGAAGTTTCAAACTTTTCAGTGTAAACAGATAATCAGTGTAAACATAAATGAAAACATATTCAATTTATATTGTGAACACTTTTCAATCAGTGGAGATGTACGAGTATATGTAAACAGACTCTATCTGTATTATTAACCTTTTCATTTAAATGTCATGTAAAGCTAAAGCTATTCTATTTAAAGGTAAAGGAACTCTCATCGGTAAAATCTGAGTTAACTGGGATGGTGGTGTGGGAAGATAGGAACCCATAACTATGGGGTGCAAAACGCCATACTCAGAATAGCGTTCCGTTCTATTCTTTTACCATAATTATTGGTGGTACTAGCAGAAAGTACTAACTTTGGAAAAAGAAGGGAGCAGTGGCCTAAGCTTTAAGACGAATGACCCACGTGGTAAACTCTCCTTGACATTTCTGGGAAACGAGCTACACCCGACAACCTTGATCAGGGACGAACGTGAGCAGTGCGAAAAGAACCAACCCATAAGAAGGAGCAGAACCGTCATTGGCAGCTACGTTCAAATCTGCTCTGCCATTGAACTTCTTGTAACATTTCTCAATCCATAACGACCGTGATGATAACATTTCTTGATCCATAACTATTCAAATTATTTTCCAACTGTTAAAACTTAAGTGATTATTAAATTTTGTTATTTGTAATTATACAAATTTAACTTCGATTTAATCATTTTAAAGTTACTGCATGTTTGTCTCAGTCAATTTACTACACACACTCTAAACAGAGCTATACTAGAATAATAAGAATTCCACTGAGTAAATCAGGGGTGGGGTCTTGAACGAGCTAAAATTAATAAGTGCTTAAATCCTTCACAAAAGTGTCGGCAGAATTACAGAGTTAATATACTCAGCCAAAGCAGTATTGTTCTCGCTTATTCTGAATATCTTGTGAAGACTCCCTTTGTAATAGAAGTGTCATCACCCTTCTATCTACATCTCTGCCAAGAGTAATCTTGAGCGAAGATAGATACCTATGAAGCCCATATTAGAGACTCTTGAGTTGTAGCCACTGTTGGACCACTACTGCAAAGCAGGGGAGGCAATACCGTCACAAAGATCTGAGTCAACTGATACCATCAGTCCATATAAATGATTTCCATTGTTAGTCTGCCAGAGTTAAATCGATGTCTGTTATTATTTCTGTAACATCGATGTCTGTTATTATTTCTGTAACATCGATGTCTGTTATTATTTCTGTAACATCGATGTCTGTTATTATTTCTGTAACGTCGATGTCTGTTATTATTTTTGTAACATCGATGTCTGTTATTATTTCTGTAACATCGATGTCTGTTATTATTTCTGTAACGTCGATGTCTGTTATTATTTTTGTAACATCGATGTCTGTTATTATTTCTGTAACATCGATGTTTGATGAATCCCTTGGCGAAAATGTGTTCTGTACTTGATTTCTTGTAAAACTTTCAAAGAATATCAAAATGCAAAATTGTGTGTGCTATATTCACTGAAACAGCGCCCGATTGGCAGAGTGGTTAGATCGCTGCTCTCGTGCGGCAAAGGTATCGTCATGCTCCAGTCTATCCAGCTGTAAATGGGTACCTGAATTTGCTCTTCAGTTAGGGAAGGAAAAAGCAACGAGGAAGGGAACTGGTCACTCCTTCTCTCGCTACTGGACCTAGTATAGAGTAATATTTAACACTTCACTCCCTTACTTCAGTATCTGCTGTGGTTGTTGGGATATACTGGTAGACTTCAGGGAATGATTTGGTACAGATTTTTGTACCGGGAAGGGGGGGAGGGGGGGGGGAAGAAGAGACGGGGTGGGGGGATAATTTATAAGCTAGGGAAATTTCGCTCTAACCCTCTCTCTAAAGCATCTTGAAGCCCGGTGACCCCAGGATTAAAGGTATACGACAGCCATCATCTCTGCCAGGAATTATACCAGACAGCAATGTCTTTTGTTTGACCATGCACACTAATATAACCGACGGACCATATGTCTAGATTGAACGGAGCGCGCATCGCCAAAACGAGGCACAATTTTATTTTTAAATGAAAAATTGTCAAGAAATGCAATGATGACAGACATTTTAAGAAATAGTTTATTTATACATATATATCTGATTTTCTACGTAACTCCGCAGAGACGGTTTTATCAAAGCAAACCTTTAGAGAGCTCAATGTTTCAAAGTAGACCCCCACGACTTCTGTGTTGCCTACCGCTGAGTTACAGGATACAATCTAAATAATTTCGGTTATACGCGAATAAGACAATGCATTAACTACCTTCCCTGTGTAACAACATTACTATTTACAAAGATCAATTAACAGACATTTCCATTATCTAAAATCAATTATGAAACATTTTCAGTCTGCAAGTTCACTAAACTAACGAATACAACAGATCTGTGAGGAAATATTTTCATTTATCTCCTAGATCAGTTAGAGGACGTTTAATCTTCAAGATCACTAAATCAACATTTTTAATGTCCGAGATAATACAGTAAACATTTTCAATTACCTAGATGGATGAGGCAATGTTTTCATTAATCTAATGAGATAACATATTCAATTACCTAAAATAAATGAGACAACATTTTCAGCCACCTATATTAATGAGGCAACGTTTTCAATATCCAGAATATTAAAAAACAAAAAAAAAACAAAAAAACCAAACATTTGAAATATCTAAAATCAGTAAACAAAAATATCCACACCTAAAGACGGCCAATACGTAAAATAAAACTAAGACATGTCACGGGTTGCCTCCCCTCTGCTCCGCAGTGATGGTCCAACAATGCCTAAAATCTAGAGTATCTAATGTGGGTCTTCAAAAATATCTACCTTCGCACAAGATTACTCTTGGCAGAGATACAGATAGAAGGATGATGATGCTTCTGCCTTGAGGGATTCTTCACAAGATAGTTCAGAAGTCAAGAACAATGCTGAATGTGTCTTAGCAATGTTAACTTTTATCTGCCCGTCGCCTTTTGTGAAGAGGTATTATATATCTTAATTTAGCTCGTTCAGGCCCCCAACTGAATTAACAGTAAAATTCTTCTTATTGGCTCTATTTAGATATAGATCAAGATACTGATTCATACGTGTGCACCTCTCTCTGTAATAACTAAATCAACTATGAATTTGTGTAAAAAAAAAACACAAAAAAAAAAAAGTATAACAAATTTAATGATCAATTACTTTTGAACAAATGCAAATAAATAAGAGCTGGTGATTAATAAAATATAGGCGTCTTACTAGAAAAGTTGTCGGCTTTAGAAGCGTAATGTTGACAAGAAAAATAAAGTTCTTCTGTATTTGGCTTGCTAGAAATGTCACTTAGCTGCCAACACGCTGAAGTGTTGATGCTGCTGTTTTCGTCAATTCGCCTCTGTGGCAAGGGCACGTCTACAGATCAGTTCAAGAGGTAACCTCTTCTGGTCAAGGCAGGTATCTTCATCACCCGTGGAAGGTAGGTTTCCGGTGTCTATCACAAGTTTTGAACCATATAATAGCAGTACAACTGGTATCACAGAGTAGTACCTCAAATTGTCTCTTCGATTCGTACTACAAACTTTAGAGGAAATAAAAGACCAAAACTTCTGCTAAGTCTTTGTTTTCCTGATATTAATCAGGCTCCTTTCCCGCTGTCCGTCAACAGATTCCTTTCTCTAAATTTTTTAATCTCTCTCAGCGTTCATCATTTAACTCAGGGAAGATGATAAAAAATCACCATTCTTTTAGTTAATTTAATTGAAAAATTGTGACTGGACATCGGTAAGTGCAATGGCTTGTGCCTGAGTGAATATGTTTAAGTATACATACAACTTATTACAAATGATAGTAAATATATACATATGCTATCATCATCATCCACTCCATGCTCCACTCGGAGCCTGGGGTTACCTATGCTTTTGATTCCCTGTGAGGACTAGCAAGAAGCAATCACCAGCGCTTTGCTGTGGTGGTTCATGAATATATCATTTTCACATACTGAGGTTGCCAGCCTCGTATGGACCTGTATAACCATCAGCAAGTTCAAACATCCCAAATTCAAAGTATATAAAATATGTTACAACTAACCCCAATAATTGCGACCTCTACACTTCTTGCTTAGTAAAATAGTCTTGGCAACTTGATAAAGATGCCTTGAACAAGCGTCACAGGTATTATTTCTAGTTATAGTCCCTCTGTGACTTTGTGAATAGGTCCTGTAGGAATCCAGATTTCGTATTAACAGGTAGATTGTTCTTGCTGTAGTGTTCAGAAGGAGTTCCTATACGTGTTTTGTCCGGTCCTATAAGGTCAGAATCCTAACTTTATTCTTTTTCTGGCTTCCGTCCGAGCTGTCTACTTTTGACGATTCTGGAATGCAGTGTGTTTTATACTCCGAATTTGATAGGTTATATGCAGTTCTCTTGCCCACGCTTCCATCTGGCGTTTCCGACAACACTTCCAATCAGAATAAATGTTTATATCTGACTCTCATATTATCCAATCCATGAACAAGAATGAAGTGGGTCCGGGTGTCAGTTATTTACTTTCCCCCGCTTGTTTTAAGCTATCATTTTAAAATTTAAACACATGACCTTATCTCCCATATATGGCCCGACTTCTTCCGTCACTCTTCAATAACCTTTTAATTACGATTTGTAACCTCGCCTGCAGATATTCAGTCAATCAATCAATACCTTTTAGCTCCCCAAGGAGCATAGGCCTTCAACAAACACATGCCAGGTCCTCCTGTCCCGCGCCATCCGCTCAAGTTCTTTCCATGTTTTCCTCATCATTTTCCCCTCTGTATCCAGTTCTCTTCTCCATGTGTTTTTTGATCTACCTCTGCCTCTCTTTCCCTGGGGATTCAATAACAAGGACTGCCTTGTAATACTATCAACAGGTTTCCTCAATGTGTGTCCTACCCATCGCCAGCATCCTCTTCTCAGCTCTTGTTCCACTGGCACTTGTCTGGTTCTTGTGATCAATTCCACATTTGTGACTTTGTCATATCATTTCAGTCCTTCTATTCTACGCAAGCACCCGTTTATAAAAGTCTGTAGCTTTTTGGCTGTTGTTTTTGCTGCTCTCCATGTCTCAGAGCCATACAATAGGACTGACTTCACATTTGAGTTGAAGATTCTTATTTTCGTGTTGGACTTGATTTCTCTTGTTCTCCATATGTTTCCCAATGCAATGAAAGCTCCTCTTGCTTTTTGTATTCTTGTTTTGCTAGCATTGTCTGTGTAAAGTTTCTTTTCTTCTTTCCACTCCGTAAAGTGTCAGTCGGTATGCTCTGTAAGGAAGAGTGATGTGTTGTTGAGATCAGGCATGCTCCAGTCTACCCAGCTGTAAATGGGTAACTCACCCTAGTCCTGAGTTAGGGAAGGCAAAGGCTCCAGGGGAAGCAGGCCCTAAACTTGGTCACTCCAACCGACGCAGGATGGTGTATGTATGAAGTAGAAGTGTAGAGTGTGATTACCGCGAATGGTGTACTGTTCGTGTGCTGACCAATATAACCACTCATACACATGTGTCTACAAGGCACCAATGCAGACTGCTGGAATCTTTGTTTACTCAATTTATTCAGACGTACACACTGGGACATACGAGTACATCATGGTATGTTGACATATCAATTTGTAGGTATACATAGCAGATCTGAAGTCATGACACATTCAGAAATAATGGGCAGTACATCAAAAGTTCAATTGTCATGATACATTATGGCCGCATCCCCCTATCTGACTAAACGCGTCAGTGAAGGCAGATCGGTAAATAACTAAAGTTATTTGACGTCCATAGTTTGTAGCATATATTATGAAACCACGAAAGAGGGGGTTTCTAGCAAGATTGAGATCTCCCTGTCACTGTCCGATAATAGGATAAATAATCTGTTCTCTTGGCAGTGATCAAAACATATGATGACCGAAATCTAACATGGCTGCCTCCCTGAGTTGTCGTTCACTCATTCATAGGAAGGAGAATATAAGCCAGAGTTAATTTATAATGGGTATATAAAGGATTTCATAAATGTTTCCATACAGCTCTACGGTGATCAGGTTAATTCACGTAGCCATAACCGCTGCAGGAAAGTCTGTCATCTTCGTCGATACAAAACACGACCCTAGCGATACGAAGCACAATGTTCCATCTAGGTCGAATCGACATGAGATCATCAAAATAGGGTCTGGCAATACATGGAGTCCGAATTATACATTGTACCGTACCTTAGGAGAGTCTCTAACATAAACTATAGTAGAGATACCATCTCCTTTGGAAGAAAACCACTTCATGAATTGTATTTCCTTAAGAATCTACCAGCCCTTTGAAAAATGCGTACCCGCCATTATCACGGTACATCGGAACTCATCACGACTTGTCAAGACAACTCATACTTCCGCTAGACCGGAATAATAAGAATCTAGTCCCGCCTACCCATCCAAAATATACAATATAGAACTGATTCTACTTGTACTAATAATATGTAATACATATGAATTCAGGCCATAAACATAATAAGCAAATTAATATATTTTCTGGCCCTAAAAAATAAGTACAAACGTAAGAGCAATCCATGCACCGGATCAATATGAAGAACGATTACTCCTATAATCAAAAGTGTGAATCAAACATGGATTCTCTCGCTTTTCCCATAGACAGCATTTTCATACACAAATGAATGAATGTCTATATTTTTTCCATATCAAATAGCCATATCGATTTTTGTAATATGTGCGTCAAAATATGCACGCAACAGATTACCACACCCCTCGGGAAAAAAAAATGGTACTTTTTTTTTTTGAAACACATCTGGGAGCAACATACAATAGGCTCACAACGCACCAATAACAATGCGCAGATGATAAGCATAAGTTTTATGACCTTAGAGAAGGTACTTCTCTAAGTATTAATATTTCCAGAGAGGTGTCACCAACGCATACTACAATATTAGCAATGACCCAATTTCCACATTAGTTTATACATAAATTTCATCTAAGATATCTTAACATCATGATCATCAAAGACGAAAAACATTGAAAGATCAGCGGTGAATAAATATCAATGAACCGCTAAGTAGTGTTACAATCAATATATGATATATTACACATATGTGTACACATTTCAACATAGAAACAACTGTATCAAAGTTGTATAACAGTTATGAATCATGTGGGCATCTAGACAAAATATCTGCCATCACATTTTCTGACCCACGGATAGCTCGCACCGAAAAATGAAATGGCTGTAGAGCAATCGCGTATCGCGTTGATCTCGCGCTCTTCAGATTTTTACTCTGAATAGCCGTAAGAGCTTTCTGGTCAGTTTCCACAATGAAATGCGCGCCCAGAAGAAATCTTTGCAGTTTAAGGATTGACCAAACCATAGCCAATAATTCACGGTCTAGGACCGAGTAATTCTTCTCTGCGGCATTTAATTTCCAAGAAATATACATCACAGGATGCAGAGTTCCAGAGTACTCTTGCATTAGTGCCGCTCCAATCCCGGTGGATGAAGCGTCACTACGAAGAATAAATGTCTTATCCTTAGAAGGCAATACTAGGATAGGTGAAGTAGAAAACATAGTTTTAACCTTATCCAAAGAGGATTGACATTCTTGAGTCCAATGGACTACATTAGGAGACCCTTTCTTTAGCAAGGAAGAAAGAGGTGACATAATAGAGGACAGATTCGGGATGAATCGTCCATAAAATTGTATTAGACCTAAGAGACTTCGTACTTGCTTTTTAGTCTTAGGAATAGAAATGTTAAGTATCTTACTTGTATTATGGTCTTCTGTTTTTAGGAACCCATGACCAACACGGTGTCCTAAGAAAGATATTTCGCTAAAACCAATACATGCTTTCGATGGTTTCGCTGTCAGGTTATGCTCTCGTAAGATAGACAATAGTTCATTTATACCATTATAGTGATCGTTCCAAGTATCACTGAAAAGACAGATGTCATCAAGATACGCAATGACATCTGAGCGATGAGATAGGATTCGACGCATCATGCGTACAAATGTAGCAGGGGCGTTCATAAGACCGAAAGGCATGGAATTCCATTGGAATAGACCCCTAGGCGTCGAAAAAGCAGTAAACGGTTTGGCGTGTTCGGATAGTGGAACTTGCCAATATCCCTTAGACAAATCGAGTTTAGTAAAGAAGTGAGAATTCGATAGTCTCGTAAGTAGCTCTTCTAGTAAAGGCATAGGTTCAGCATCGAATTTAGTCACTTGATTCAATTTGCGATAATCCACGCAAAGACGTATGTTATTGTCTTTTTTCCGTACTATAACCATCGGCGAAGAATATGCTGATGTGGATGGTTCAATAATTTTTAACTCTATCATCTCATCTAACTCTTTCTCTACCTGTGCTTGAAAATGTATCGGGATAGGATACGGTCTGACTCTTATAGGACTATGGTCAGTAAGAATAATGTCATGTTGAATGACATCCGTTTGACCAGGAATGTCAGTAAGGACATCCTGAAATTGTTCTAACAAAGTAGAAACTTGTTTCTGCTCTCCTGGAGATAATTCTGGAGAAATTGCAACATCTTTCCATGATTCATTAGAGTGAAGAGGAATCATTGGAAAAGGTAAATTTACATCCGAGAAACTCGTTTCCTCATCCTGTATTACTGACAGAGATGAGTACTGTCCATGTTGGACTGGAAAATCGTCCGTTGCCTGGAAAACAGGTTGTAAATAATCAGGACGTTCATGGAATTCCGTGAGCATGTTGATGTGGAAGGTTTTACGCTTCCCGTCAATATCGACGATATAGTCAACATCGGAAACTTTTGATATTATATCGTACGGACCTTTCCAAGAAATGAGAAGTCTATTTTCCCTACAAGGTAGCAAGACAAATGCTTTGTCACCTGGACAAAGTTGTCGCAAACATCTCTTTTTATTGGCAAATTCCCTTGCCTTCTGTTTCGCAAATTCAGAAGAAGCAGTTGCCAATTTGCATGCTTCAATAATCTTGTGTCTAAGTGCGATGACATATTCATAAGAGGATTTTGTGTCATCGACAATATTATCAGCAGTTATAAGATCATGAAGTAAGGACATGGGACCTCGCGGTTTCGCGCCAAAGACAAGTTCAAAGGGAGAAAATCCTGTATGTTCGTTGGCGACCTCTCTATATGCAAAGAGAGCCGCGGGTAAAACCCTATCCCAATCCTGAGGATGATCTTCTGTTATCTTACCTAGTAGGTTTTTCAGAGTTCTATTCAAACGTTCCACCATCCCATTGGACATAGGATGATAAATACTACTCAGCGATCTCTCTATCTTCAGAGTCGACATTACTTGAGACATGGTATCCGATATGAGTTGGGTACCATGGTCGGATAATATTTCTGCTGGAAACCCCAGACGAGAAAATATTAACCAAAGAGCATCTGCGACATCAGCAGTAGTTATGCTCTTTAGAGGAACAGCCTCCGGCCAACGTGTGCACATATCAACACACGTCAAAATAAATTGGTGTCCTCTAGCAGACTTTATCTTAAATGGACCAATGATGTCTATCGCCATTTTTTGAAATGGCCGAATGGGAATGTCTGCAGCCTGAATAGGTGCATCATGGCGTGGACCTCTGGATTTAATCTCTTGACATACTTTACAAGATCGACAATAGATTCGTATGTCCTTATTCACAGCAGGCCAAAAGAAAGATTGAAGAACTCTAGCTTTAGTACGGGAAAAACCCATATGTCCAGCACACTGCGAATCATGAGCGTGCTGTAAGATTTTAACTCTCATATTTTTAGGCACAAGGATTTGAGAATGAATGGACTTAGCGGAGTCTTGTACCATACGTACAAGTACGCCATTCTTCATCGTAATCCAAGATTTACGATTAGTATCCTTATTCGGATCACCTTTTGTTGCCAGAGTAAAGAATTTCTTTACAGTAGGATCATCTTCCTGCTGTTTGATAAAGGAATCGTGGGAAATCTCCAAGGGATCATCTTGGATCTGCGCATCATTATCTTCAGAATGTGAAGATTGTGGCATATTAAGAGCTTGAGCCCTAGTGATTACTGCATTAGCAGATTGCATATTAACATTTTCCCAATTAGAAATTTGCTGTGGAGTGCATTCTTTCACCCCGTGAATGCGACCGATGATAAGATCAGCGATCGGATTCGGCAAGAGACATGCTTGCACCTCTCCTGTAAAGAAAGGCGTAGCAATATTGATAATGGCAGTGGAGTACTTCTCCAATGTGCCACCAAATGTTACACATTTGACTATATTGCCTGTAGCTCGAGAAGGATTTACGAGTGATTGCCTCACTCCAATGGTAGTGCACCCCGAATCGAAAAGAATTGATACCGGAGTACCATCTATTAGGCCCCTATTAAAGACAAGAGCACCCCTTCCATTATGCGCAATTGATGCATGGAGAGCGAGAAGCGGGTGACCGCAGCTTAAAGTAGAAACTGTGGTTGGATCGAATAATGTTTTGCATTGCGAACACTCAGATGCTCTAGCAAAATCGAAAGCGGAATTTGCTACACTGTTGGAGTCTTTTTTATCATTATTCTGATTATCGGTGTCGTGGAACTCCTGTTGTGCAGATTTAGCCTGGTAATAAGATTTACCATGTCTTTTGTGTTGTGATCTACCTCGGTTATAATTGTCTCTATAATTATTATTGCCTCTGTTATAACCCCTATTTGGGTTTGAATCATAATATTCATGATCATAATCATCACGCTCGTTATATTGAGTATCCCTGTAATATTGTTTCTGTTGTCTCCATGAAGCACTTGGGTAGTTCCTATAGCTACTCCCTTTCCGAGAATTTCTAACATTATGGGTACCTCTCGCGTGTCGAGGACTATCAGCCCGATTCCAGTTCTTCGAAGAAGAACCCTGATTTGAGTGGTTATCTTGGTTTTGATACTTATTCCAATTAACCTTTTTATCAAATTTATGTTTAGCTCCTTGGAATTTATGTGAGTAATTCTGATTATACTCTGTTGCCGAAGCAACTGGCATACTCTCTTTAATGTTAGAGTTACTAAGAATCATGTCAGGGTGTGCCGTGGCATACTGGTCACAATATTCTTCCATTTGCTTTATTGTACCAGGTTTACGCTCATGTAAGAACTCTAGGAATGATTTATTTACAGAAGACATGACCTTGTCTCTTAGCAATAAATCCGTAAGACCATCAAATGTTTTCTCTGTTTTGGATAATTCAATCCATCGTGAAAGTGTAATTCGTGCTTTTGAGATGAAATCTGAGAATTCTACACCTACCTCAGGTCTCATTGTTTTAAACAAAAGACGGTAACCTTCCTCAGACAGCTGATATCTCTTTATCAAAGCTGCCCTAACAGCATCATAATTATCTTTGTCGGCCTCTTCAACAAAATATAACTTACTCAGAGACTCCCCTTTTAGATTTTCAGACAACTGATTCACATACTGTGATTTGTCAACATTATGAGATCGACAAGCCCGTTCAAATCTAGAAAGCCAAAATGTTATGTCATCACTGGTAGGGTTAAACGCTGGTACCTTGACCTTGTACACAAAGGGTTTACCATTACCACCAGATGCCTGATTAACATTACTCATACATGTCAATTTTAATTTCTCTAATTCAAACTCATGTTCTCTTATTGCTTTTCTCTCTTCAGCTTCTCTATCTAATCTTCTCTGTTCTGCAGCAGCTTCTAATTTTTTCTGTTCTGCAGCAAGTTCTAATTTTTTCTGTTCTGCAGCAGCTTCTAATTTTTTCTGTTCTGCAGCAGCAGCAACTTCTAATTTTTTCTGTTCTGCATCAGCTTCTAATTTCTTCTGTTCTGCCTCAAATCTCCTTTCCTCCATTTGCATCTGCAATTTCTTAAGTTCAGCAGCAGTATCAGCTTCTTTTTCTAATCTTTTTTCTTCAGCCAGAGCTTTTTTTTCTTCAGCAGCAGCTTTTTTTTCTTCAGCAGCAGCTTCTCTTTCTAATCTTTTTTCTTCAGCCAAAGCTTTTTTTTCTTCTATTTGAAGTTTTCTCTCCTCAGCCGCAGCTTTTTTTTCCTCAGCAGCAGCTTTTCTTTCTTCAACAGCAGCAGCAGTTTTTTTCTCTTCTGCAGCTAATGCTTTGTCATATTGAGCAACAGTCCATTGTTCTAAGTCTTTTCCAGTCTTATCAAGAGATTTTCCTTGTGCAATGAAATAATCTAATGTAGACATATTGTCTTCTTAAATTAGAAACCTGAAAAGGTAAATAAATTACCCTCTTTCACGTTAATGAGAGACAAGTCTATACCGTAGACTTAGTCTTAGTCCAAACTTATATGGTTTATAATAACCAATGATAACTTGAGTACCTGTGGACAACAATAACTGTATCTCAAATACTGTGGGGACAAGCCTTACAAAGGTCTTGTATACCTCAATGTAATCAAAGATCACTTGAGTACCTGTGGAAAAAATATTTCCCTTTACCAATCACTTTGGGAGACAAGCCTTACAAAGGTCTTGTACATTTTGTTTTATAACAAAAACAATCATAAAGTACTGATCTGTACTATACTATCAGTGTATACCACTATACGTTTATGTCAACTAAAGACATTACAAAGGACAAACAAGAAAAGACAATATGAACACATTTGCAGAGATCAAATTAAATTAAATAGGAGAAATGAAAAAAATGATCACAGAAACCGTGATGATAACTGCAATAATAAAATGACAAGAAAAATAACGCCACAGTGTATAAACATAAGGGTGTAAAAAACTGAAATGAAAGGAAAGATGAGACCTACAATTATACAAACAAATCAAACAAAACTAAGGAACACAAAATTATTACCAAAAACAACGAAGAAAAGAACACCTCATCACAACTAACAGAAATAGCAGCAAATTGTTGCTAACAGATTTCCAATTAAGAAAATGTGTACCTATAGAATACTAGTCCAGACCAATGTCACTCGGCATACCTTGTACTAGTCACACAGAACATAAACTAATTTAATACATAACAAATAACATGTAAGCATAAATAGCATATAGCATACAATATAATTTATGTCATGAATGGAATGTGTTGCAGGTATAGTGTTGTAAAGCAGGCACAGTTTATTTTAATACTAATAACTTGCCACTTTATTCAGTAAGAGATTTAATTTTAAACTATTACACTGTCAATTTTTTCTCTTTTGAGCATATGAAGATCCAACGATGAACTATGCACTTTATGTTCAACAACACTGTGATTCTTCTGTACGTTGAGAAATGTCAACAATACTGCTCCAGATATTTTCTACACTTGATACCACTGTCCTGTGTAATACTGTCTGTACAGCAAAAAACTGTCAACAAGCGCTGACCTAGATACAGCATCCTATCGGTAATACAGGTCAAGCTGACATCGACTGTATAGCTGTCCTACTGGTGTTGATGTGTTCAAACAAATGTTCTTTCAGCTGTAAACTGTGATTCTCAACACAAAACTGCGTAAGCTGGACCCAGGAATCTGGCTCGCCACTGTAAAGTTTCTTTTCTTCTTTCCACTCCGTAAAGTGTCAGTCGGTATGCTCTGTAAGGAAGAGTGGTGTGTTGTTGAGATCAGGCATGCTCCAGTCTACCCAGCTGTAAATGGGTAACTCACCCTAGTCCTGAGTTAGGGAAGGCAAAGGCTCCAGGGGAAGCAGGCCCTAAACTTGGTCACTCCAACCGACGCAGGATGGTGTATGTATGAAGTAGAAGTGTAGAGTGTGATTACCGCGAATGGTGTACTGTTCGTGTGCTGACCAATATAACCACTCATACACATGTGTCTACAAGGCACCAATGCAGACTGCTGGAATCTTTGTTTACTCAATTTATTCAGACGTACACACTGGGACATACGAGTACATCATGGTATGTTGACATATCAATTTGTAGGTATACATAGCAGATCTGAAGTCATGACACATTCAGAAATAATGGGCAGTACATCAAAAGTTCAATTGTCATGATACATTATGGCCGCATCCCCCTATCTGACTAAACGCGTCAGTGAAGGCAGATCGGTAAATAACTAAAGTTATTTGACGTCCATAGTTTGTAGCATATATTATGAAACCACGAAAGAGGGGGTTTCTAGCAAGATTGAGATCTCCCTGTCACTGTCCGATAATAGGATAAATAATCTGTTCTCTTGGCAGTGATCAAAACATATGATGACCGAAATCTAACATGGCTGCCTCCCTGAGTTGTCGTTCACTCATTCATAGGAAGGAGAATATAATATAAGCCAGAGTTAATTTATAATGGGTATATAAATGATTTCATAAATGTTTCCATACAGCTCTACGGTGATCAGGTTAATTCACTTAGCCATAACCGCTGCAGGAAAGTCTGTCATCTTCGTCGATACAAAACACGACCCTAGCGATACGAAGCACAATGTTCCATCTAGGTCGAATCGACATGAGATCATCAAAATAGGGTCTGGCAATACATGGAGTCCGAATTATACATTGTACCGTACCTTAGGAGAGTCTCTAACATAAACTATAGTAGAGATACCATCTCCTTTGGAAGAAAACCACTTCATGAATTGTATTTCCTTAAGAATCTACCAGCCCTTTGAAAAATGCGTACCCGCCATTATCACGGTACATCGGAACTCATCACGACCTGTCAAGACAACTCATACTTCCGCTAGACCGGAATAATAAGAATCTAGTCCCGCCTACCCATCCAAAATATACAATATAGGACTGATTCTACTTGTACTAATAATATGTAATACATATGAATTCAGGCCATAAACATAATAAGCAAATTAATATATTTTCTGGCCCTAAAAAATAAGTACACACGTAAGAGCAATCCATGCGCCGGATCAATATCAAGAACGATTACTCCTATAATCAAAAGTGTGAATCAAACATGGATTCTCTCGCTTTTCCCATAGACAGCATTTTCATACACAAATGAATGAATGTCTATATTTTTTCCATATCAAATAGCCATATCGATTTTTGTAATATGTGCGTCAAAATATGCACGCAACAGTCTGTCCTCCAACTTTGTCTAAGTTACTGCCAAGACATGTGCACGATTCTACATCTTTTAATAGTGTTTCTTCAAGTTCAACCTTGTTATCATTTCTTGCATTTATTCTCATAATCTTTGTCTTTTCCCTGTGTATTTTCAGACCCACTTGTTG
The DNA here is from genome assembly GCA_024509875.1 of Oreohelix idahoensis. Lineage (NCBI taxonomy): Eukaryota > Metazoa > Mollusca > Gastropoda > Stylommatophora > Oreohelicidae > Oreohelix > Oreohelix idahoensis. Next base: position 33,488 of record JAMPIV010006877.1, on the reverse strand, counting down.
TGACCTCTCATCGAGGATTTTCATTTTCTCTTGCATCTGATTATGGTTATGGGACAGAAGAGCCAGATCATCTGCAAAATCCAGATCATCAAGCTGTTTAGTCAGATTCCACTGGATTCCATTTCTGTTGTGTGATGTAGATGTTTTCATAACCCAATCTATTGAAAGTAAGAAAAGAAATGGAGACAAGAGGCATCCCTGTCTCACTCCCGTTCTAATCCTAAACGGTTCTGTTAGTTGTTCTTCATGAAGAACTCTGCATGTCATGTCTTCACATGTCTTTTTTTATTAAGTTAATGATCTTCATGGGAACTCCATAATGCCTCATCAATTTCCAAAGTGATTCTCTGTCTAAACTGTCAAATGCCTTTTCATAGTCCACGAATCCGATGTATAGCGGTGAATTCCATTCCAGGCTTTGTTCAACTATTATTCTCAATGTGGCTATCTGGTCTGTACAGGATCTGTCTTGTCGAAAACCTGCTTATTTATCTCTCAGTTGCTTGTTTATGGACTCTTTTAATCTCTCAAGGATGATTCTGTTTAATACTTTTGCTGGCACCGATAGTCTCGTAACATTATTCCTCTATAATTTGTACACTCCTGTAAATTTCCCTTCTTGGGCAACTTGACCAGATAACCGTCCTTCCATTCTGCTGGTATTTCCTCTCTCTCCCAGACTTTGCCAAGTAGTTTGTATAATATCTCTGTAGAGGTATCAATATCTGCTTTGATGTCCTCTGCTGGAATGAAATCTGGACCAGCTGCTTTTCCATCTGTCAGAAGCTTTATAAGCTTTCTTTATTTCTTTTCTACTTGGTCGTTCACAGCTGATTTGTTGCTCCTCTTCTGCTGGCTGGATGTCTGGGGGATTAGTTGGAGCTGGTCTATTGAGAAGTTCCTCATAATGTTTTGTCCATCTTTTCATTTGTTCTTGTATATTACTAAGTAATTTTCCATTCTTTTGCTTGCTTATATTTCCCTGTTAGCTTCTTTGTGTTGTTGGACAGGTCCCTCATATTTCCTTTGGCTGCAGCTTCCTCTGCTTTCCTTGCCAACTCTTCAATATACTTCCTCTTGTCTCTTTTGGTGTTTCTTCTTACTTCTTTGTTTGCTTCTATGTACACTTCATGGGCCTTGGCTTTGGAGCTTCTGGTTTTGCTTCTGTTTAAATCTGCTTTCTTGTTTTTCCTGTCTTCTATCTTACTAATGGTTTATGTGGTTATACATGCTTTGTGCTGATGTTCTCTTTTTCTCAGTACTTCTTCACATGTCTCGTTCCATATATTTTTTAGTTTTTGCCAGTGGTCTTCCGTATCTGTTTCATTTCTCCAGCTGTTGGAGTACTAGGTATTTGTTGGATACTGTGATTGACAATTTTTCTCTTATTTCCTGATTTCAGATATCCCACATTATACTGTAGTCTATAGCTATATACTGTTGTAAATTTCATGAGTTTTAATTTTGTTTTAGCCAATAGATGTGTGGTGTGATACCACATCTGCTCCTCTACATACTTTTACATCATTCAATGATGACCTAACTTCTGACTTATGCATATGTGATCAATCTGATTCTCAGTTCTGTGGTCTGGTGATATCCATGTTGCTTTATGTATTCTTTTATTTGGAAATATGCTTCCTCCTATAGCTAGTTGATTTGAAGTACAGAAGTTAGCTAATAGTTCCCCATTCTCGTTCATCATACCTAATCCAAGCTTTCCCATGATTTTTTCAAAGCCGATGTTGTCTGTTCCTATTTTCGCGTTTAGGTCCCCCATCAAAATTGTGATGTCCTTTTTTTTTTTTTTTTGTCCAAGACATTTTGTAGTCTGGTGTAAAAGTCTTCTTTCTCAGATTCTTCTATAACATTTGTTGGTGCATAACACTGGATGATGTTTATATTTACGTTCTTTTTGGCTGATTTAAACCTTGATGTTATAATTCGGGATCCCATTGCTTCCCATTCTATAAGTGCATTCTGTGCTTCCCTAGACAGCATTAGAGCCACCCCTTCACTGTGGTGGGCTCTTTCCTCCTCATGTCCTGAGGACAACACCATTTCTCCTATGATCAATCTCCTCCTCTCTATGCCCTTCCACCGTGTCTCGCAGAGACCCAGGATATCAATCCTGTAATTTGTCATTTCTGCTGCTACCTGTGCAGTTTTCCCTTGTTCACACAGAGTGTGAACATTCCAGGTGCCAATCATGGAGATTTTCCTAGACTAAAAAAAAGGTTAGTCGGCAACCCAGACTCCTTACAGCTTTCTCTGGGTTGTTTCATGCGCCTCCTTTCCAGAGGACCTTCTTCTGTCTTGGGCGGCTGAGTTGACTTATATTCTGTATTTGACTTGTCCATGTTTGTTGAAGTTGTTTGGTAAAAGTTTTTTACGGGATGGGGTAACCAGCTCCATGCCCAATCCTCCTTAGTCGCTTTTTACGACATACATTGTAGGGTACAGTGTTACTATTCTTTGCTCCCCTTTCGGGCCCCGGTAACACACGGGTGCTGCAGATAGTGTCCTCGCAAATTTTTCTACCCAGACGGGCTTCTCTGTAATAATTACGCAGACAATGTCTGGACGGAAGTGATTACGCAATTATCACCTGTACTTCCCTGGTCCCCAGAAGGATAAGCCACGACATATCGTTGCACACAGACATTTTCCACAGACAACATCCGGCCTTCCTTGTGTATTCTCCGCCACAGTGTCCGAACGCTTTTATAGCGAACAATGCCCCCAGACGGGCAAGCGTGTCTGGCGGGAAAGAATTACTTACTAAGTCACCAATACTGTCAATTTACCGTATTAAGTCAGTCTGGCTCAACAACTTAAGCGATTATAATTAATCTTTAAGGATGGTCAATTAGCCATGAAATAACACTATCGCAGTATGAGCAGAGGCCAACAAATCTAAGGCGCGGCGATGGGGCAGGTTTGTGTGCAAAAAATGAAGAAATAAATGGATAGTTGCAGAGAAAGAGAGAAAATGAGAAAAGACGAACGACCAATTATGTGACAAGACAACAACATTAGAACACCATCAGACTAATAGTCATCGTCGTTGTGACAGAGTTGTCCGTTCTCTTTTACTAGCACTCATGTTTATCGCCGACGTTATTGCGCTACGTCTCATTTTTAACTACTTAGATATTGTTTACACTCCCTTCCCTCAATTCTTGTCATGTCAGAACTTCAGCGACCATCTTTTGCTGATTAGGGTGATCAATCACTTTCGTTTGAACCCATTTTGATACCTGAATCTGTGGAGTGAAATGTTGTAACACGTTTACGAGCAGACCGTGTGTAGGAGAGACCGGGTAAATGAGATAGCCATTTCTAGACAAGAAGGGTCGTAGAATAATTATCCATCTTGTGATAGATTATAGAGTCGTGAGTGCAAACATGATTGATAATAGACGGAAGCTGGCATACCATATATGGTGACTTGTAAACAACACATTTATTTTTGCGTTTTTAACGCAGGTATTTTTCGTCAGAGAAAGGGGAATATACGCATCTTGCATGCTATTGGATTGGCATTTGAGATGTAAAAATACAGCTTTTCTGATTGGAGCTTTGTCATTTAGCAGCAATCTGAATGTGGGCCGAATGTTGCCTTACAATTTAGCGCCTTGTGAGTTTGCCGCACTGTGAAATTCAACTCGTCAAGAAGACAGCCAGGCAAGTAAGAATAAGGAATAGGATTATGATTCAATTTTAAAGGACAGGACAACGTGTTTCAGCATCTTGTGAATTTACACAACGACAACTCTACCTTTATTAAAATGGAAAGCCCGAAATTCTAGGAACCTAAACACTAAGTCATAGTAGTAGTCTATTGTAAATTAACGCCCCAGACCACGTGTAAGAGGCATCTTAATGAAGTTGCCTTAGCTATTTCTTCGAGCCAGAAGTCGGTATTCCCAAAAGATATTTGGGGTGAGCTGTACATTTTATAATTCTATATTTTGCATTTATTAACATGTGAAAATTGATAGTAGGTGTCTAAGTCATACGAGGCTGGCAACTTCACCATATAGAATGATGGTTTCATAAACCACTGCCAGACCTGGTGACTGCTTTGTACGGGTTTCTCATACAGAACCAAAAGCAGAGGTAGTCCCAAGTTTCATATGAAGCAGGGAGTGGATGATGACATAAATGATATACATACTTATTATATTGACATTTGTAACCAGTGCATATGTAAATCACCCGTGCGTTACCGGGGCCCGAAAGGGGAGCAAAGAATAGTAACACTGTACCCTACCATGCATGTCATAAAAAGCGACTAAGGAGGGTTGGGCATGGGGCTGGCTACTCCATCCCGTAAAAAACTGTTTACCAAAAAAACTTCAACAAATATAAAATATGGCATATGTAAATGTAAACACGTTCAATATAAATGCAATGAATGTTTTTCGCTCACTTTGATTAATATTATTAATGCTCAGAAAAGGTAAAGTTCTGAGTCAGATGGGATGGTGGAATGAAAAAAAAAAGGGGGGGGGGGACCTGATTTTGTGTTAGGAAACCCAATACTCAGGAGGGTATTAGTTTCTCTCTTACGTCATGATACTAGTCGGTGGTACCAATAGGTGGTGCTATCTATGGAACAAGTGAGTGGTATAAGTGACCTGCAGTTAAAGCTAAAAAAACACTACAGCAGACGGGTCTTAACAGACGCTGGACCATCTTCGCAATTACCCCACGATACTATGAGGGACGTGTTGCGGCCACCAGACTTGACCAGGACGAGAGTGAACCAGTCGATTACATGCAAAGAACAAGCATCGGCTGAAGCAGAAACCAACTGACATTTTACTGGCACCTAAGTACACATTCAAAGCTGCCAAGTGAACTCTCTACTAATTAATTTTTTTTCAAATCAGACCATCACCAGTGATGAACAATCTAAATTCAACCCACTCTTATTTATTTTACATTTGTTAACGATAATTGATTATTAAATTTGTTATCTGTAAATAGTGAGACGATATTTGTGAGTGTCCTTTTACGTGTTTTCTTTCTCTACTACATTATTCATTTATTTCTTCATTTTTCGTACATGATTTCGTGCCATTGACACTCCCTAAATTGCTATACCCTTTCTCACACTGCAATAGTGTTATTTCACGTGTAATTGACTATATTGAGGAATAATTGCACCTCTACACCTCACGGTAGAAGGGGAACGACTAAGTAAGTAAGAGGATTAATTGTAATCGCTTAAGTGGTTGCGCCAGCTTGAATGCAAACAGTAAACGTGAAAGTAGAGGTTGACTTTGACGTAACTCGTTTCCGACCCAGACAGAACTGGCAGGTGACCACCTGTGTTTCGCGGTTGGTCACTGCACCTCCCGACACCTCGGCGGGAGGGGACAAAAGAAGCCATATTGTCTGTCTGAGGGTGCCGGATTTGGTCTGCGTAAGTCAGGGATTATCTGTCTGGTGGATGATTTCAGTACGCGTGATAATCACTATAACATTTTTGTCCAGATATTTTTGGCATCTTTATCACCGATAAAACATTTCTGAAGAGACGTTTTGAGCAAGGTAATCATTAGGGATGAGATCAAAGATGTGTTGGCAAGTCTGTGTAATAGCAACGGAAGTAATCATGACGTATTTGAAAGATAGGTCATGGGTTTAAATTTTTAAGGTGATAATTTTAAACACGCGGGGAAGAATTAAAATTAACACCGCGACCCCCTAGTTCTAAGAGCAAGATTGGTTCAATCGAGAGCAAGAAAATAACAATAGCTCTGATTGGCAAGTTTGTTGGAAACACAATGTGGAAGCTTGGAGGAAGAAATGAGAACATCACCTAGCGAATTCGGAGACTAAGACAGACTGCGTTACAACATCAAAAGAGCAACTCCAGGAGCCAGAGAAGAATCGGACAGAATTCCAAATTAAATAGGACAGTACCGAAGTATTTAGGCATCGTTGAAACTTAAAAGAAAACCCGCATTTTTAAAAACCAAGACTGTATACCTAGGAATCAAAGCACCCGTCATAAGAGGGGCTCTAAATTTACCCCAGACCAAGTGTTTGAAACATCTAATATAAGTTGCTGTGTCCATTCTTCTGTGCCGGGAGATTGTAGATCCCAAGTTGGGGTGAGTTGCACATATTTTTTACAAAATGAATTTGACATGTTTTTCTTGCTAAGTGGTTATACAAGTCATACGATGCTGGCAACCTCAACATATGAAAATAGTACATTCATAAACCACTACAGCAAGCGCTGGTGATTGCTTCATGCTAGTCTGTACAGAAAACCGAAAGAAGAAGTAACCCCGGACTCCGAAAGGAGCAGTGAGGAGTGATGATTACATCACATGTGCATATTGTTTATGTTTGCATTTTTGAGTTATGTGTAAACCTCAGGCACAAGCCACTCGCACTGTCCAGACACATTTTTCCCATTAAATTAACCAGTAGAATAACGGTGATTTCTAATAATATTCCCGGAGTTATGCTGTATATGCTCAAGGAGAATAAAATCTCAGAGAGGCAAAACTGGTGAGCGGACAGCGTGAAAAGGCGCCTGTTTAATCTTCCGACCAGAATGTACTTAGCAGAGGCATTTGTTCTTTTATGTTCTCTAAAGTTCGTGGAACGAGACCAGTTGGTAGTAAAAGTTTCTACGCCACTAGTTTGTAATTCAAGAGCTGCGATTCGACACAAACTACCTACATTGGACGAGTTGTGTCGAGAAGTGCCCTCATCACAAAAGACTTGACGAAACACCTGCGGCAGTACTCAGTCATTTGAAGAGCTAAGTGCTTATTAAAAGGAGAACGCAACGGACTTTTATAATTCCTCTGTCGTCTTTATGAAGACACTGTTTATCTAAATTTCACCCATCATTCATATTTATTTTAAACTGTTAAAGAATAATCGATTATTAAATTTGTAACGTGTTATATTATAAATTCATAGTTGATTCAATTATTATAGTTGTGAGAGCGTACGTATATATCAGACTCTTTAATATATATTTACATCTATAGAGCTAACAAATAATAATAAGGGATTTCGCTGAATTAACTCAGCTGGGGGCTTGAACGAGCTAATTATTGCATAACCCATCTTCACGAAAGGTGGCGGGTCAGATACTAAAGTTAACATTGCTCCGCCTCGCGCAGCATTGTTCTTGACATCTGAAATATCTTGTGAAAACTTCCTGGAGGTAGAAGCATCATTATCCTTCTACCTACAACTCTGCCAAGAGTAATCTTGTGCGAAAGTAAGACACCTTTGAAGACCCACATTGGATACTCTAAGTTTTGGCCACTGTTGGACTACTACTGCAGAGAAAAGGTGAGGCAACCTGTAACAGTATTCTCATCTTGCGCATACTTCCATGCTCCGCATATCCTTCTAAAATCTTATCACATGCACGCATTTTTACATTCTCATCATATGCATTAACTTTTATATTCTCATGCAGTGCATAAACTTTTTAAATCTCATCATGTAATAATAATAATAATAATAAATTCTTTAAGCGCCAAACACGGCGCATAAGGCAGAAACCAGTGCTCTCCAGGTTGTTCGTTGTGACGCCACTCCTCTTAGCTCTTGCACATTATTTAGGCCCAACGTTCTTCCTTCTCTTATTATTGTTCTTCTGAGTGTTTCTTTTGGTCTTCCTTTTTTCCGCTTACCCTCAGGAACCCAAGTGAGCGCCTGTAGTGGTATTCTGTTGTTTTGCATTCATAGGACATGACCGATATATGACCATCGTCTTTTCCTTATATAGTCGGAGACATATTTCTGCCTAGAGTCTTCTCTTATTTGTCGATTAGTCTTGAATTCTTTCCAACTGATGTTCATGAGTTTTCTATGACATTTGTTCTCGAATGTATTCAGCTTGTTCTCCAATGATTTTGTTATTTTCCAACTCTCACAGCCGTATGTTAACACTGAGATAACATTTGAATTAAACAGACGAAGCTTGGTATGTATATTCAATGATCGTAATTTCCAAATGTTAGATAATCTATTGAAGGCGCTAGCTGCCAAAGCAATTCTAGTATGGATTTCTCTTGTTGTGTCACCATCCTGAGTCATTTTACTGCCTAAATAATTGAAACTTTCAACTTTCTGTAGTTTTTCCCCGTTCAAGATGATATCAAAGGTCTCGTTAGAAAAGTTCATAGCTTTAGTTTTAGAGGCATTTATTTGGAGACCAATTTTAACCGAGAGATGACACAAATTATTTATTGCTTCTTGGGATTGTCTTGGTGTTGAACTTAAGAATGCTACATCATCTGCGAAATCCAGGTCCCCCAGGAATTTTCCATTTGTCCATTTTATACCCAATTGTTCATTGTGGGTATAGTTTCTCATAACCCAATCAATAGCTATTCCAAAAAGTAGTGGTGACATAATACAGCCTTGTTTCACCCCTGTTTCTACTGTAAACCATTCTGTATTCCCTTTATTTGTTCTAACACAACATCTTGCATTGTCATATAGCGCTTTGATTATATTCACATATTTTGTTGGAAAACCATAGATTGTAAGTATCTTCCACAATGATGGGCGGTGTAGACTATCAAAGGCTTTTTGAAAATCGACGAAGGTGATAATAAGTGGCGATTGCCTTTCCACTGATTCTTCTATAATTGTTCTTAGTGTGGATATTTGATCAATACATGATCGTTTCGGCCTGAAACCCGCTTGTTCTTCTCTGATCTTTTCGTCAGCATGCAATTTAAGTCTTTCTAACATCATGCGTGTCTTGCCGTCTTGTGGTAGACCTTGGACGTCCTGACCTGCGTTGTTCTGCGACACTGCGGGTTGCATTATAACGATAACGCAGAGTTTATATGACAGAGTGGGCAACTCCTAATTTCCTAGCAACTTCTCGCAGCCCTACATCATCCTGCAGCCATGCCATCGCTCTCCATCTGTGAACATTGGTCAAGCGTCTTAGCTGAGCCATGGCTAAAATGGTAAATGTTACAAACATACCCATTGCCCGTTCCTTCCGAAAAGTGGGTGACATGTGTTCACCATAGTCACGACTTGCACGTGAAAAGCAAATTTCAGCAATGTTATCAACAGGCTTTGCCATAGGAAGCATTTTCAAACATGCATTATTTCCCTTTCCACCACGTACATTTGATTGACCTTGGAGGTACACACACGTAACACAGATTAGATTTATTGTCAGATTAACAAACATTGTTTAAGCATGCAACAAAATGCAGCAAAACTTTTTTGACTGAGTGTTCAGGTTTTAAAAAAAAACAGCATGGTTGAAATGACCTAAAAATTGAAAGTGGCCTTTAACTTTTTTTGAGCAGTATATTTATACTAACAAACTCCTATTCATTACAGAAAAATTATGTTCCGATTAAATTCGGGTTTACATTAGCTGTTCTATTTGTTGTGGGTAAAATACCAACGAAAATTCTTTGCATGTAACTAAACTCTGCGTCGCTTCGTATTTACTGGTGCGATCCTGTCTATTAAAAGTAAACGTGTGTATATGTGCGTGTGCCTATGTGTGTGTGTGTGTGTGAGCTTGTAAGTGTGCAGATGTAATCGCATAAGTGAGTATGTGTTTATCGCGGATGCACTCATGATTCAAATGTGTTCTGTAATCTCACAGGCGCAAAAATTGCCGTGATCGATACATCCACATTTAAGACAATGTTTGAAATTTGAGACGATCTCCTATGTTTAATTATAACAGCCACCTCGACCCAAGAAGATCAGGCAAATTTACTCGGCGAATGATCGGCCCTGCGGGAATGATACTTGGTTGCTGGTTGGAAGTTAATATGATATATATACGCTATGAAAAATGTGTCATCTTTTTAATTTTATTCTCATTATTTTTCTTTCTTTTTTTCTTCACTCTTTTCCAAATTTGAATTGGATTGTTGGCCCATATCTCTCCTCCAGCAAATGAAAGAGTTGACACATGGAGAAGAGAACTGGATACAGACATGAAAGTGACAAAGAAGACATTGAAAATCCTTGAATGGATGACACAGGACGGGAAGGAACCACGTGATTTTGTTTGAAAACTTGTGTTTCTTGGGGAGCTGAAGGGTATTGATTGGTTGGAACTTACGAGTTGGTAAGTGGGTAGGTGCAAGGTAGGGATAGGAGAGAGAAAGAGAGAGAGAGAGAGAGAGAGAGAGAGAGAGAGAGAGAGAGAGAAAGAGAGAGAGATATAGCGAGCAAGCGAGAGAGAGAGAGCGAGAGAGAGAGAGAGAGAGAGAGAGAGAGAGAGAGAGAGAGAGAGAGAGAGAGAGAGAGAGAGAGAGAGAGAGAGAGAGAATTCTTTGTTATTCAAGTTCAGCGAAACGACATAATCACTAGTAAGCAGGTCCATGTGATCTCTCGTGGGCCTTGAATATTCAGCTTTCTATATGACTATGCATTGATAAAGAATACAGAGCTATTTGGCCAAATTGTGCGTGTGGGTGTCTTTATTGACTGGTGGAAAACCATTTTACAAGTTTGGTTCCTCTTAACCGGGCAACGCCGGGTATTACTACTAGTAGCATCTACATTCCAGGTCATGACCTTAAACCTCATATTGTTGTTTTACTATAGCTGCCTAGTTCGTTGCTCTTTCCTAACCAATGCAAGTCGAGAATCCTTAATGCTGATCAGATTGCCTTCATTCATTACTCTTCATATAGTAATGCTCATCCCATTGTGACGGTATTGCCTCCCCTGCTTTGCAGTAGTGGTCCAACAGTGGCCAAAACTCAAGAGTGTCTATTATAGGCTTCAATGGAGTCTATCTTTACACAAGATTACTCTTGGCAGAAATTAGATAGAAGAGTAGTAAAGCTTCTATCACATGGGAGTCTTCACAAGATATTCAGATAAGCGAAAACAATGCTGGCTGTTGCTGAGCACGTTAATTCTGTAATCTGCCGACAACTTTTGTGAAGAATTTAAGCAATCGTTTATTCTAGCTCGTTAAGGCGCTGTAGTGGGTTTGATGGTATTGTATGGTGGTGATGGTACTACGTGTGATGCATGAGGTCAGCTGTGAAGGCTCCTGAGATAATATGTAACTGTGAATTGTCAGAAGGCCCTTCTCGCTACCACTACGACCTCACACTTATCTTTTTTTGTGTTCTAATGAATGTGGCTACGTTAAATGTCTAGGGTAATGATATGTAATGTGGTGTGATAGTTATAGACACACACACAGATATTTACTAAGTCTAATAATATTAACAAATGTTATAATACACTGAACTAACTCAAGTGTGTAACATTTTTGATAGAAATTTTCTTACATTTATTTTGTTCTGGATCAAGTTTTATTTTGACCAGAACTTATAAAAGATTTAGGAATTATGAAAAAAATGCATGGAATATTACATAATAAATGCAAGAGTGTACATATGTATGTTACTAGACTATTTAGTTTTATTAATGTTTATAGTAGTCATCTAATTTGGGAGACCGTTTAATGGTTGTGCTGTTGGGGTGGCCTCATCACTCCAGTCTATATTGACTACACAGTGTCCAGTAAATTGCAGGAATTTTATGGGATTGTTAGTAACTATATTGAGTTGGTGAATTCTCAGCAGACCAGAGGCTCACTCAACTTTGAAGATGTAGCTCTGGTGCTGAGGTCTGGTGGCCCCACCTCTCCGTGCTTGGGGGCAATAATAGTGGTCTGGTGGCCCCACCTCTCCGTGCTTGGGGCAATAATAGGCTGCTCTGACACAAGGTTACTGCACGGATCCACTCGGGTAAAATCAACAACTCGTTTGACACCACCTTGGTGCCAACTGAAACTCACAGCTCAGAAATATGAATATAGTACACAGTAAATAAGTGCTAGCAAAACTCTGCTGAGCTGCTGGCTATAGTATGGTGTCCCACTGAATATTATGTATTATTTCTGGGAAATCACCACTACAATTAATGACTGTGTTACTGGACAGACTTATGTCGAATGGCAAAAATGTGCGTCTCTATCCCGCTAATATAAAATGCGTTGGCCAATCAGATCAGAAGACCAAGCTTTTCAATTCAAAATTTGAAAATAAAGTCAAAATTACATCTTATTTTCTCAAATGTACGTCCGTCACATTTTATCTTTTCCCAAAAAAGTCAAAAGTACATCTCAATTTTTAAAATGTACGTCGGTCACAATTTATCTTTTTCCCACAATTTCACTTGTTTTTTTGGACTAACACATGTAAAACTGCACGAACCTGCCTCCTAAGTTATTTTTAGCCACTACTGTCCGCTACTCCCCCCCCCCCCCCCCCCCCCCCCCCCCCCCCCCCCCTCCCACCTCTTGCATTCTAACTAAATTTGAACACTTGAGTCTCAAAGTTGCGAATTTTGTGCAAATAGTGGCATGTTTGATTCAATGCAGTCTTTCGCTGATGTGAACAACCCCGTCTTTTGTCATTATCTTTCTTATTATCTGTCCGTCTGTATAAATGAAAGTATATTATTTCACTGCTCAGAATGGGCCATCCGGCCAGCTAATTTTTATATTCCTAACATTAATATTAAGAAAAAGTTACTTTTTGAATTTTGTAATATTTCAAACATCTGCGTTTAGCCGCTGAATTCAAATAAAAGGCTTGGTATCGCAAAAGCGTCCAATAAATGACTGTGGCGTATCATATCCAAGGTCCCTTCTGTCGAATTCCTTACTTTCTGTCAACTTGGGGGGGGGGGGGGGGGGGGGGCGGGGGGGAAACGTGACTTTTCCTCCTTGCCCCACCAATTTGCGTCCATTAACCTCGCTAGTTCAAGTACGCGTTCAGTCAGATTTTTGTCTTTTGATCCTCGTTCCGTTTTGCCTTCAATTTAACACCTGATGACCCGCGGCGCGGGCGATCATGTATTCCAGCAGCTTACGCATTGGTTTTTTATCCCTACGTTGTATCATTGGAGATATCTTGACGTTGCATCACGGTTAATTTTTACGACACATCTCCCCACCTGAAAACATGCCTACGGCAAGTTCTAAAACCAGTGATACACATAGACAAAATCTCTCCTTACACCTGCCATTACTCTAATTTTGATTGTGGTCTAGGTGCTCTCTGCAGTTTTTCCAAGTTCTTAGGATCAGGGGTAATGCTACCCTGATATACCGTGTGTCCCAAGAATTCCAACTCTTTGCATCCAATGCAACATTTTGTTGGCCTAGCAGTTAAGTTCGCCTCCCTAAGCCTATTAAATAACATTTCTAGAGCTTCAATGTGTTCTTCAAATGTCTCTGTGGCGACGAGAATATCATCCATGAAATTCGTGATACATGGGTTATTCAGGGGATCCAACAATTTGCGCATCATCCTTGAAAATACACTCGGAGCATTTTTCAGTCCGAATGGTAGCATGTTGAATTCATAATGTCCATCCGAAGTGCTAAAAGCCAAATAAGGTCTCACTTCAGGCTTCACTGGGATCTGGTAATAGCCTTTACTAAGATCCACCTTTGAAAAGTATTTTGCCGTGTTCAGTCTGGCAAATAACTGTTTTGTGTCTGGTAATGGATCCACTTGTCCTTCTGTGACAGCATTCAGTTTCCTGTAATCTATGCACAGTCTGTGTTCCCCAGACGGTTTTCTCAGCAATACGACACTAGAACTAAAAGATGATTCACTGTGTGAAATGATCCCTTCCTTCAACAAATAATCTATTTCTTCTTTCAATGCCTTCTCCTTCGCGAACGGAATAGAATAGGCTCTCATACAGATTGGGTTTGAGTCTACCAGTTTCATGTCATACTGTAGCAAATTTGTATGTCCTGGTTTATCTGTTAATACATCTGTATGTTCCTCCAGAACCTGTTGAACTCTCTCCCTCTGGTTTTTAGTCAGGTGCTTACTGACTTTTACCTGTGCGGCTGTTTCACAAGGATGTAATGGGTATTCATGTAAGGTGAGTGGTTCCTTTTGCATTTGAGTTGCGATAGCTAAGGTCAGTAAGGGGGTGCTTTCCTGGAGTGGTCTGTCCAGATACTTCTTTAACAGGTTTACATGATAAACTTTCTCCTTCCCCTTTTTGTCAATTTTATAGTTTGTTCTAGACACCTTCTCTAGAACCGTATATGGACCTTGCCATCCAATTTGTAATTTATTCTGGCTACCGGGTAGTAGAAGCAGCACCTTCTCTCCGACTGCCAGTTCTCTGTCCTTTGCCTTCCTATTAAAATATGCTGCATGTTTCTTCCTGGCTTGTTTCAAATTATCATTTGCCAGTTTCCATCCAGCTTTCAAACGAGTGGTCAGTTCGTTCACGTATTGATAAGATGAGGTAACAGTCTCTTCCGCCTTCTCATCTGTCCAGGTCCTTAATAGAGCTTCTAATGGACCTTTTATTGGCCTCCCAAATAGCAGAGTTGCGGGAGCCATCCCGGTTGAACTATGTGGTACCTTCCGGTACGCAAACAATGCGGCGGGCAGGAATTGATCCCACAGATCCGGTTTTTCGTGTGCCAGCTTTCTCAGGATAGAAATGAGAGTCCCGTTGAACCTCTCTACCTGGCCGTTCCCTTGCGGATGGTACGGACTACAATGAAAGTGTCTGGCTTGAAATAGCTTAAAAACTTCTTCCGTTAGTTTCCCCTTGAACTGAGAACCATTATCCGTCAAGATTTGATGCGGGAATCCTAATCGGGTAAATATTGTAAGTAGTGCCTCTGCTACATGTTTTGAATCAATTGACGGCAGGGCTACCGCCTCTCCCCACATAGAACAAGTGTCCACCAGAGTAAGGATGTAACTGTTCCTCCTCTTGGTCCGAGTGAGAGGTCCTACAATATCCACTGCAACCCTCTCAAAAGGTGTTCCCACTATGGGCATTTTCCCTAGAGTTGCAGGAGCAGTCCAGTGCTTTGGAGCTACCCTTTGACATTCTGGGCAGGATTTGACATATCTTTTTATATCCTCCGTTATCCCTGGCCAGAAGTAATGACAAGCTATACGCTGTCCTGTGGCGCTGATCGCCATGTGACCACTAAAGGGAATCGCATGCCCGAGTTCCATCACTTTATCTCTATATGAAGTGGGAAGAACCAGCTGGTTGTGACCATTTGTTCCAGTTCCGGCCTTCCTGTATAAGAGTTTGTGCTTCATGAAATATTCCCCCTTGCTCGGAGGTGTGTGGCATTTGGGCAGTTTTTTAAAACATGGCTTGAGTGTCCTATCCTCAGCCTGCGCCTTCCTCATCTCCTCTGGATGAGCATTTATAGGTTCACCTTCTTCCTCCTTCTTCTGTGACCTGGTCTGCACTGTCGCCATGATCACAGGTCTCTCGGGATTCCCCAAGAAGACGTATCTACACCCCAATATCAGAGGGTAGATTGGTTCATCTATCACTGCTGCTCTGATTTCTCCTTCCACATAGCGAGTTTTCACCGTTATCCTTGCGATGGGAAGTGTCATGAGTGGTATGTCCTTAGTTGCCCCTTGTATTTCCACTGTTTCTGTGGTATACTGACTTGGGTCCACTAGGCTAGACTTCACAACTGAATCATAATCCAAACCTGTATCATAAAGGCACCTTATGGTGACCCCATTACAAATAACATCCTCACAAACTGGGGGGTGATAAGGTTCCTGTTGTCCATTAGGATTAACCTTTAATCTTTGCGTCCCCGACTTCATTGCAGCAATGTTTGATGGTTTCCTTCTACAAAATTCGGTGTTATGGTTATCCTTCTTGCACCATTTACACCATCTTTTTCCTTGGTTCAACGGTTTTCTTTCATTGAATTTTTGGTCATTGAACTGTGAGTTTCTGTCTCTGTAGTCATTTCTTGGCCGTTCAAAGTTTGTCCTACCTTTATTTCCCTGCTCCCTATTATCAAATTTATTAAATTGCCGTGGAGCTTTAAAATTATCTATGTGCTTCTTTTTAGCACCACTTACCTCTGCCTGGGCTGCCTGATACCTCTCAGCGACATTTAAAACCTCCCCCAACTTCTCTGCACCTTGTTCCATGAGAAATTTTCTCATGTCTGGAGCCATGGACTCTCTCAATTGCTCAATCATGATCATTTCTTTAAGATCTTGGGTCTTCCCCAGAGCAGTCCATTTCTCTAAATAGGTTTCTAGTCTGGCAGAGAATTGGTGGTATGTCTCCCCAGACAACAATTTGGCATTTCTAAATTTCTTACGATAAAATTCCCCATTTTTTTCGTACCTCAATAACAAAGCCTGCTTTAACATGTCATAATTCTCCTGGTCTTCTCTGTGCATTTTTGCAAAGACTTCGTAAGAAGTACCTCTCAGTCCCTGTGATAGCTTTAAACTCCACCTCTCTCTCTCTCTAACCCATATGTAGTAGCTAATAACTCAAAACGTCCTAGGTACCCCTCTATGTCATCGTCTTTTTCAACAAAATGGTCTAAATGAAACCCCATAGCTGAGTTTGAGGCTCCCAGACTGGGCGTAGCATCTGAGGCAAAAGGGCTAGCACCATTTTCAGGAACCGGGCCTTGTAGCTCCAGCTCCCTTAGTCGTAATTCGTGCTCCCTTTGCAACCTTCTATCTTCTGCCTCCCTTTGCTGTCGTTTTTCTTCGGCCTCCAATGCCTTTGCCTCTTTGTCAGCCTCAATCTGCAACCTCTTAGTCTCAGCCTCAATTTGTAACCTCTTCTCTTCAGCCAACCGTTCGGACTCTAATTTTCTTTCAGCCTCTTTGTCTAATCTCCTTTCTTCCCGTTCAATATATTTATCACATTCAGCCGTTACATGTTGAATTAAAATCTGACCCTCCATTCCCATCTCCTTTGCCGACAGCACAGCAGCTGATCGGAATTTTGCCAGCTCCGCCATACTTTTTAGACAATATAATAATATACAAGATAAATCTCTAACCTCTAAAGAACTTCTAATTACTATAGTCTAACTAATTCTAATTAATTAATTAACTAATTACTGGCTGTGAAGATTCACCAACTTTTATTTGCAGGGACACTTTTAATTTTAAGGGAATTTTACAATTTTGTTCCCCTAATTTTATTTCTCCCACCAGGAGATCCTAATATACTTAATGGGCTAATTATCCCGGGACAAAGAGACCCCAATATATGTAGTGGGTTTGATGGTATTGTATGGTGGTGATGGTACTACGTGTGATGCATGAGGTCAGCTGTGAAGGCTCCTGAGATAATATGTAACTGTGAATTGTCAGAAGGCCCTTCTCGCTACCACTACGACCTCACACTTATCTTTTTTTGTGTTCTAATGAATGTGGCTACGTTAAATGTCTAGGGTAATGATATGTAATGTGGTGTGATAGTTATAGACACACACACAGATATTTACTAAGTCTAATAATATTAACAAATGTTATAATACACTGAACTAACTCAAGTGTGTAACATTTTTGATAGAAATTTTCTTACATTTATTTTGTTCTGGATCAAGTTTTATTTTGACCAGAACTTATAAAAGATTTAGGAATTATGAAAAAAATGCATGGAATATTACATAATAAATGCAAGAGTGTACATATGTATGTTACTAGACTATTTAGTTTTATTAATGTTTATAGTAGTCATCTAATTTGGGAGACCGTTTAATGGTTGTGCTGTTGGGGTGACCTCATCACTCCAGTCTATATTGACTACACAGTGTCCAGTAAATTGCAGGAATTTTATGGGATTGTTAGTAACTATATTGAGTTGGTGAATTCTCAGCAGACCAGAGGCTCACTCAACTTTGAAGATGTAGCTCTGGTGCTGAGGTCTGGTGGCCCCACCTCTCCGTGCTTGGGGGCAATAATAGTGGTCTGGTGGCCCCACCTCTCCGTGCTTGGGGCAATAATAGGCTGCTCTGACACAAGGTTACTGCACGGATCCACTCGGGTAAAATCAACAACTCGTTTGACACCACCTTGGTGCCAACTGAAACTCACAGCTCAGAAATATGAATATAGTACACAGTAAATAAGTGCTAGCAAAACTCTGCTGAGCTGCTGGCTATAGTATGGTGTCCCACTGAATATTATGTATTATTTCTGGGAAATCACCACTACAATTAATGACTGTGTTACTGGACAGACTTATGTCGAATGGCAAAAATGTGCGTCTCTATCCCGCTAATATAAAATGCGTTGGCCAATCAGATCAGAAGACCAAGCTTTTCAATTCAAAATTTGAAAATAAAGTCAAAATTACATCTTATTTTCTCAAATGTACGTCCGTCACATTTTATCTTTTCCCAAAAAAGTCAAAAGTACATCTCAATTTTTAAAATGTACGTCGGTCACAATTTATCTTTTTCCCACAATTTCACTTGTTTTTTTGGACTAACACATGTAAAACTGCACGAACCTGCCTCCTAAGTTATTTTTAGCCACTACTGTCCGCTACTCCCCCCCTCTTGCATTCTAAACTAAATTTGAACACTTGAGTCTCAAGGTTGCGAATTTTGTGCAAATAGTGGCATGTTTGATTCAATGCAGTCTTTCGCTGATGTGAACAACCCCGTCTTTTGTCATTATCTTTCTTTATTATCTGTCCGTCTGTATAAATGAAAGTATATTATTTCACTGCTCAGAATGGGCCATCCGGCCAGCTAATTTTTATATTCCTAACATTAATATTAAGAAAAAGTTACTTTTTGAATTTTGTAATATTTCAAACATCTGCGTTTAGCCGCTGAATTCAAATAAAAGGCTTGGTATCGCAAAAGCGTCCAATAAATGACTGTGGCGTATCATATCCAAGGTCCCTTCTGTCGAATTCCTTACTTTCTGTCAACTTGGGGGGGGGGGGGGGGGGGAAACGTGACTTTTCCTCCTTGCCCCACCAATTTGCGTCCATTAACCTCGCTAGTTCAAGTACGCGTTCAGTCAGATTTTTGTCTTTTGATCCTCGTTCCGTTTTGCCTTCAATTTTAACACCTGATGACCCGCGGCGCGGGCGATCATGTATTCCAGCAGCTTACGCATTGGTTTTTTATCCCTACGTTGTATCATTGGAGATATTTTGACGTTGCATCACGGTTAATTTTTACGACAGGCGCCCCCCCCCCCCCTCCCCTCTGAGTTAATCAGTGGAATTATTATTATATTATAGCTTTGTTTAGAGTGTGTGTTTAGTAATTGTGACTGAGACAAACATGTAGTATATTTAAAATAATTGAATCGAAGTTAAATTGGTATAATTATAAATAACAAAATATAATCATCACCTAAAGTTTAACAGTTTAAAAGAGAGGAATAATAGTTAATTACAAGAGAAAGTTACTCATCACGTTGGTGATGGTAGTGTTGGGTTGATAAAAAGTTCAAGTGGCAGCATATGGGTTAACTTAGCGGCCAATGATGATTCTAATCCTCCTCCTGTTGGGTAGGTTTTCTGTACACTGCTGTCACTCGTCTCTGGTCAAAGTTCAGGCGCCGCTCGTTCCCAGAACGTCAAGGAGTAACGGCCAAGCTGGTCCTGCGTCTGTCTATAAGACCCTCTTATGATGGCGTCTCGCAAAACGTCAGTCCACTTCTACCTTCACTTGGTTCCAGAGATGTAGCTTTCTGCTGGTACCACAAATAACTGGTAATAGAAATAGAAACGAAACACTCTTCTGAATATGGCGTTTTCCTACACATAGTTATGTGCCCCCCTCTTCTATTGTACCATCCCATGTCAGAATTTACCCTCAATTTAATCCCTCGGGATAAAACTTTCCTTCATATGTAAACTGGGACCCAAAAATGCAGCAATAGAGAATGCAGTCAGCGACCCATACCTTGACTGCTTGCATAAGGGTCAGCGAACCAGAGCTGACCAAGACCCTACTCCACCTCCACGTGGTGGTCCTGGAAACAGGCTGCATCACTGCAGTCTGGCTGAGAGAGTAGGGATCGAAGAGGGAAGGCAAACACGGTCCCCAAAAATGCCGTGCTGAAGTCGGATGTGTCGGCCGAAAGGCGCAGATACCACAGCTCCTGCGTAAACAGACACAACGCAACCAACGTCCTTTTCAGGACGAACGAGAAAGAAGGAAGAAGAAGATATGTAAACTGAATAGCTTTAGCTTTACATTACATTTAAATGAAAAGGTTAAACGTACAGATATAATATGTTTTACATTTACATCTCCACTGTTTGAAAAGTGTTCACAATATAAATTCATTTATGTTTCCTTTATATTTACTTACTTACTTAGTCGTTTCCCTTCTACCGTGAGGTGTAGAGTATTGGAAGAGAGAGCGCCAGACCATCCTATCGGCTGTCTTCCTGCTGGCCTGGTTCCATTCTAGTCCTCGGTCCTTCAAAGATTGTCTAATGTTGTCCTCCCAGCGGACTGGGTCGTCCTGGGGGTCTGGATCCCTGGCTCTTTGTTTCCCATGCCTGTCGTGGTAGCCGATCTTCTCCCATTCTGCAGACATGGCCAAACCATCTTAGTTGGGACTGTTCTACTTGGGTCTGCAGGGGGTGGGATTTTAGGCCCTGACGTATCGTCTAGTTGTGGACCATGTCTCTTCTTGTTACTTTAACTACCTTCCTAAGATACCTCACCTCTGAGGCTTGGATCCGGCCCTTGTGGGCCGCAGCCATTCCCCACGACTCGCATCCACACGTCAAGACTGGAACACAGGTGGAGCGGCACACAGTCACCCTCGCTTTCCCACCAACCTCTCTCCCGCCGAGGAATCCTCGACCCATGGCCTGAAAAAGTCTCCCAGCCGCTGCCCCTCGAGTGGCCAACTCCCCTCTGATGCCTACCCCTTGGTCTACAACAGCTCCGAGGCATCCAAAGTGGCCGACCTACTCCAGGACCTGTTCTCCCAGCTTAATATGATGTCTTCTTTCCTCCCGTGATATCACCATGGATTTGGTTTTAGAGCTGCTTATGACCATCCCTCTCTTCTCCAGCTCTTCCTTCCAGACTTGCAGATTGGATTGGAGATACACCGTACACGCCCTCTGTGGGTGGGAAGGAGCCAGATGGATACTGAACAAGTCCTGGGAGTGGGAACGAGTGTGGACTGCTCCCTGAAGATCGGAACCCATCGTACAGGCACAGAGACTCAGGACGTGACGATCCTATTGCCTTCAACTCTTGGTCACATGCCTAGAGCCTCGGAGAACTCGGCGTAACCAGCAGGCAATTTGGTGGCGGGGAAAGAGCACTGTGAGCCCTACCTTGGCTACGTATCACAAGGAGACGCAGAAACACCCCCTTTATCTCCCCCAGAGCTGGCACAATACACTTCTGGCTTCTACCCGGGGCGTTAGGAAATCCGCAGGCACCCCAGCATCACAATGCCAAGAAGATGACAAAGTTGGAATTTACTAACTCAAACCTGGCAGAGCAAGACCTCCAACAGATGCGGCCGATGCTGGGCCCACTGGCGCGTGGACACGTCCCGATCCCCATCGAGACTTGCCCGGGGAGCCCACCCCGGCTCAAAAAAGCAGAGAAGGCCACTCTCCAAACCTCCGATGTCTTGCGGGCAGTGTTAGGATGTGCAAGAACATGGACAGGAAGACTCCACAACTTCCCCACTGAAGACACGCCCACGGCGACCGTTGCCTCAATTGGCTGTGTGTGGTGTACCCGGAAACGGGGCCTCCCAGTACTGAGACACAGTTAAGTCCCCGATGTCACTTATCGGTGCAGAGTTGAGAGAGATGGCTGAGCATCACAATCCCCCCTGTGTTGCAGCATGATGAGAACCCAGAATTGCACACTGAGCTTGGGGGGATCACTTGGGCACCAGACTTAATACTGGCTCTTGACTGGATGGCCGCATGCAGGAGATTTCTACAATGGGGGGTTGGCAGGTGGTGGGTATCTGGAAGTGGCTCTGTGCAGGACGTGAGGATTCCTTGGGTGAGCCCAGAACCAGAGCACAGCATTGTGCAAGCTCTGCATAGTTGGAGAGCCCCCTGGATGACGGGGAATGCACAGTGTGCTACCCCACCTATCCCCAACTGCTAAGTTAGAACCAGAAGTGGGGTCCTCTGTATGCGTGCCAGGCCAGGATAAAATGCCTGGGAAAGAGACTGGAGCTCAGAACTCCCTAACTCAAAGTTGCAGGATGGCAGGAAAGACAGGGCTATTTTGAAGATAATGCAACCATATTTTCACCATACGAGCTCGGACGCCGCCTCGGTAAACAAGGTCCGCGCAGAGCAGTGACACCCCCAGGCTGCTTGCGAATAGTCTACTACTGGGAACATAAACAGATTAGGGATGAGCCCACTCTCCCGTTGAACAGGTGCTAAAGTCATAGATACTGGGCCAAAAGGCGCACCGGAAACCACAGTATCATGCAACTCGCTTTTTTTTTTTTCTATGGAGAGTACACCGTCAAATAAATCTCGTACTGGTGCTCGCCCTGTGGAGCTCCACCAGGCAGGTGCAGTGCCGGGCTCTGAGCCTCGACAGAGCCCACCCTCAGCTACTGGAGGACCTCTAGACCGTCTTGTGGAGTCAGCAGACGGCGGAGGAGAACTACTGACCAAAACAAAACAGAAAAAAAGAAACCCAGAGTGCCACTTGTCATGATGCACTGGAATGCAGAGGGAGTGAACAGCAAGCAGGCTGGATACAGCAAAAAGACAGAGCTGGAAAACATCTTGTATGAGAAGCAAGTCAGTGTTTGCTGTATCCAAGAGACTCACTTGAAAGCAGATCAAACCTTTAAAATAAGGGGATATCAATGCTTCAGATCCGACAGAAAAGATAGACGAAAAGGAGGAGTACTTACTCTTGTAAGGAATAACATTCCTGCACACGAAAGGAAAAACCTTCATGGATGGAGCAGAATATCAGCTGTTGCAGATAAAGGTAGACAAGATGGAAATAGAACTCCTGAACTATTACTGTCCGAACAACAAACCCCTGAGTCTCAGCTCTATACAGGTACCAGCCACCAACTTTATAGCAGTTGGAGACTTTAATAGCCACTCCCAGAGCTGGGGCTATAACCATCTGGATCACAGAGGTGCAGAGGTTGAAACTTGGCAAGATGATCACTCCCTAATCCTAGTCAATAATGCCACAGATACTCCTACCTTCTACTCCAGAGGATGGCACACAACTTCAACACCAGATCTTGCCTTCTCCACACCAGATATAGCTGGATCTATTAGTAGAGAAGTAGGAGACCAACTAGGGGAAGCGACCATCGCCCAATCTTTCTTACTGTCCAGAGTGCAACTCTCAGTAAAGGCCCAGCCATTACAAGATGGAACTACAAAAAAGCCAACTGGGGTTTATTCAGGCATCAGGTGAACACGCTGCTGTCTACCCTCAAGGTACAGAACAGAGACATTAATGAAGTGGTAAAAGACTTCAACAGATGCATACTACAAGCTGCAAAAGAAACCATTCCCAAAGGATGCCGGCGTAACTACATACCATACTGGTCCAGCACACTCCAAGAACGTCAGGAAGCTATGGACAGGGCTAGAAAGGACGCAGAGTCCCAGCCTTCACTTGAAACTCACAACAAATGGAAAAAGGCTGTAGCAGAGTTTCAGAGAACAAAGCTAGAAGAAAAACGGAAAAGCTGGAGAACTAAAACGGCATCGCTGAACCTTGAGAAAGACGGCAGGAAACTTTGGAGATTAGTCAAGTCTCTAAATGAAGAGCGTTCCTCACCTAGGC
Organism: Oreohelix idahoensis; assembly: GCA_024509875.1. Classification (NCBI taxonomy): domain Eukaryota; kingdom Metazoa; phylum Mollusca; class Gastropoda; order Stylommatophora; family Oreohelicidae; genus Oreohelix; species Oreohelix idahoensis. The sequence continues at coordinate 9,883 of JAMPIV010006877.1, read as the reverse complement.
AGACTATCACATTGGATGAAGGTGGCAAACTTTTCAGAGGAAAAGAAGCTGCAGACTTGTTTGCTTGAAGATACAGTTCAGAAAGCAACTTACCCATTAACATAGATCATAAGAGAGAGATAAGAAAAGAAATACTGGCAACCATGGGACAGACAGATACTCCTGCCCCAATGAGGGAACCCATCACACTAGGAGAACTACAGAAGGCTATTTCCAAGCTTAAGTTTCAAAAGTCACCCGGCCCAGACAAAATCAGCAACGAAATGCTAGTAAATCTGAGCTCAGCAGCAAAGACAAAACTGCTTGAGATATTCAACCACAGCTGGTTGAAAGGAACGGTACCCCAAGTATGGAGAGAAGCCATCACAATACCCATACTAAAGAAAGGGAAATGTAAGACCGAGGCTGCAAGTTACCGGCCAATCAGTCTCACAAGCTGTGTTGGGAAGACTATGGAGCGAATAGTCAACCACAGATTGAAATGGTATTTAGAGTCTGAGCAGATCCTGGTGCCGGAACAAGCTGGATTTAGAGAATGCTACAGTATAGAAGACCAAGTTACTTACTTGTCTCAAGCAATAGAAGATGCCTTCCAGGAGAAGAAAAAGGTCCTAACGATCTGGGTCGGCTTCAAGCAGGCCTTTGACAAGGTGTGGAAAGATGGCCTCATTGCAAAACTTAGGAGAAGTGGAATCCAAGGCAACATGATGAAATGGATCCAGTCATACTTGCATAACAGGAGAACTAGAGTCACTCTTGACGGTCTGCAGAGCAGAAAAGTGTTGCTCCATCAGGGTGTGGCTCAAGGAGGAGTAATTTCCCCAACACTCTTCCTTGTTTACATCAATGACCTGGTGAAAGATCTCCCTGCAGGAGTTAAAGCTGCCTTATATGCAGATGACCTAGTACTCTGGTGCGCTGATGAAATGTCACCACAGCAAATTATAGAATGCAGCGGGCAGCAGACATGCTAGTGTCATGGGCAGAGAAATGGCTTATCACAATAAACACAGACAAAACCTCCACAACACTGTTCTCCCTCGCCCCCCAAGGACAAATCAGCTAACATACACCTAGGGACAACCGTGATCAAGGAAGAAAGCTACCCCACCTATCTTGGGGTGACATTTGACCAAAGGCTTACATGGAATAAGCATATTGAAAACGCAGAAGGAAAGGCCCGAAGACGACTAGGCATACTCAGAAAATTAGCAGGTACCAACTGGGGAGCAAATGAACGAAATCTAAAGAAGATTTATAATGGAGTAATAAGACCACACTTAGAGTTTAGCTCAGCAGCATTGTCATCAGCTGCTAACTCACATCTGCAGTCTTTGGACAAGGTGCAAAATCAAGCTCTCAGGCTCATTACAGGAGCCATGAAAACTACACCAATAACAGAGATGCAGAAGGTTGCTGGATTACAGACATTGTCCCATAGAAGAGACACAAAAACCATGATCCAGATGGAAAAGTACAACAGTATGCCAATGCACCCAATGAAGGCAAGACTAGATGATCTGGCATTGGGACGTCTAAAGCGTAGCAGCTTTGTGCATCGGGGGAAAAGACTTATAAGACAGCATCAAGAAGACCTATCCATGAAGACAACACCACTGAAGCCCACCCTATACCCTGTACCATGGGAGCAGGCCAGCAGTGCCTCCAAATTAATACATCAGTCAGTGGTCTCACAAGTGGATGTGAGTATAATGATCTGCAAAAACGAACTGCTACATTGAGTATGATCCAAGAAAGCTATCCCGATCAATCATGGATACATGCCTATACAGATGGATCAGCAACTAATGCTGTTTAGGAATGGAGGTGCCGGTATCTTTATCTCATATCCTGACAACCACTATGAGACTAGGCACATTCCCACTGGTAAATTCTGTTCCAACTATACAGCTGAGGTTCAAGCTCTAGAGCAAGCTGCAAATATGATTTATAACACCAACTCTGACTGCCACCAGGTAGTCATCCTCACAGATGCACTGTCTGTCCTGCAAGCTCTCAAGGGTGGTAAACTCCCGCATCTGAGAAATGAACTAAACAAGGTAGCTGCCAAAAAGAGAACCATACTTCAGTGGGTACCATCTCATTGTGGTGTACCCGGAAATGAAAAGGCAGATAAACTTGCAAAAAAAAGGGAGGAGAATGTGAACAAGAAGATAATGAAGTCACATACTTTGAGAAAAAGAGAGCTATCCAGACTATCAGAAGAGAACAGAACCAACCCAAAGACGACTATCACACTCTCGACCGGCAGGGACAGATAACTATTTTTCGACTCAGGACAGGGCATAACAAACTGAATAAACACATGCACAAGCTACGATTGTCTGCTTCACCACTGTGCACATGTGGATTAAACGAACAAACTGCTGAGCATGTTCTACAGGACTGTCCTCTATTATGACCAGTTAAGAAAGATATACTGGCCCAATGACTCAACACTAAACTCAAAGCTATATGGAGTTAAAGAGGAACTTCAAACAACAGTCGAATTCATCATGAGAACTCGTCTGACGGTGTAATCATCAAAGATGCGATCGCAAGAAGAAGAAGAAGGATTGGAGATGTGCCTCTGATTCAGCAATCAGGGCAACATCATCAGCAAATGCCAGCTCTGAAATACATACCTGTCTCATCTTCCAGTACCCCACTGAATACCTTCTTGTTCTCTCCTTACATGCCTTGATGACATCGTCCATGAGGAGTATGAAAAGACAATGTGACAGGATATCACCCTGTCTTACACCAGTGGTGGTCCTGAACTCCTCTGACTTATGGCTTGCTGTCCTCGCATAATTTCTGCAAGACTTGTAGAAGCTATGTATAGCATGAATCACTGAGTGAAAAGCTTTGAAACTGTAAGTATTATTCTTAGAATGTACATCATTTCTTTCATCTTTCCCTCTCTGCTCCCTAGGGAACCTGGAACTACTTTATGCTTTTAGTTCTCTTTACGAAACTATCAATAAAGCAATCCCCAGCCCGTGCAGTGGTGGTTCATGAATCATCATTCTATACGCTGAGGTTGCCAGCCTCAAATGTCTTTGACATTTAAAAGCGAGTATAACATATTAAAATGCACAAGGTAATATTTACATAAATATATATGTTAGTTCACATGTTAGTAATAAAACATAGAAAGAAAATGCATTACTTACGCCAATCTTGGCTACAGACTTGTTGCTCAGATGAATAAAAGAGACGAGTCGGTCTCTTTCAAGCGTCTGGGGGGGGGGGTCTTTAATTTTACAATAGATTCCCTCTCTGACTCCGTGTGTTTCTTCAGTTTTCCTAAGTCCTGGTTTTCCTTGTTACAATGCTAGAGATTTCCTGGGCTGTTTTTTGTAACTCCTTTTGAAATACTCTGATAAAAGGTCCAGTCCGATAAAAGGAATTATGAATCTAGTCCTCACTCTGGCGAGGTCTGATGTTGTCTTGGTGAGCGTGAAATTCTCAGTGAAATAAAACTGCGAAATGGTCAGATTATATTCCCAAGCGTTCGTTTGTTATGGAGTTAAATAAACGCTCCAATCATATTTAAACAGGTCGGGTGTTGTACTTTCAAAATATTTCCGACATGGAAACATTTTGCAAAGGTCACGTCTCCCATATATGATAATATGATGTCCGATGCCCTTGTGTACAAACTTGCAGACAGATCGGGGAACTCACATGACAACATGTGTAAGATGTAATACTTATTACTTTATTAGAAAGTAATATTGTCATAACAAGTCGGCCCAGAAGCGATTATGTCACACTTGTCTGCCCACATGTGTCACACAGACAGTAATCTCGTAATCTGTCGTATGAGTACGCAAAACTCCGTGCCTGCCCATCTGGGTTACCGGACGAGTCGTCTTATCAGCGGTTCGATCTAAACACGCCGGCGACTATCTTATCTAGTTGCTTCACGCAGGCTGGGATAACCACTATCTGCAAGGAGTGTTACAAATGTCTAAACATACAACTTATTTGCCACACAAGCAGAAAAAGAAAGAAAGAAAGAAAAGTGCGATAATTGACAGCACATAATAAAAATCAGTACCACAAATGTACCGATACTGCCGGAGAGAAACAAAGATCGATAGGGGCCGCCCCGTTTTGTCACACACATTGCCTTCATTCATTACTCTTCATATATTAATGCTGATCACATAATGTGGATCAGATTGCCTTCATTCATTACTCTTCAAATAGTATATATCAGATTTATAATTGACTACAACCTCCCCTTGCAAGCAACAGCATCCGAGAGCTCTTGTAACCAGGTTAACAGAATACAAAACCAGGCCCTCCGCTTCATCTGTGGGGGTATGAGGTCAACGCCAATCACAACCTGTGAGACTGACAAAAATATAGAGCAGCTAGGTATAAGAAGAGAAAAGGCAACCATTGAAGCCGTAGAAATATACGAACGTATACCTCTAAACCACCCAAATAGAGATCAAATAGACAAATGGTACCAAAAAAAAGCAGACTGAAACAAAAATGTCCATTACTCATAGCGGAAGAATTAAATACAAGACACTATCTACCAGAAAACAGAGAGTAATTAAGAAAAGTTTCTGACTGTCAATCAAATACAATCCCTATACTCCCCCAGTTAAAAACCAAACTCCTTGACCACTCAGTAAACAAGTCAGCAGATCCTAACACCTTAAAACTCTGTGCATTGGAAACCATCGACTCCTACCCTACAGACTGGATCCATGTGTACACAGATGAGTCAGCTTTCAAGGCCACCATCAATGCTTCCATAATATTTCCAGACAGAACAACAAGCCAGCTGTCTGCACCTTGTGGATCATACTGCTCAAACTACGACGCTGAGATTCAGGCCATGTCAAAAGCCTTGTCATTCATCATCGCAAGATACAAAGACAAAGACACAACAGCACATCCATAAAACCTAGTCCTCTTCTCTGACTCGCTATCTGCCCTTGTAAGCTGGATCACATCAGCCGAAAAAAAACCTATGCTGACATACTTAAAAAAACCGATGTACATGCCTCCTATGGCGTCAACACAACTCTAAAGTGGATACCAGGTCACATAGGCATCAGAGGCAATGAGAGTGCTGACAAACTAGCAAAGAAAGGAGCAAGTACGCCACAACCGAACATTCCCACCAACTTAAGGACCACAAAATACATGATACACAACAACTGCAAACAGCAGTGGATGGACGGCGTAGCCATCGGCTCAACTGCAGAATGCAGAAATATCTCAGCCAAACCGCCAGAGATAGCGTCAACAACTTAAGCCGCAGAGACCAGAGTAAAATCTTCAGGCTGAGAGTCACGGGTTGTCTCCCCTTGGCTCTGCAGTAGTGGTCCATTAGAGGCCCAAAACCTAGAGTATCTAATGTGGATCTTCAAAGGTGTACCTTCGCACAAGATTACTCTTGGCAGAGTTGTGGATAGAAGGATAATGATACTTCTACCTCGAGGGAATGTCCACAAGATATTTCAGAAGTCAAGAACAATGCTGAATGAGTCTGCGCACGTTAACTTTGTATCTGACCCGCCACCTTTTGCGAAGATGGGTTGTATAATTTAATTTAGCTCGTACAAGCCCCCAGCTGATTTAATTCAGCGAAATCGTAATTTAGTAAGCTCTGTTTTAAGTGTATTTAAGATGACTGAGACATACGGGTGCGCACTTTCAAAATGATTAAATCAACTTTAAATTTGTATATACACAAATAACAAATTTAATAATCAATTATGTTTAACAGTTTAAAACATGAATAATTCTTTTAAAAACAGGTAATCATCACAGGGTGATGTTATGAATTTGGAGGAAACGGTCTGACAGTTCACTGGCCAGCTTTTATGTTTGTACTTAGCTGCCAATAAGTTTGATTGTTTCTGCTTCAGCTAATGTTTGGTTCTTTGCAATAGATGACTGATTCAATCGTCACTGGTCAAGTCTGAAAGTTCTGACACGTTCCAAGAAGTATCAGGGAGTAATTACAAAGCTGGTTCAGCGTTTTTAAGACCCGTCTGATTTAGGTGTCGAGCGTCGACTTAAGGCCACTTATACTTTCACTTGTTCCAGAGATATACTACCCTAAATTAGTATCTTACTTACTTAGTCGTTCCCCTTCTACCGTGAGGTGTAGAGGTTTGGAAGAGAGAGCGCCAGACTATTCTATCGGCTGTCTTCCTCCTGGCCTGGTTCCATTCTAGTCCTCGATCCTTCAAAGATTGTCTAATGTTGTCCTCCCAGCGGACTCTGGGTCGTCCTCGGGGTCTGGATCCTTGGCTCTTTGTTTCCCATGCTTGTCGTGGTATCCGATCTTCTCCCATTCTGCAGACATGGCCAAACCATCTTAGTTGGGACTGTTCTACTTGGGTCTGCAGGGGGTAGGATTTAAGGCCTTGACGTATCGTCTGGTTGCGTACCATGTCTCTTCTTGTTACTTCAACCACCTTCCTCAGATACCTCATTTCTGAGGTTTGGATCTGGCGTTTATGGGTTGTAGTCATTGCCCATGACTCGCATCCGTATGTCAAGACTGGGACATAGGTGGAGCGGTATACAGCAATCTTCGTTTTCTTACCAACCTCTCTCTTGCTGAGGAATCCTCGATTTAGGGCCTGAAAAAGTCTCCCAGCTGCTGCTTTTCGAGTGGCCAACTCTTCTTTGATGCCTCCCTTTCGGTCTATAATAGCTTCGAGGTATTTAAAGTGGTCGACCTGCTCCAGGACCTGTTCTCCCAGCTTAATCTGATGTTTTCTTTCTTCTCGTGATATCACCATGGATTTTGTTTTAGAGCTGCTTATGACCATCTCCAGCTCTTCCTTCCAGACTTGCAGGTTGGATTGGAGATGTGCCTCTGATTTAGCAATCAGGGCAACATCATCAGCAAATGCCAGCTCCGAAATATAGACCTGTCTCATCTTCCAGTACCCCACTGAATACTTTCTTGTTCTCTCCTTACATACCTTGATGACATCGTCCATAAGGAGTATGAAGAGATAAGGTGATAGGATATCACCTTGTCTTACACCAGTGGTAGTCCTGAACTCTTCCGACTTATGGTTTGCTGTCCTCACATAATTTCTGCAAGACTTGTAGAAGCTCTGTATAGCATGAATCAGAGGTGCTGGAATATTCTTCCTTGCCAAACAGTCCCAAAGTTTGCTCCAGGGGACCCTGTCAAACGCCTTTTCCAGATCTATGAAACAAAAATGCATCTCACTCTTATACTCAAGGGCCTTTTCACTCAGCTGTCTGAGTGTGAAGATTAGGTCTTGAGTACTTCGGTTTGCTCGGAATCCGCACTGGACCTCATCCAATTGTGGCTAAGCTAGGCGTCGGAGTCTCTGCTCTAGGATTCTAGAGTAGATTTTACCAGGGACACTGAGAAGGGATATGCCTCTATGGTTTCCACACTGTCGATTGTCACCCTTTTTGAAAATTGGTGTTATGATGGCAATCTCCCAATCCTTTGGTATGGTCTTGTTGTACCACGCTGCCTGTAAAACCCTTAAGGGGAGGTTAAACCCCCAAAATGAAAAATACTGAATTATAAGATAATAGCTATATCTGGTCATTTATACAAGCAAAATGACTGAAAAAAATACAAAACATTGAGGTATATACTAAAAACTTGTGGTCTATGGGGTAAAACAGTAGAAAAAAGGCAAATTTTAGCTTTTTTGGGTAATTTGTTGCCCATGATATCTCAAATGTGAGTACAACTTGAGTTATGAAATTTGGCTGTTTCATTTGTTAATATATGATAATGATTTTGTACTAAAATAATTTTGATTAGTTTGATATCTGAGTTTTTTTGGATTTTAACATATCAATCGATAAATAGATGAAATTTTTAAGGGGGGTATCTTAGCTATTTCTTAACAGTTTTGTAGTTTGTTAACATATATCCTTTGTTTTAGTTTATTTTGATGAGCACTATGTGTACAGAATGTGGCCCGAAATTCACTGCAGTATCACTACTAGTTTTTGAAAAATCATGGGCAACGTGCCCACATTTGTGTGAAAAATGCGGTTTTGAGAAAGTTAAGAAAAAAGGGAAGAATTACACTTTTACACAAAATTTACTCACCTCAGTATCCCCCTGCTATGTAGGAATAATCTCTGGTATTTTCCTTTATTGATTCCATGGGCTGTGTCATACTTCGCAGCTTACTTTTCATTAAATTCTTCATTTTTGCAAACTGTACTCGCTTTTCGTTAGTTTCCGAAAAATTCATCATTTCTCTGGTAAACACGTACTATGTGGGGGAGAGCGATTGCTCTACCCTCAGCAGGCTCAGTACATGTAGGAGAGGCTTTGCTCTCAATATTCACAAGATTAGGATTCCCTTATAAGATATTAACTGACAATGGTTTACAGTTCAGAGGGAAACTGATGGAGAAAGTTTTTAGGATTTTTCAAAATATATTCGTCCACACATCTTCATTCACAATCCAATGGACAAGTGGAAAGATATAACGGGACTCTACTTACAATTTTACTAAAGCTCGCACAGGAGAAACAAGAATCCTGGGATTCGTTCTTGCCTGCAGCTTTATTTGCGTATAAGGAGGTACCGTACCACTCTACTGGAAAACCTCCAGCCACGTTATTATTTGGACGACCCATCAAAGGACCCATGGTTAATAAAAATTAGCCAGTCAAAATTATTTTTACACATGAAACGATGTTTAAAACACGTTACTTCTTTTTGCTTCAGGCAAATGAATACCGAAATTTTTTTAAAATATATGCATTAGAAGCAAAGATATACCAATTTGTATAGTTTGCATATATAATTAGGTAAAAATACACTTACCTGACATACTTTAAAAATTTATATAAAATCATCCACAAAGGTTTTAGTGAAAATAAACATACAGAAATGTGGGCAAATGAATGTACTTTCCAGTGCAATATATATATCTAAAATTTGATATTTTCAATGAAATTCTTCATTTTGGGGGGTTAAACCTCTCCTTAAGAGTAATAGGTCGCCTGATGCTCCCATGAACTTAACCATTTCTGGTGTTATACCATCATGCCCTGCTGCTTTGCCCATCTTGATTTTCTCCAGTGCTGCCTTCAGTTCTTCCATCTTTATGTCATCTTCACCATCATTGGTTTTCTCTTCTGTGCTAGTGTTTATCATTTCTGATGCTTCACCATGCTCACCATCCAGGAGTTCTGAGAAATATTCTTTCCATCTTCCCATTACTTCCTTCGGGGCAGTAAGCAATTTGCCTTGCTTGTCCTTTATAAATTTGAGAGGGCATTGTTTTTCCTTCCTCATGTTCTTTAGGGTCTTATAGAACAATTTCTGGTTTTCTTGTGCATCTTTTTCTAGCTTTTCTCCAAATTCTTCCCAGGACTTCTGTTTTGCTGCTAGCACTTTGTTCTTTGCTTCTGTTCTGAGTGTCACATATTCTCTATATTTTTCCGTTTGTCCTGTTGTGTTTTTAGCTCCTAAGTATTGTTTCCATGCCATTTTCTTCTCTCTTATTTTCTCTTTGACTTCCTCTGTCCACCAAGGTGTCCTCTTTCTCTTGTTCCCAAGTCGGACTTCACCGCATGCTTCTGCAGCAGCTGTCTTTATGATATCCTTGAATTTAATCCAGAGGGTTTCCAAGTCATCAGGTCGTTCTTCTGTGTTGCTCACCGCTGCAGCAATAAGCCCCTGATATCTGGCCTTAATTTCTGGCTCTCTCAGCTTGTAGGTCTTAATGCTCATTTCTCCTGCTCGTTTACTTGGTTTCTTGCGTGATGTTGGACAGTTCCTAGGCTGAGCAACTCTTTCAGTTGTTCTTTTGATTGTTAGCAGGTAGTGATCACTTCCAATCTCTGGCCCCCTCCAGACTCTAGCATCTCGGACAT
>JAMPIV010006876.1:25000-127949 GCA_024509875.1 Oreohelix idahoensis | reverse complement strand
CACACACATACAACAAACATAGGTACACATTTTCTTAATTGGAAATTTGTTAGCAACAATTTGCTGCTATTTCTGTTAGTTGTGATGAGGTGTTCTTTTCTTCGTTGTTTTTTGGTAATAATTTTGTGTTCCTTAGTTTTGTTTGATTTGTTTGTATAATTGTAGGTCTCATCTTTTCTTTCATTTCAGTTTTTTACACCCTTATGTTTATACACTGTGGCGTTATTTGTCTTGTTATATTATGGCAGTTATCATCACGGTTCTGTGATCATTTTTTTTCATTTCTCCTATTTAATTTAATTTGATCTCTGCAAATGTGTTCATATTGTCTTTTCGTGTTTGTCCTTTGTAATGTCTTTAGTTGACATAAACGTATAGTGGTATACACTGATAGTATAGTACAGATCAGTACTTTATGATTGTTATTGTTATAAAACAAAATGTACAAGACCTTTGTAAGGCTTGTCTCCCAAAGTGATTGGTAAAGGGAAATATTTTTTCCACAGGTACTCAAGTGATCTTTGATTACATTGAGGTATACAAGACCTTTGTAAGGCTTGTCCCCACAGTATTTGAGATACAGTTATTGTTGTCCACAGGTACTCAAGTTATCATTGGTTATTATAAACCATATAAGTTTGGACTAAGACTAAGTCTATGGTATAGACTTGTCTCCCATTAAAGTGAAATAGGGTAATCTATTTACTTTTTCAGGTTTCTGATTTAAGAAGACAATATGTCTACATTAGATTATTTCATTGCACAAGGAAAATCTCTTGATAAGACTGGAAAAGACTTAGAACAATGGGCTGTTGCTCAATATGACAAAGCATTAGCTGCAGAAGAGAAAAAAACTGCTGCTGCTGTTGAAGAAAGAAAAGCTGCTGCTGAGGAAAAAAAAGCTGCGGCTGAGGAGAGAAAATTTCAAATAGAAGAAAAAAAAAGCTTTGGCTGAAGAAAAAAGATTAGAAAGAGAAGCTGCTGCTGAAGAAAAAAAAGCTGCTGCTGACGAAAAAAAAGCTCTGGCTGAAGAAAAAAGTTTAGAAAAAGAAGCTGATACTGCTGCTGAACTTAAGAAATTGCAGATGCAAATGGAGGAAAGGAGATTTGAGGCAGAACAGAAGAAATTAGAAGCTGATGCAGAACAGAAAAAACTAGAAGTTGCTGCTGCTGCAGAACAGAAGAAATTAGAAGCTGCAGCTGAACAAAAAAAATTAGAAGTTGCTGCAGAACAGAAGAAATTAGAAGTTGCTGCAGAACAGAAGAAATTAGAAGCTGCTGCAGAACAGAAAAAATTAGAAGCTGCTGCTGCTGCAGAACAAAAAAAATTAGATAGAGAAGCTGAAGAGAGAAAAGCAATAAGAGAACATGAGTTTGAATTAGAGAAATTAAAATTGACATGTATGAGTAATGTTAATCAGGCATCTGGTGGTAATGGTAAACCCTTTGTGTACAAGGTCAAGGTACCAGCGTTTAACCCTACCAGTGATGACATAACATTTTGGCTTTCTAGATTTGAACGGGCTTGTCGATCTCATAATGTTGACAAATCACAGTATGTGAATCAGTTGTCTGAAAATCTAAAAGGGGAGTCTCTGAGTAAGTTATATTTTGTTGAAGAGGCCGACAAAGATAATTATGATGCTGTTAGGGCAGCTTTGATAAAGAGATATCAGCTGTCTGAAGAAGGTTATCGTCTTTTGTTTAAAACAATGAGACCTGAGGTAGGTGTAGAATTCTCAGATTTCATCTCAAAAGCACGAATTACACTTTCACGATGGATTGAATTATCCAAAACAGAGAAAACATTTGATGGTCTTACGGATTTATTGCTAAGAGACAAGGTCATGTCTTCTGTAAATAAATCATTCCTAGAGTTCTTACATGAGCGTAAACCTGGTACAATAAAGCAAATGGAAGAATATTGTGACCAGTATGCCACGGCACACCCTGACATGATTCTTAGTAACTCTAACATTAAAGAGAGTATGCCAGTTGCTTCGGCAACAGAATATAATCAGAATTACTCACACAAATTCCAAGGAGCTAAAAATAAATTTGATAAAAAGGTTAATTGGAATAGGTATCAAAACCAAGATAACCGCTCAAATCAGAGTTCTTCTTTGAAGAACTGGAATCGGGCTGATAGTCCTCGACACGCGAGGGGTACCCATAATGTTAGAAATTCTCGGAAAGGGAGTAGCTATAGGAACTACCCAAGTGCTTCATGGAGACAACAGAAACAATATTACAGGGATACTCAATATAATGAGCATGATGATTATGATCATGAATGTTATGATTCAAACCCAAATAGGGGTTATAACAGAGGCAATAATAATTATAGAGACAATTATAACCGAGGTAGATCACAACACAAAAGACATGGTAAATCGTATTACCAGGCTAACTCTGCACGACAGGAGTTCCACGACACCGATAATCAGAATAATGATAAAAAAGACTCCAACAGTGTAGCAAATTCCGCTTTCGATTTTGCTAGAGCATTTGAGTGTTCGCAATGCAAAACATTATTCGATCCAACCACAGTTTCTACTTTAAGCTGCGGTCACCCGCTTCCCGCTCTCCATGCGTCAATTGCGCATAATGGAAGGGGTGCTCTTGTCTTTAATAGGGGCCTAATAGATGGTACTCCGGTATCAATTCTTTTCGATTCGGGGTGCACTACCATTGGAGTGAGGCAATCACTCGTAAATCCTTCTCGAGCTACAGGCAATATAGTCAAATGTGTAACATTTGGTGGCACATTGGAGAAGTACTCCACTGCCATTATCAATATTGCTACGCCTTTCTTTACAGGAGAGGTGCAAGCATGTCTCTTGCCGAATCCGATCGCTGATCTTATCATCGGTCGCATTCACGGGGTGAAAGAATGCACTCCACAGCAAATTTCTAATTGGGAAAATGTTAATATGCAATCGGCTAATGCAGTAATCACTAGGGCTCAAGCTCTTAATATGCCACAATCTTCACATTCTGAAGATAATGATGCGCAGATCCAAGATGATCCCTTGGAGATTTCCCACGATTCCTTTATCAAACAGCAGGAAGATGATCCTACTCTAAAGAAATTCTTTACTCTGGCAACAAAAGGTGATCCGAATAAGGATACTAATCGTAAATCTTGGATTACGATGAAGAATGGCGTACTTGTACGTATGGTACAAGACTCCGCTAAGTCCATTCATTCTCAAATCCTTGTGCCTAAAAATATGAGAGTTAAAATCTTACAGCACGCTCATGATTCGCAGTGTGCTGGACATATGGGTTTTTCCCGTACTAAAGCTAGAGTTCTTCAATCTTTCTTTTGGCCTGCTGTGAATAAGGACATACGAATCTATTGTCGATCTTGTAAAGTATGTCAAGAGATTAAATCCAGAGGTCCACGCCATGATGCACCTATTCAGGCTGCAGACATTCCCATTCGGCCATTTCAAAAAATGGCGATAGACATCATTGGTCCATTTAAGATAAAGTCTGCTAGAGGACACCAATTTATTTTGACGTGTGTTGATATGTGCACGCGTTGGCCGGAGGCTGTTCCTCTAAAGAGCATAACTACTGCTGATGTCGCAGATGCTCTTTGGTTAATATTTTCTCGTCTGGGGTTTCCAGCAGAAATATTATCCGACCATGTACCCAACTCATATCGGATACCATGTCTCAAGTAATGTCGACTCTGAAGATAGAGAGATCGCTGAGTAGTATTTATCATCCTATGTCCAATGGGATGGTGGAACGTTTGAATAGAACTCTGAAAAACCTACTAGGTAAGATAACAGAAGATCATCCTCAGGATTGGGATAGGGTTTTACCCGCGGCTCTCTTTGCATATGGAGAGGTCGCCAACGAACATACAGGATTTTCTCCCTTTGAACTTGTCTTTGGCGCGAAACCGCGAGGTCCTATGTCCTTACTTCATGATCTTATAACTGCTGATAATATTGTCGATGACACAAAATCCTCTTATGAATATGTCATCGCACTTAGACACAAGATTATTGAAGCATGCAAATTGGCAACTGCTTCTTCTGAATTTGCGAAACAGAAGGCAAGGGAATTTGCCAATAAAAAGAGATGTTTGCGTCAACTTTGTCCAGGTGACAAAGCATTTGTCTTGCTACCTTGTAGGGAAAATAGACTTCTCATTTCTTGGAAAGGTCCGTACGATATAATATCAAAAGTTTCCGATGTTGACTATATCGTCGATATTGACGGGAAGCGTAAAACCTTCCACATCAACATGCTCACGGAATTCCATGAACGTCCTGATTATTTACAACCTGTTTTCCAGGCAACGGACGATTTTCCAGTCCAACATGGACAGTACTCATCTCTGTCAGTAATACAGGATGAGGAAACGAGTTTCTCGGATGTAAATTTACCTTTTCCAATGATTCCTCTTCACTCTAATGAATCATGGAAAGATGTTGCAATTTCTCCAGAATTATCCCCAGGCGAGCAGAAACAAGTTTCTACTTTGTTAGAACAATTTCAGGATGTCCTTACTGACATTCCTGGTCAAACTGATGTCATTCAGCATGACATTATTCTTACTGACCATAGTCCTATAAGAGTCAGACCGTATCCTATCCCGATACATTTTCAAGCACAGGTAGAGAAAGAGTTAGATGAGATGATAGAGTTAAAAATTATTGAACCATCCACATCAGCATATTCTTCGCCGATGGTTATAGTACGGAAAAAAGACAATAACATACGTCTTTGCGTGGATTATCGCAAATTGAATCAAGTGACTAAATTCGATGCTGAACCTATGCCTTTACTAGAAGAGCTACTTACGAGACTATCGAATTCTCACTTCTTTACTAAACTCGATTTGTCTAAGGGATATTGGCAAGTTCCACTATCCGAACACGCCAAACCGTTTACTGCTTTTTCGACGCCTAGGGGTCTATTCCAATGGAATTTCATGCCTTTCGGTCTTATGAACGCCCCTGCTACATTTGTACGCATGATGCGTCGAATCCTATCTCATCGCTCAGATGTCATTGCGTATCTTGATGACATCTGTCTTTTCAGTGATACTTGGAACGATCACTATAATGGTATAAATGAACTATTGTCTATCTTACGCGAGCATAACCTGACAGCGAAACCATCGAAAGCATGTATTGGTTTTAGCAAAATATCTTTCTTAGGACACCGTGTTGGTCATGGGTTCCTAAAAACAGAAGACCATAATACAAGTAAGATACTTAACATTTCTATTCCTAAGACTAAAAAGCAAGTACGAAGTCTCTTAGGTCTAATACAATTTTATGGACGATTCATCCCGAATCTGTCCTCCATTATGTCACCTCTTTCTTCCTTGCTAAAGAAAGGGTCTCCTAATGTAGTCCATTGGACTCAAGAATGTCAATCCTCTTTGGATAAGGTTAAAACTATGTTTTCTACTTCACCTATCCTAGTATTGCCTTCTAAGGATAAGACATTTATTCTTCGTAGTGACGCTTCATCCACCGGGATTGGAGCTGCACTAATGCAAGAGTACTCTGGAACTCTGCATCCTGTGATGTATATTTCTCGGAAATTAAATGCCGCAGAGAAGAATTACTCGGTCCTAGACCGTGAATTATTGGCTATGGTTTGGTCAATCCTTAAACTGCAAAGATTTCTTCTGGGCGCGCATTTCATTGTGGAAACTGACCAGAAAGCTCTTACGGCTATTCAGAGTAAAAATCTGAAGAGCGCGAGATCAACGCGATACGCGATTGCTCTACAGCCATTTCATTTTTCGGTGCGAGCTATCCGTGGGTCAGAAAATGTGATGGCAGATATTTTGTCTAGATGCCCACATGATTCATAACTGTTATACAACTTTGATACAGTTGTTTCTATGTTGAAATGTGTACACATATGTAATATATCATATATTGATTGTAACACTACTTAGCGGTTCATTGATATTTATTCACCGCTGATCTTTCAATGTTTTTCGTCTTTGATGATCATGATGTTAAGATATCTTAGATGAAATTTATGTATAAACTAAGGTGGAAATTGTGTCATTGCTATTATTGTAGTATGCGTTGGTGACACCTCTCTGGAAATATTTATACTTAGAGAAGTATTTTCTCTAAGGTCATAAAACTTATGCTTATCATCTGCGCATTGTATTGGTGCGTTGTGAGCCTATTGTATGTTGCTCCTAGATGTATTTCAAAAAAAAAATGTACCATTTTTTTTCCCGAGGGGTGTGGTAATCTGTTGCGTGCATATTTTGACGCACATATTACAAAAATCGATATGGCTATTTAATATGGGAAAAAATATAGACATTCATTCATTTGTGTATGAAAATGCTGTCTATGGTAAAAGCGAGAGAATCCATGTTTGATTCACACTTTTGATTATAGGAGTAATCGTTCTGGATATTGATCCAGCGCAAGGATATTACGCTTACGTTTGTACTTATTTTTTAGGGCCAGAAAATATATTAATTTGCTTATTGTGTTTATGGCCTGAATTCATATGTATTACATATTATTAGTACAAGTAGAATCAGTCCTATATTGTATATTTTGGATGGGTATGAGGGACTAGATTCTTGTTATTCCGGTCTAGCGGAAGTATGAGTTGTCTTGACAAGTCGTGAGGAGTTCCGATGTACCGTGATAATGGCGGGTACGCATTTTTCAAAGGGCTGGTAGATTCTTAAGGAAATATAATTCATGAAGTGGTTTTCTTCTAAAGGAGATGGTATCTCTACTATAGTTTATGTTAGAGACTCTCCTAAGGTACGGTACAATGTATAATTCGGACTCCATGTATTGCCAGACCCTATTTTGATGATCTCATGTCGATTCGACCTAGATGGAACATTGTGCTTCGTATCGCTAGGGTCGTGTTTTGTATCGACGAAGATGACAGACTTTCCTGCAGCGGTTATGGCTACGTGAATTAACCTGATCACCGTAGAGCTGTATGGAAACATTTATGAAATCATTTATATACCCATTATAAATTAACTCTGGCTTATATTCTCCTTCCTATGAATGAGTGAACGACAACTCAGGGAGGCAGCCATGTTAGATTTCGGTCATCAGATGTTTTGATCACTGCCAAGAGAACAGATTATTTATCCTATTATCGGACAGTGACAGGGAGATCTCAATCTTGCTAGAAACCCCCTCTTTCGTGGTTTCATAATATATGCTACAAACTATGGACGTCAAATAACTTTAGTTATTTACCGATCTGCCTTCACTGACGCGTTTAGTCAGATAGGGGGATGCGGCCATAATATATCATGACATTGAACTTTTGATGTACTGCCCATTATTTCTGAATGTGTCATGACTTCAGATCTGCTATGTATACCTACAAATTGATATGTCAACATACCATGATGTACTCGTATGTCCCAGTGTGTACGTCTGAATAAATTGAGTAAACAAAGATTCCAGCAGTCTGCATTGGTGCCTTGTAGACACAAGTGTATGAGTGGTTATATTGGTCAGCACACGAACAGTACACCATTCGCGGTAATCACACTCTACACTTCTACTTCATACATACACCATCCTGCGTCGGTTGGAGTGACCAAGTTTAGGGCCTGCTTCCCCTGGAGCCTTTGCCTTCCCTAACTCAGGACTAGGGTGAGTTACCCATTTACAGCTGGGTAGACTGGAGCATGCCTGAACTCAACAACACACCACTCTTCCTTACAGAGCATACCGACTGACACTTTACAGAGTGGAAAGAAGAAAAGAAACTTTACAGGGACATGAGAACTTTGACAGCTTTTTTGATCTCATGACTTTGGGGGATCTGACCGCCAAATCCAAAGAGAGAAGCCGCCCCTGGCCTCTTCGTATCTTCGCTCGCTGCTTGCGTCAGCTTTCCCCGTTCGCTCTGGCTGCGATCGGTTCCGTGCTTAACACCGAGATGCGAAATCGTTTCAGGGACCACTACTGTCTTTGATAGCGCCGATAGTCTCCCCTGAAATCCCTCAGTCTGTCTCTTTGATCGTGGTCGCACTATCTAAATGAGTCCCGGTCGGTTCGCTCTGGCGAAACGAAAAGTTACAACAAATGTTCAGGGGTTCTAATGTTATGAAAAGCTAAAAGTCCCTTTAAATCATCCATCATATCAGGGAAAATTCACTTGTCAAACTAGACGTACGTCACACCAACCAGCTCCTGGCACAGTTTATACTGAGCCAATCATCAAGGTTAATGGTGAGAAACTGAATGTTGTGAACAGATTCACATACCTTGGTAGCACACTATCCCAGAACATTGTCATTGATGATGAGGTGAACACCAGGATCTCCAAAGCCAGCAGCACATTTGGCAGATTATACACCAACGTTTGGCATCGAAGTGGCATTAGTGTACAGACAAAGCTGAAGGTATACAGAGCTGCGGTGCTTCCAGTGCTGCTATATGCAAGTGAAACATGGACTGTATACAGGCGCCACGTAAAGAAGCTAAACCACTTCCATACATTCTGTCTCAGGAAGATAATGAACATCAAATGGCAAGACAAGATCCCGGATACCGCCGTTCTTGACAGAGCTGGTATCCCTAGTATTGATACTATTCTGATGCAGTCACAGATTCGCTGGGCAGGTCATGTAGTCCGCATGCCAGACCATCGACTGCCAAAGATACTCTTTTATGGTGAGATACAGAAGGGTAAACGCTCCCATGGTGGCCAAAAGAAGCGCTTCAAAGACACGTTAAAGACGTCATTGAAAACCTTTGACATAAACCCTGACACAAGGGAAGCTGCTGCGCAAGACCGAACTGCCTGGCGCACATCTCTTCGTAAAGGTGCAGCGGCATGCGAATCATCCAGAAGAGCAGCAGCGGAACAGCGGAGACAAGCTAGAAAAGACCGTGTAATAAAACCTTCACATGAAGCAAACATTCCCTGCCCACACTGTCCGAGATCTTTCCAGGCCCGCATCGGGCTCATCAGTCACCTTCGTACCCATAGACTAACCTAACATATTCCTAAATAATTGGATGAACAGAGTGGTCTTCATCACCCGTGATGGACGAACAACAATGCCTGTAACATTCATCTTTGTAATACGATATTATAAGTTTAATACTGTCCTCATGAATTTCAGAATTGTTCACTAATTCTGAGAGGAACTTGAACCTTTTCGCAATCTGCTCATATGGGTCAATCCTCTTCCGTAACTGGATTATCAAGCAATCATAGAGTTGATATAGAACTTCTATCCTAAATTTGTCAGCTCCTCTCAAAGAAGCAATGCCACTTGTGCCATCTGAAAATTTCCTTGTAACAATGCGTTTGGAAGCATCAGAATAACTTGAAGTGATATCTTCACCCAAACCTTTTGCTTCTGATTCATAGTGTGCAATCCTATCGGCTGAATTTTCTCTAAGTTCTTTAACAAACGAAAGTAAAGATGAAAGCAGAAGATAACCTTCAAATACATCAAAACCAGTGGTTTGAAGTTTCTTATTTGTTTTGTTGAAACGCTCCAGTACTTCTTCCCAAACGACTGTTAAAATAGCATATTCCAGCTGTACCAACTTGTTGTATAAATTCTTTGCATCTCGTTTACATTCAGGCTTCTCTTCTGAGTCTTCAAAAATATGTTTGAGAGTTTGTAAAATACCCATATATCCATTTTTAATTGCCCGGACTGCTTCATGGTGTGCTCACCATCTAGTTACACTTAAGCTCTTTAGAGAAAAATGTAGATTGCCCTGTGTGTTTAAAATCCCCATCTTCGTGGAGATCCAGAAAAGAAAACATACAGCTCCTGCAAAATGCCAAAATAGTCAACAACTTCAGGTACAGTAGACACTGCCTTTTCTCCAACAAGGTTAAGTGAATGAGCTGCACATGGTACATAGTCTATGTACATGTTAATGTTTTTAAAGAGTGCTTGCAGCCCTTTCTCTGAGCCCTTCATGTTAGATGCATTATCGTAGGACTGAGCACGGATATTTTCAAGTGAAAGCTTATGTTCACCCAGGACTTGTTGTATTTTATTGAACATGGTCGTGGATGAATGGTTTTCTATCGGTAAAAATGTTAAAAATCTCTCACAGGGTTTTCCATTATAGCAGTATCGAACCACAATTACCAGCTGGTCAACATGTGTCAGGTCAGGCGTAGAGTCAACAATAATAGAGTAGTATTTGGTATCTAGGTTGTTGATTTGATTCACAATTTCATCTTGCACATGTTTTCCCATAATTTCTATCAATTCTTCATATACGGTCTTGGATAGGTAAGTAGCATTTACTTTTTCATTTTTACATTTCTCGAGATGTTCATGTAAAAATGGGTCGAATTCTGCAATAAGTTCAATGGCCCCCATGAAGTTTCCATTATTTGGTGAGCCCCACTTCTCCTCATGACCTCTAAATGCCAAACCTCTTTCACTTAAAAACTTTATAACAGCTACAACTCTTTTCAGAACTTCAAAATAGTACTGTATGGTTTTTGTCATCTGTTCTTCAAGTTGCTGATCCACAGTATTTTTATTTGACTGTCTTGTTATGGAACACAACATCGCCCTCTTATGTTCCATGCTGTCTTCATGATTCTCCAGAGTTCTGAGTACATTAATCCAGTCAGAAAACCCACCTGTTGTAAGTGATGTTTGGCATTTAGAAAAGAGTTTGCAAACAAAACAGTATATACAGCCTTTGCTCTTTGAGTAAACTAACCAGGATCTCATCACAGTCTGGCCATTTTTCAATCTCTTTTCAAAATATTTGTTTGAGAAAGTTCTGTTTTGCTCCTTGTAAACCCTGCTTGATTCGGTATATACATCATCTGTTTTTTTATTTTGAAAAAAACCCTGTGTCTTGCATTAAACAATTCTGTATGAAATCATTATCAACTGTCATGGGCCACTTTTCGAGGTCACTGTAATCTTTGAAATCACTGAATCTGCTTCTTGTTTCATGTTTCTGCTCAGTCTCTGCTTGTTCTGCGGTACTTTCATGTTGACCACTGTGATCGTAATCTGTGTCAAAAGCATCAACAGTGGGTTGTATATTGCTAGAAAGAACTCCCACAGTTTGTGCACTTTCACTGGCTTCAATGGTGTTTGCTTGGCTTGTTTCAACTGTAGGTGTTGACAAACTTGACATTGCCAAATAGTTTGTTAGTTTTTGACATTTAGAGATTTCGTCAGATCGCTTTTCCTTGAGTTTGTGTTTTTGGTTTCCACTTAAGTACTTTCGTGAACTCATTGTTATTCCTCTAGGGTCTTGGCCTCTGTTAAAAAGGGGGGAAAATTACATTAGCCACAGCAGAACAGCCAACTTACCGCGACACTCCACCTTTACAACATCTGTGCTACTGACTCTCAAACTTTGGGATTGTTAAAATATATGCAACAAAAAATTAATCAATTTGAGTCGTGCGACTATTGTCGCGTGCTTTGAAAGGAAAAAATTGTAGGTCTACTTTCTGAGAAAGCGTTTTTTCGTTTACGGCTAGTCTACATGATACTTCAATAACCTTTTAATTTTTAATTTAACTATTATTTTGTATTGAATTACACTATATTATTAATATTTTTATTTTTAAAAAACCCCTTCTCATACAGTAGACCAAACATTTTTAAGCAATGTGGACTGTCACGAGAGGGGTTAATATTATTTAAAATATAAGATATCCTGGATATCGTGGAAGTCTTTTCACCTACTTATCAAGCAACATTCCTATTATTAAATTACTGACCTCTTCCATGCGGTACTTCGCTCATAGTCCTATAATTTAATTCCATACCCAACTGGTTTACACAGATTTGAGACTGCCATGTTGAATGCCTAATACGTTTGTAAACAACAGGAATAAAGAGGCCATTCATTGGTCCGTCTAGCATACACTGTTATAAAGTATGGTGTACCGTTGAGGTATGAATGACGTGTTGTGAATCAGACTTCACGACATGGACTAAAGTCGCTTTTGGGGGCCCCTCCGGGATTGGGGGCCCTGAAGCTTAAGCTTCATTAGTTTCATAGTAGATCCGCCACTGCCTGTGAGTCTTCTTTACTCTGGGTGTGTAGGGGGATTATTTAAATGGGGAAGGGCATGAGTGAGTTTATGAGTTTGTGTGTGTGAAGGGATTATTTTAACGTGGATGGGAATGAATGAATTAATGAGTTTGGGTGTGTACATTTTGATAGTTGTGTGATGAAGTGAGTTTTATGAATTTGTGGTGTGAGGGGTTTTTTCTTTGTTACTTTGTGAGGTTTATATGTTTGAATGTTTCATTAGTCGTGATGATGTGTGAGAGTGGCTGTGGGAGCGAGGTATTTCACCTGCATCAGTGTATACCATTTCATATAATTTTAATAAAAGTGCATTTGTTCCTTCCAAGTCCCACGTGACGTTTTCTAATGTTTCGTCCTGCACAAGAATCCGGACACTCCAAGTTGCTATAGTCAAGGTATTTTAAATGTTGCTATAGTCAAGGTATTTTAAATGTTGCTATAGTCAAGGTATTTTAAATGTTGCTATAGTCAAGGTATTTTAAATGTTGCTATAGTCAAGGTATTTTAAATGTTGCTATAGTCAAGGTATTTTAAATGTTGCTATAGTCAAGGTATTTTAAATGTTGCTATAGTCAAGGTACTTTAAATGTTGCTATAGTCAAGGTACTTTAAATGTTGCTATAGTCAAGGTATTTTAAATGTTGCTATAGTCAAGGTACTTTAAATGTTGCTATAGTCAAGGTACTTTAAATGTTGCTATAGTCAAGGTACTTTAAATGTTGCTATAGTCAAGGTACTTTAAATGTTGCTTGCAGTAGCTACATGGCGGTCAAGTATTACTTTTAGCGAAGTGTTTCCTACTGGGTCAAGTGTTTCCTACTGGGTCAAGTGTTTCCTACTGCGTCAAGTGGTTCCTACTCGGTCAAGTGTTTCCTACTGGGTCAAGTGTTTCCTACCGGGTCAAGTGGTTCCTACTGGGTCAAGTGGTTCCTACTGGGTCAAGTGTTTCCTACTGGGTCAAGTGGTTCCTACTGGGTCAAGTGGTTCCTGTGGAATCCCCATTAACGTGGTTCTCTTCTCTGGAAGGTGTTTCAATTCGTAACTGAACACAGGAAGTACAACAGTCGCTTCCCCTTGAATACCGAAATTTCTGCCAGTGAATATCCGCTAGCCTCTAATAAAAAACAAAAAAAAACCCCACACGGCTGCGAGTCGGTAAGAGGTTAAAATGCATCCTTTCGCCGAATATCGTATTAAAAACTTTGAAAGCGCTATATACCGCTATATACAGACAGCAGTCTCACAGTTACTCACCTAGCTGTCGGAGACAACCACCTGATTTGCTATACGGCTGTTTATTCAGTATTCACAGCTATTCTCTAGAGCCCTTTCAACCATCTGACACTCGGTGTGCGCGCGCCTGGTAGAAGGACACGCTACTGTCTTTTATCTTCATTATTTTATAATAATTGTTGAAACATATTAAAATAGTGTGCACAACATTAGTTGTCTTGTATGTATTGTATGGAATTTATTTAGCATTCATCTATTTATATTTCATATTATCTTTACTACTCCCCCCTCCCATAATTGAAATTAACATAAAATAAACAAGAGGCAGGCAACACTGGAGCTGTGGGGATGTACTTTATAAACACTAATCTCCCTAAAGATCTACCAATATGCAATGTCTGTTTTCAGAGCATTCGGAATTTGAAATACGTGCTGGCTATATGTCAATTTTGTCTTTGCCGGACAATTTGCCTCATACAGCTCCATCGACAGAGCGGTGGACAAATCAAACTGAATGATATTTGACCGAATGGTAACTTTACGTCACATAAAGTTTTGCTATCCTATCTTACGCAGTTCAGAAATAAAGCGCATGTTTGCAAGCTAACTCGTATGTTTCCAATGGGAACGCGGAAAGACGCTAGTTATGCTGGGAGACATCGTGATAACAAATGTCGGCGGAGCTGTGCTAGTCTTAAATCTCCCTAGCTTAAAAATTCTTTCTTTTTTCGCCCTCCGTCACCTAGAAATCTATCAAATCGTCTCCTGTGATTTACCGGTAGGTTGCCATCGGCCTGTACCCGACCTTTACAATCAGCGCTTACCGATACTCTGTTCCCATATGCGACTACTAAAATGAGGGTTACTCGTTAAAAAAAAACATGAGAATCCTCGAGGGATAACTGCAAAATTACTTTGTGCACAATTTCAGAGCTACATAGTTGAAGTAAAGATATCGCATTTTTTTAAACGAACAAAATATCTTGAAATGAAAACATGTTTATATCGGAATGTTTATGTTGGCATTCGAAGATTAAAGCTCCCGCTTCCAATGTAAACAAATTCTATGTTTCTGAGCAAATTTTTCTTTTTGAAAACATCGTTCCATATATCACTGGGAGATATCCAACTCGGCTTTTTTTTAACCTTTGATTTTAATCAAAAAGAATTTACTTGACTTAACACTTCTCTATTAAGTTACCAGTCTTTAGGAAACGGGTTACACAGGCAAGGAGGGTTTGGCATGTAATAATTGAACGAGAAAAAAATCGTGTACATTTTGGGGGGTAGCACATTTTAAAATGTATGCTCGATTTGCTGGCACATCCCTTAATATTGTTTTATCCCAACATTATAGGAAAGTTATGTTAGTGATTACGTCTTTAAATTGTCTAGGTCGTCCATGGGTCCTATATATAATAGTTGTGTGGGTGTCATGAGAATGTCTTCAGTCAATGATGTACGTTTTTTGGGCTGCAAAATTGGCTGAGTGTACTTTCACGATGTACTGTTGTTACGTGCAGCCTTTGATATCTTACAATATTATACATTGGTATACTTGTTATGTTCGCAAATATTTTGTAAACAAAATAGATATTTTTTAGTGCTTAAGGGAAAGTCATTATTGAGTTACTTCCCTTGAAAGTTGTGTCGTCTCTTTCGATCGAACTCCGCGGATGAATCCAGTTTTACTGCGATTTATTCTTTGTTTGGGTAGTAATAGATTGTTCTTGCTTCAGAATATCTATGGCCTGAATTTATGTGTATTGTTTGGCTGAGTAGGACGAGTCTGTCTTATATCTGTATATCTTTACATATCTAGGTCGAACTATATGTTCTTTTGTCTCTAGAGAGGTCAAAGGCTGTTCGGCGGATGTGTCTCTAGAGAGGTGTGTTTTGGCTTCGCCCTGATCATGGGGGCTGTGTTTTGCTATGTCGGCTTGTCGCCGGGAAAAAGTGATCTCTATATTTATGGGGAAAGTGATAGTCGTCTAGACCTATCGTGTATGCTTTACCCCAGTGTTTATTCTTATTGCCAAGGAATGGCAGAATCATATTTCTGATACGCAGGTAATAAAAGATACTCTTTTGAACTCTCGTACGAAGCCACCGTTTTTCGATAGGTATGACTTGTACATCTGAGAGGATGCATTTAACTAGATGGAAAACGACTCTGATTCCTAGCAGCACTATATCCTGTAGAATGCAGTCAATTGTATCATGATAGAATCTACAGAGCAATGAAACATTTAATGAATGACTAACTTTAAGACAGATTCATTATCTGTATCCAAACGTGAGTGACAGCTCACGAGAGAAGCCATCTTGTAAAAAACATTTAGTGACTTTCAAGAAGAGAAAAGGGATGCCCGTATTATCGCTTGATTAGTCCAGAGATCACTGCTACACATGAGAACCCATTGCTAGCGGTTCAATTTGATTATATGGAAAAATCTGTGCTGGACATTATGTTAAGGAATCTTCACTAGACGAGATTAGGTCTAGAAGTCATCTTGGATATTGTTTATAATCTGACGTGCTTTGTCAGTAAACTCAGATGATATATATATGGGCAATACTGAGTGCTTGGCTATTGACAGTCCATTATACTATTATTCTACATGAGTGCCCATGTAACATTGCAAGACCATTTATCCACTGTACCATGATGTATTATGCCAACCTGTGATTTGTCACTATCTGTGCTGTCGAGTGTGTACGTCCAATTAAACTGTAGTAAAGGTACACAGTCGTTGGTGTCGATGACTTCCAGCCATACATGAGTGTGAGAAAAGAACATTTGTCAACACCACGAACTCTTTCTATCATTCGCATATTACACACTCAATCTATGTCTACACACCACTGCGTAGGTCAAGTTGACATTCCATACTCGAACCACGAGCAACACAACAACACAGTATTTAACTCTGGTGATGTTCGAGCGAGCTTCAGATTTCTCAGCATGTCTCTTGCTCAGGGCAAGGGTCTTGTATTAAAAGTTTATCAACTGATGATGATGACGTCTGTCTCCCAAAGAAAGATCTTATCAACTGGTGGACCAGCTTTCTGGGTTTGACCTCGCAGAAGTTCAGAAGTCAACAGATTACCGATACCAGACCGTTTCCTGTGGCTAATACGACACACTTGCAGTATTGGTTTGCTCTTTGTCAACACTTCGTCACGTGACCTGTCAAGTGAATGCAGTATGTAGGTCAGCGTTGTTGACATTTGTACATTAGACATTACAGAGTTTCACAGAACAGTTGGATCAATTCTTGTCAATATTAACAGGAAGACAGTATTATTGAACTAAGAAGTCCTATTTTCATCGATGGATCTTCTTGTTTTCTATATATGAACTTTAATATTTAAGGCCAGAATGTTTAATTGAATAAAGTGGCAGTTTGTTTATTTTCATAAGAATAACTTTGCCATTACTGTAAAGCTGAGCCTATTTCGCAACACATACTATCATACACATAATTTATATATTTATGTTTACATGTTATTTATTTGTACAGTATGTTAGTTTATATGTCAGCGGGTTGTGTTTAAGGTTGGGCGGAGTCCTCACAACAGAATATCCCACGTCATAGAGGGTCCGTTGTGGGCGTTTTCTTTAGGTGCAATTTCCTTAATTGGAAATTTGCTTGCAACAACTAGTTGCTATTTGTGTTAGCTGTGAAGACTGTAATTATTGTTATTTTTGTAATATTTCTTTGTTCTTTAGTTTTGTTTGGATTTGTTTGTAATTTGTTGGTCTACCCTTTTCTATCTTTCAGTTCTATTCACAATTTATATTCATATACTGTGACGTCATTTGTGTTGTTATCCCTTGCAGATTCAGTGATTATTTTCATTGATTTCCCTATTTGATTTATTTGATTTCTGCAAACGTTTTCGTATTGTCAGTCCTATTTGTACTTTATGTATTCTGTTGGTTGACATATGTTTTATATAGGTATATTTCATAAGACACTATTGCCTGTGCACTGCACTTGGATTATGGTATAAACCAGTACTTGATTATTATTACTGTTATACAAGACCTTATTAAGGCTTGTGACCCACAGATATTGGGATAGTATATAATTAATCAAGTCATTAAGAACTTGTGGTATTATTATTGTTTCAAGTGATTAGTATTATTGTTAGACATCATGTCTACATTAGAATACTTCATTACACAAGGGAAATCCCTTGATAAAACTGGTCAACAATTAGAAGAATGGGCAGTTGCTCAATATGACAAAGCATTAGCTGCAGAAGAGAGAAAAGATGCTGCAGAAGAGAGAAAAGCTATGGCTGAAGAGAAAAGATTAGAAAGAGAAGCTGAGGCTGCTGCTGAACAAAAGAAATTGCAGATGCAGGTGGAGCAAAGGAGATTTGAAGCTGAACAAAAAAAATTAGAAAGAGAAGCTGCTGCTGAACAAAAAAGATTAGACAGTGATGCTGAACAAAAAAGATTAGACAGTGATGCTGAACAAAAAAGATTAGACAGGGAAGCTGAACAAAAAAGATTAGACAGGGAAGCTGAACAAAAAAGATTAGACAGGGATGCTGAACAAAAAAGATTAGACAGAGAAGCTGAAGAAAAAAAAAGCAATAAGAGAACATGAATTTGAGTTAGAGAAATTGAGATTGACAAGTATGAGTAATGTTAATCAGGCATCTAGTGGTAATGGTAAACCTTCTACTTACAAGGTTAAGGTTCCACCGTTCAATCAGTCCAGTGACGATATTACATTCTGGCTGGATAGATTTGAACGTTCTTGTCGTACACATAATGTGGATAAATCACAATACGCTAATCAATTAGCAGAAAACTTGAAAGGTGAATCTTTGACTAGATTATGCCTTGTAGGAGAAGCAGATAAGGATAATTATGATGTCATTAGGGCGGCTTTGATAAAGAAATACCAGCTAAGTGAAGAAGGCTATCGCCTTTTATTTAAGACGATGGTGCCTGAGACAGGTGTAGAATTCTCAGAATTCACTGCAAAGGCACGTCTCACAGTTGATCGTTGGATTGAGCTTTCCAAAACAGAAAAAACGTATGAAGGACTTATGGATTTGTTGCTCAGAGATAAGATTATGTCATGTGTTAACAAACCATTCCTTGAATTTATACATGAGCGTAAACCCAAATCTCTAAAGGAAATGGAAGAATATTGTTCCCAATATGTCACTGCACACCCCGACGGGACTTTTGGCAACACTAAGATTAAGGAGAGTATGCCAGTTGCTTCAGCAACACCATACAATCCCAATTATTCACACAGATTTCAGGGACCTCAAAACAGATTTGATAAAAAAGGTAACCATAATAGTTATCAAAACCAAGGTAACCAATCATTTCAGGGTTCTTCTTCAAAGAACTGGAGACGAGCAGATAGCTCTCGACACAGGGGTGGTCATAATTATAGGAATTTCCGTAGAGGAAGTAATTATAGAAACTATCCGGGTTATCCGTCTTGGAGTCAACAAGATCATAATTACAGAGATACTCATTATAATGAATATGATAATGGTAACCAAGGGAACTATGACTCAAACCCAAATAGGGGTTACAATAGAGGTAACAATAACTACAGAGGTGATAATAACCGAGGTAGATCTCAAAACAAAAGACATAAACCACATTTTCAGGCAAACTTTGCACAACAAGAGTCCCATGAAGCCTATAAACAGAGTAAAGATAATAATGATGCTAGTAATATGGCATGTGCCGCTTTTGATTTTGGGAGAGCATCTCAGTGCCCCCAATGCAAAACATTATTTGAGCCAACCACAGTGTCTACTTTAAGCTGTGGCCATCCTCTTCCTGCTCTTCCGGCATCAGTCGCGCATGATGGAAGAGGTTCTCTTGTCTTACATAAGGGTTTAGTAAATAACAATCCAGTCTCTGTGCTATTTGATTCTGGATGCACCACAATTGGTGTTAGGCAGTCACTCGTAGATCCTTCCCGTGCCACTGGACAAGTAGTCAAATGTGTAACATTTGGCGGCACATTAGAGAAATACTCTACTGCTATCATTAGGATTGCTACTCCTTTCTTTACAGGAGATGTACACGCATGTCTTCTCCGAATCCGATCGCTGACCTCATCATCGGTCGCATTCATGGAGTCAAAGAATGCACTCCGCAACAAATTTCCGCGTGGGAAAGGCAAAACATGCAGATTGCTAACGCTGTAGTCACTAGAGCACAGGCTCTTAATATGCCTCAAACTTCATCTACTGAAGATAAAGAAGTGCATAACCAAAGTGATACCTTGGTAATTTCTCGTGACTCGTTTATAAAACAGCAAGAAGATGATCCCACTCTGAAGAAATTCTTCATTCTTGCAACTAAAGGTGATCCGAATAAAGACACAAGTCGTAAATCGTGGATTACAAAGAAGAATGGCGTACTTGTACGTATGGTTCAAGACTCCATTACGTCAAGTCATTCTCAAATCCTGGTTCCCAAGAATTTGAGAGTTAAAATTTTGCAGCACGCTCACGACTCTCAGTGTGCTGGACACATGGGTTTTTCCCGTACTAAGTCAAGAGTCCTTGCGGCTTTCTTTTGGCCATTGGTAAACAAGGACATACGGATTTATTGTCGATCTTGTAAAGTATGTCAGGAAGTTAAATCCAAAGGTCCACGGCATGCTGCACCCATTCAGGCGGCGGACATTCCTATTCGGCCGTTTCAAAAAAATGGCCATAGACATTATTGGTCCATTTAAGATCAAGTCTGCCAGAGGACATCAGTTTATCTTGACGTGTGTTGATATGTGCACACGTTGGCCAGAGGCTATTCCTCTGAAGAGCATTACTACTGCTGATATTGCAGATGCTCTTTGGCTTATATTTTCTCGTCTGGGGTTCCCCGGAGAGATATTGTCAGACCATGGCACCCAACTAATATCAGATACCATGTCTCAAGTAATGTCTACTCTGCAGATAGATAGATCTTTAAGTAGTATCTACCATCCAATGTCTAATGGTATGGTCGAACGCCTTAATAGAACACTTAAAAACTTACTAGGGAAGATAACTGAGGATCATCCTCAAGACTGGGACAGAGTTTTACCTGCGGCCCTCTTCGCTTACAGAGAGGTACCCAATGAACATAAGGATTTTCTCCCTTTGAACTCGTCTTTGGCGCGCGTCCGCGTGGCCCTATGTCGCTGCTTCATGATCTCATAACAGCTGACAATATTGACGATGACACAAAGTCATCCTACGAATATGTCATCGCGTTGAGACAAAAGATTATCGAAGCATGCAAATTAGCAACTTCTTCTTCTGAATTTGCGAAACAGAAGGCAAGGCAATTTGCCAATAAGAAGAGATGCTTACGACAACTTTGTCCTGGTGACAAAGCATTTGTATTACTACCTTGTAGGGAAAACAGACTACTTATTTCTTGGAAAGGTCCGTACGATATAATATCGAAAATTTCCGATGTCGACTATATTGTCAATATTGATGGGAAGCATAAAACCTTCCACATCAATATGCTTACTGAATTCCATGAACGTCCGGATTATTTGCAACCCATTTTCCAAGCAACGGACAATTCTCCAGTACAACATGGTCATTACTCATCACTGTCCGTGATACAGGATGAGGAAACAAGTTTTTCAGATGTAAATCTTCCTCTTCCAATGATCCCACTCCATTCTAGTGAATCATGGAAGAACGTTACTGTCTCTCCTGATTTGTCTCTAGGAGAACAGCGACAAGTTTCAACTATGTTGCAAACATTTCAGGATGTACTCACTGACATCCCTGGACAAACGCATGTCATTGAACATGACATTGTTCTAACTGACCATACTCCTATTAGGGTTAGACCTTATCCTATACCTATACATTTCCAAGCACAGGTTGAGAAAGAGTTGGATGAGATGATAGATTTGAAAATAATCGAACCATCCACCTCTGCATATTCTTCGCCGATGGTTATTGTTCGTAAAAAAGACAATAACATACGTCTTTGCGTTGACTATCGAAAATTGAATCAAGTAACGAAGTTCGATGCCGAACCTATGCCTTTACTGGAAGAGCTACTTACTCGACTCTCCAAATCTCATTTTTTCACTAAACTTGATTTGTCTAAAGGATATTGGCAAGTTCCTTTATCTGAACGCGCCAAACCTCTCACGGCTTTTTCAACACCTAGAGGTTTGTTCCAATGGAATTTTATGCCTTTCGGTCTTATGAACGCACCAGCTACATTCGTGCGCATGATGCGCCGAATCCTATCTTATCGGTCAGATGTCATTGCATATCTAGACGACATCTGTCTTTTCAGCGATACTTGGGAAGATCACTATTCAGGGTTAGATGAATTGCTGTCTACTTTGCGCGAGCACAACCTGACAGCGAAACCCTCTAAAGCCTATATTGGTTTTAGCGAAATTTCTTTCCTAGGCCACCGAGTTGGTCATGGTTTCCTAAAGACAGAGGACCATAATACTAGTAAGATACTTAACATCTCGATCCCTAAGACTAAAAAAACAGGTGAGAAGTCTGTTAGGTCTTATTCAATTTTATGGCAGATTCATTCAGAATCTATCCTCTATCATGGCACCTCTTTCGACACTTCTAAAGAAAGGTTTGCCTAATATGGTCCACTGGTCTCAGGAATGCCAATGCTCTCTGGATAAGATTAAAATATTGTTTTCAACACCACCTATTTTAGTGCTACCTACTAAAGATAAGACATTCGTTCTTCGTAGTGACGCTTCATCCACTGGGATTGGAGCGGCACTAATGCAAGAGTACTCTGGAACTCTGCATCCTGTAATGTATATTTCCAGAAAACTTAATGCGGCAGAAAGGAATTATTCGGTTTTAGACCGTGAGCTATTAGCTATGGTTTGGTCGATCCTCAAACTACAGAGATTTCTTCTAGGCGCACATTTCATAGTAGAAACCGACCAAAAAGCTCTTACTGCTATACAGAGTAAGAATTTGAAGAGCTCGAGGTCTACTCGATATGCAATTGCTCTTCAACCTTTTCATTTCTCTGTGCGAGCTATTCGTGGATCAGATAATGTGATGGCAGACATTCTGTCAAGATGCCCACATGATTCCACATAACTATTAGGGCTTAGACTTCTTGATATGTCTAGTTCTATAGTAGTTCCTTTTCTATATCATGATAGATACAAATTTGTAATTTAATAATATAATGATTGTATCACTACATAGCGGTTCATTGATGTTTATTCACCGCTGTGCTTTGATGATTTTTTCTTTATAAATCATAAATGTAAGATATCTAATACGAAATGATGGTATGAATTTTTTAGGCATCGTGTAATTGCCAGAATTGTATTATACTTTGATGACACCTTCCTGGAAAAATATACTTGTAGAGAAATAATTTCTCTCAGTTTATGAGACACATTCTCACCAGTCGCTCCATATGTCGACTTAGCCTCATATTAGGCGTTATATTTATTCCTGATATTTTCATCTACGCATTATTCATGCGTTGTGAGCCTATTGTACGTTGCTCCTAGATGTATTTCCAAAAAAAAAAAAGTTGCATTTTTTTTTTTCCCGGGAGGTGTGGTAAGACTGTTACGTGCAGTCTTTGATATCTTACAATATTATACATTGGTATACTTGTTATGTTCGCAAATATTTTGTAAACAAAATAGATATTTTTTAGTGCTTAAGGGAAAGTCATTATTGAGTTACTTCCCTTGAAAGTTGTGTCGTCTCTTTCGATCGAACTCCGCGGATGAATCCAGTTTTACTGCGATTTATTCTTTGTTTGGGTAATAATAGATTGTTCTTGCTTCAGAATATCTATGGCCTGAATTTATGTGTATTGTTTGGCTGAGTAGGACGAGTCTGTCTTATATCTGTATATCTTTACATATCTAAGTCGAACTATATGTTCTTTTGTCTCTAGAGAGGTCAAAGGCTGTTCGGCGGATGTGTCTCTAGAGAGGTGTGTTTTGGCTTCGCCCTGATCATGGGGGCTGTGTTTTGCTATGTCGGCTTGTCGCCGGGAAAAAGTGATCTCTATATTTATGGGGAAAGTGATAGTCGTCTAGACCTATCGTGAATGCTTTACCCCAGTGTTTATTCTTATTGCCAAGTAATGGCAGAATCATATTTCTGATACGCAGGTAATAAAAGATACTCTTTTGAACTCTCGTACGAAGCCACCGTTTTTCGATAGGTATGACTTGTACATCTGAGAGGATGCATTTAACTAGATGGAAAACGACTCTGATTCCTAGCAGCACTATATCCTGTAGAATGCAGTCAATTGTATCATGATAGAATCTACAGAGAAATGAAACATTTAATGAATGACTAACTTTAAGACAGATTCATTATCGGTATCCAAACGTGAGTGACAGCTCACGAGAGAAGCCATCTTGTAAAAACATTTAGTGACTTTCAAGAAGAGAAAAGGGATGCCCGTATTATCGCTTGATTAGTCCAGAGATCACTGCTACACATGAGAACCCATTGCTAGCGGTTCAATTTGATTATATGGAAAAATCTGTGCTGGACATTATGTTAAGGAATCTTCACTAGACGAGATTAGGTCTAGAAGTCATCTTGGATATTGTTTATAATCTGACGTGCTTTGTCAGTAAACTCAGATGATATATATATATGGGCAATACTGAGTGCTTGGCTATTGACAGTCCATTATACTATTATTCTACATGAGTGCCCATGTAACATTGCAAGACCATTTATCCACTGTACCATGATGTATTATGCCAACCTGTGATTTGTCACTATCTGTGCTGTCGAGTGTGTACGTCCAATTAAACTGTAGTAAAGGTACACAGTCGTTGGTGTCGATGACTTCCAGCCATACATGAGTGTGAGAAAAGAACATTTGTCAACACCACGAACTCTTCCTATCATTCGCATATTACACACTCAATCTATGTCTACACACCACTGCGTAGGTCAAGTTGACATTCCATACTCGAACCACGAGCAACACAACAACACAGTATTTAACTCTGGTGATGTTCGAGCGAGCTTCAGATTTCTCAGCATGTCTCTTGCTCAGGGCAAGGGTCTTGTATTAAAAGTTTATCAACTGATGATGATGACGTCTGTCTCCCAAAGAAAGATCTTATCAACTGTCACATCAAGGCGATGGCGCCGTGTGCTTGGTCCTGGGTTCGTTTCCGGTAAGCGACTACACTTATATTTTCTTTACTGTTGTCTGGTGTCATCCTTTATGTCCAACGAGGACCTGTTAATTACCTTTATTTATTTTTTTGCTATTTTGTACTTCAACAGTATGTCTTGTATCGTGTTGTGTAATTTCCGGGGGTGGGGGGGGGGGGGGGGCCTCAGCAGAGACAAAGAATATGTCTACTGATCACTGAGTTATATTGGAAACATGGACATACGAGTACTTGTATAAGAATTGATGCCTGGGGCTGGCTACATCATCATGTAGAACTAATTGCTACATAAATCATAACTGAAAGAGTTTGTTCTATGGGGAAGTCTTCTACACGACACACAGACACAGACACAGACAGACACACAGACACAGACACAGACAGACACACAGACACAGACAGACACACAGACACAGATACAGACAGACACACAGACACAGACAGACACACAGACAGACAGACACAGACACAGACAGACACACAGACACAGACAGACACACAGACACAGACACAGACAGACACACAGACACAGACAGACACACAGACACAGACACAGACAGACACACAGACACAGACAGAAACAGACAGACACAGACAGACAGACACACAGACACAGACACAGACAGACACACAGACACAGATACAGACAGACACACAGACACAGACAGAAACAGACAGACACAGACAGACAGACACAGACACAGACAGACACATACAGACACACACAGACAGACACAGACAGACACACAGACACAGACAGACACACAGACACAGACAGACACAGACACACAGACACAGACACACAGACACAGACAGACACAGACAGACAGACACAGACACACAGACACACAGACACAGACACACAGACATCTGACAGGAAAACACAGGATATAGCACGTTTCACTAGCTTTGCCCAACTTCAAAATGCTATATATCAGCGAATATATAACGCATATAAGTGAAATTTTGTGTGTAAATTTGAAATGGTATAGACCCTATGAATTAAATTTTTCATTAAAATGCGGCCATTGGTTTCAATTTTTGTTTCTTTGCGATATAATATAAAATCCTACTTGCCAGCACACATCACACACACACATATTGAAATGTCTACAGTAAATTATACGACCTCATTTGCACATTTTTGGTTTATCAAGAAATTGGCATGATTTTTGCGTGAAATTGCGTGAAATTGCACTTCTTGAACATAAAACAGTTTATTTCCGGTTTTACGCACACATTGTCAATCAGTGGCGTGTCTACAAAAAGTATTGTGTGGCTAAGTAGGAAAAATGAGTCTTCGAGTACATGTTATGACATTACAGCAAATCACAAATAGGATTTTAAAGTATTTCTTCAATGAAGCTACTCGAGGAAAACTATATCATTCCATTTCAAACTCACAAAAGAGGACTATTCATGCCTTGGGGATAAACAAACGATCATTGCACCGCTGGATAGCGACATCTGAAATTTGTAATTCCAGTGTTTGACACACGAAAAATAGGCCAAGAGTGGTGAATAATTTTGACAGAGAATTGATCCGCAGAGAAATTTGCAATATGTTTCACAATAATGAGGCAGTGACTTTAAGGAAATTGAAAATTTGATTAAGAAAGAATAATGACATTGAAATTTCCAAATCTACGCTATGGAGGACTATTAGGAGTTTGGGATTCACTTTTAGAAAATATGTTGGTGGTAGAAACCTTATTTGTGAGAAGCCTCATATAGTTGCAATGAGAAGCAAATATTTACGCGAGGTCAGAGAAATGAGAAGAGATTGTTATGATTTTGTGTATTTAGATGAAACTTGGATCAATGCGCACCACAGTAATGAACGAGAATGGCAATCATCTGATGGGACAACTAAGAGACTAGTACCAAGCAGCAAAGGACAGCGCCTAATAATTGCACATGCAGAAAGCAGCCATCATGGGTTTCTAAATAATACTGAACTCACATTTGTTTCAAAATCTACAGATAATAGAGATTATCATACAGAGATGAATGGCAAGATATTTCAAGATTGGATTGTGAATCATGTACTTCCTTCCTTGGATAGACCGTCGTGTTTGATAATGGACAATGCTTCATATCACAACGTTGTGGCACCAGAAGATAAAGTTCCTAATTCATCAAGTACTAAAGATGTAATAAAGATTTGGCCGACCAAAAACAACATTCCATTCAACGAAATGTCCCCGAAGCCTGAATTACTTGGAATTGTAAAAAAGACACAGCATACAAAGATATTTCACATAGACAAGGCAATCCATGAACATGGTCACAGATGTTTAAAATTGCCTCCTTACCATTCTCACTTAAACCCAATAGAACTAGTATAGGCTAAAATTAAGGAACAGGTAGAAACAGAAAATAGAACGTTCAAATTAAAAGATGTTGAAATACTTATAAAAGCCGCCATGTCCAATATAGCCAGGGATTATTGGAAGAAATGTGAGAACCATGTGTTACAAGAGGAAGAGGAATATTGGAAGAATGATGGTTTGTCCTTCATTCAGCCGAGATTGATTATCAATTTCTCAGAGACATCTGATTATGATTCGGATGAAGTTTAATTTCTTTAAAGATGACCTTACCGTTATTTACAAGCACATTAGAGGAGCAATGTTCCATTATGATATTTATGAACCGCAAAGAGGTGATACCTATTGAAATAATTAGATCAAGGAAGGACCAGTTTGGTAGCGCATTAAATGTCAATGACAAACAATGTCACGAGTATCTCGCATGCAGATCATTTAAGAAATCAGCTTCAACAGGTATTCATATGCAAACGTGATGGCCACATTATTGTAATAGTAGACACGCCTATGCCTATTCAATTCACAAAATCTGTGCATGAAGTGGTAAAATTTCTTTTCTCGATACACAATAATTAGTATGCCGACAAAGATCAAAGGATTTCATCCGTTTATGGGAACTAGACAAGATGCACAGATATAAAGTATATATTTGTTGGGTCTAATCCAATATAACATCGTATGCAAAAAATGGCATTAATACGTTGGACGGTTAATCAGATAATTACATTTGTTTGAGGGCAAAGCTAGTGAAACGTGCTATAACAGTACCAACAATTAACTTTTCCTTCCACGCTTCACCGCCTAAGTGTGGACGAAACAAGACATGGGTTGGTTGAAGAGATGGTGATATAGTTTCACGTAGATAGATGATGGAGAACCTAGACATGGTGATATAGTGTCACGTAGATAGATGATAGAGAATCTAGAGAAGAGGATGTAGTAAGTTGTAGACAAGTCAAGGAAATTTTACAGTAGATGATATAGTAGGATGTTGACAAGTGAAGGAGATTCTACAGTAGATGATACAGTAGGATGTTGACAAGTGAAGGAGAACGTAGAGATGGGAATATAGTAAAATACGAGTATAAACATGTGTAACTGCACAGGTAGATGTCTTTTGATGGAGAAGATAAGACTTTTAGATGAATGAATGAACGAACGTAGAACGAATTAAAGAACGAACGAATGAATAAACGAATGAATGAACGAACGAACGAACTAATGAATGAACGGACGAATGAATAAACGAACGAACGAAAGAATGAATGAATGAACGAACGAACGAACTAATGAATGAACGGACGAATGAATAAACGAACGAACGAATGAATAAACGAACGAACGAATGAATAAACGAATGTTCCTTCTGGCTCCATAAGGAGCATTAGGCTATTGCTGTGGTTTTGGAGTCTCGTTGAAACTGTGGTTTTGGGGTCTCGTTGAAACTGTGGTTTTGGGGTCTCGTTGAAACTGTGGTTTTGGGGTCTCGTTGAAACTGTGGTTTTGGGGTCTCGTTGAAACTGTGGTTTTGGGGTCTCGTTGAAACTGTGCTTTTTGGGGTCTCGTTGAAACTGTGGTTTTGGGGCCTCGTTGAAACTGTGGTTTTGGGGTCTCGTTGAAACTGTGGTTTTGGGGTCTCGTTGAAACTGTGGTTTTGGGGTCTCGTTGAAACTGTGGTTTTGGGGTCTCGTTGAAACTGTGGTTTTGGGGTCTCGTTGAAACTGTGGTTTTGGGGTCTCGTTGAAACTGTGCTTTTTGGGGTCTCGTTGAAACTGTGGTTTTGGGGCCTCGTTGAAACTGTGGTTTTGGGGTCTCGTTGAAACTGTGGTTTTGGGGTCTCGTTGAAACTGTGGTTTTGGGGTCTCGTTGAAACTGTGGTTTTGGAATTTGTCCGAAAATTTGGTTTAGGAATCTGTTTGAAATTGTGGTTTATGGAGACCCTAGAGATAGTGATAAAGTGTCACGTAGATAGATGATGGAGAACCTAGAGATGGTGATCTATGTGACGAAAGCAGTTGTACACGGTTTATAACTTTCTTTCACTCTGGCAGTATCACTTCATTACTTCATTTTCCTCACCTCATAGTCGCGCCTCTTAGAGTTGTTAACCTCTATTCACACTGCAGTAATGTTATTTCACCGCTGAATTGACAATCTTGATGATTAATTGTAATTACTTAAGTGGTCTAGCCACCTTGAACGCAGAAGGTAAACGTGAAGGGTAATAGTGACTTTGTCATAACTCATTCCCGGCCCAGACTGAGTAACAACCTGGAATTCGAGGCTATCACAGCGCCTCCCGACACCTTGGGCGGAAAGAACAATAGACGGCCAGGTGTGTCGTCCAATAATTTTGGTGCGCCGTGCTGTATCAGCAATTATCTGTCTCGTGAACGATTTGAGTACGTGGTTGATAATCGGCTATTCTCTTTAGCTCAGACATTTTCTGTGTAATTAATACATATAAAATACGTCTGAGGAGATATTATGAGTCAGGCAATCATTGAGGGATGAGATCACAGATGTGTTCGCCCGTCTGTATAATAGCGACGGAAGTAAACATGCCATTTTGAGAGATAGGGCATGTGTTAAATTTTTAAATATTTTAAAACACGTGGTGGATACTAATGATCTAACATCCCAACCCATATAGTTCTAAAGAGCTTACGATTGTTTAATTTGAGAGACGGAATAGACATTAAATTTCATTGGCAAATTTGTCGGAATTACCACATGGGACTTGGAGCGAAAATTTAAATTTATAATCTAACAATTTGAGACTTAGATACACTGCACTGCTAAACTTCAAAGTAGCAACTCCTAAGAGAG
The DNA here is from genome assembly GCA_024509875.1 of Oreohelix idahoensis. Taxonomy (NCBI): domain Eukaryota; kingdom Metazoa; phylum Mollusca; class Gastropoda; order Stylommatophora; family Oreohelicidae; genus Oreohelix; species Oreohelix idahoensis. The sequence goes on along the minus strand of JAMPIV010006876.1, from coordinate 98,330 downwards.
AGATCCAGAGTATTTGGGCAACTTGGAAACTTAAAAGTAAACCCGCATCTTTAAATACAAAGACTGGAGACTTAAAGAATCAGAATCAAGTCATCCCTTCTACCGTGAGGTGTAGAGTTTTGGAAGAGAGAGCACCAGACTATCCTATCGGCTGTCTTCCTCCTGGCCTGGTTCCATTCTAGTCCTTGGTCCTTCAAAGATTGTCTAATGTTGTCCTCCCAGCGAACTCTGGGTCGTCCTGGGAGTCTGGATCCCTGGCTCATTGTTTCCCATGCTTGTCGTGGTAGCCGATCTTCTCCCATTCTGCAGACATGGCCAAACCATCTTAGTTGGGACTGTTTTACTTGGGTCTGCAGGGGGTGGGATTTTAGGCCTTGACGTATCGTCTGGTTGCGGACCATGTCTCTTCTTGTTACTTCAACCACCTTCCTCAGATACCTCATTTCTGAGGTTTGGATATGGCTTTTGTGGGTTGTAGTCATTGCCCATGACTCGCATCCATATGTCAAGACTGGGGCATAGGTGGAGCGGTATACATCCATCTTCGTTTTCTTACCAACCTCTCTCTTGCTGAGGAATCCTCGACTTATGGCCTGAAAAAGTCTCCCAGCTGCATCTTTTCGAGTGGCAAACTCTTCTTTGATGCCTCCCTTTCGGTCTATAATAGCTCCGAGATATTTAAAGTGGTCGACCTGCTCCAGGACCTGTTCTCCCAGCTTAATCTGATGTCTTCTTTCTTCTCGTGATATCACCATGGATTTTGTTTTAGAGCTGCTTATGACCATCCCTATCTTCTCCAGCTCTTCCTTCCATACTTGCAGGTTGGATTGGAGATGTGCCTCTGATTTAGCAATCAGGGCAACATCATCAGCAAATGCCAGCTCTGAAATACATACCTGTACCCCACTGAATACTTTCTTGTTCTCTCCTTACATGCCTTGATAACATCGTCCATGAGGAGTATGGAAAGATAAGATGACAGGATATCACCTTGTCTTACACCAGTGGTGGTCCTGAACTCTTCTGACTTATGGTTTGCTGTCCTCACATAATTTCTAATAGACTTGTAGAAGCTCTGTATAGCGTGAATCAGAGGTACTGGAATGTTCTTCCTTACCAAACAGTCCCAAAGTTTGCTCCAGGGGACCCTGTCAAACGCCTTTTCCATATCAATGAAACAAAGATGGATCTCACTCTTATACTCAAGAGCCTTTCAATCAACAATGTGGAAACCATAGAGGCATATCACTTCTCAGTGTCCCTGGTAAAATCTACTCTAGAATCCTAGAGCAGAGACTCCGACGCCTAGCTGAGCCACAATTGGATGAGGTCCAGTGTGGATTCCGAGCAAACCGAAGTACTCAAGACCTAATCTTCACACTCAGACAGCTTTATGTTTCTTTTTGAGTTTGTATTATTATTTTATTATACATAAACTTGTTTCCGATAGTCTATATTTAGCGCTGACGTCACCCTAACCGAAGCCATTCGACCATCTATGCTAACGGAGTTCCACGCGGTCTACGCTCAATGGTTTCCTCGCGAAGTCTGCCCCGACCCTCGATCTGGTTTCATAACTAGCGGTAACACAGTTAGCGTCACGTCGGCGGACTTAACAGCACGTGGCTCACACATACCTTGTGTATATCATCTATGATAAACTCTCTCTGGGCACCGAAATTGATAGCCTCATTAACAAAGCTGCAGCTACCTTTACCCGCCTCACATCACGTGTTTGGGGAAACGCCAAACTCACAACGAAGACCAAAGCTGCGGTATATAACACCTGCATCACCAGTACACTTCTATATGTTAGTGAGACCTGGACAATCTATGCTAAGCAAGAAAGAAGGCTCAATACCTGCCATCTACCGTGTCTGCGCCACCTCCTCGGCCTTTCGTGGAAAGATAAAGTGCCAAATGTTGAGGTGTTGTCACGTGCTGGCCTTCACAGCCTGTATAGCCGGCTGAGACAGGGAAGCATACGCTGTCTTGGCCATATCCACCGCATGAAAGATGGTCGCCTTTGATGAAATGTTTGGCGACTAGCAGAAATATTTTAAGAAATATTTGACAACTGTTAATATTTGACAAGTGGAAGAAATTTTTTTTGCAAAGTGGAAGAAATATTTTGACAACGGTAAGAAATATTTGACAAGTGGAAGAAATATTTTGACAAATGGAAAAAGTTTTTTTTTTGCCAGGTGGAAGAAATATTTTGACACCGGTAAGAAATATTTGACAAGTGGAAGAAATATTTTAACAAGTGGAAGAAATTTGTTTGCCAAGTGGAAGAAATATTTTGACAACGGTAAGAAATATTTTGACAACGGTAAGAAAATATTTGCCAAGTGGAAGAAATATTTTTGCCAAGTGGAAGAAATATTTTGACAACGGTAAGAAATATTTTGACAACGGTAAGAAATATTTTGAGAACGGTAAGAAATATTTTACAAGTGGAAGATATATTTTGACCAGTGGAAGAAATGTGTTTGCCAAGTGGAAGAAATATTTTGACAACGGTAAGAAATATTTTGACAACGGTAAGAAATATCTTACAAGTGGAAGAAATATTTTGAGAAGTGGAAGAAATTTTTTTGCTAAGTGGAAGAAATATTTTGACAACGGTAAGAAATATTTTGACAACGGTATGAAAATATTTGACAAGTGGAAGAAATATTTTGACAACTGGAAGAAATTTTTTTGCCAATTGGAAGAAATATTTTGACAACGGTAAGAAATATTTTGACAACGGTAAGAAATATCTGACAAGTGGAAGAAATATTTTGACAAGGGGAAGAAATTTTTTGCCAAGTGGAAGAAATATTTTGACAACGGTAAGAAATATTTTGACAACGGTAAGAAAATATTTGCCAAGTGGAAGAAATATTTTTGCCAAGTGGAAGAAATATTTTGACAACGGTAAGAAATATTTTGACAACGGTAAGAAATATTTTGAGAACGGCAAGAAATATTTGACAAGTGGAAGAATTATTTTGACAAGTGGAAGAAATTTGTTTGCCAAGTGGAAGAAATATTTTGACAACTTTAAGAAATATTTTGACAATGGTAAGAAAATATTTGACAAGTGGAAGAAATATTTTTGCCAAGTGGAAGAAATATTTTGACAACGGTAAGAAATATTTTGACAACGGTAAGAAAATATTTGACAAGGGGAAGAAATATTTTGATAAGTGGAAGAAATTTTTTTGTCAAGTGGCAGAAATATTTTGACAACGGTAAGAAATATTTGTCAAGTGGGAGAAATTTTTGCCAACAGGAAAAATATTTAATGAAAATAAAATTAAGGAAAAGTTTGGCAAAGCTGCAAGAAATATTTAAAGAAATATTTAAAGAATTCTTTGACAGCTGATCTATTTACCTACAGGTTGGAACCTTTGAGCAGGCCTGGGAGAAAATGTTGGGGCCATCTTTGCCGATTGGAAGAAAAGCTTTTACTAAAGTTTGAAACTTGTAGGAAAAAAAAGGAAAAAAAGGATTTAACCGTTTGATAACTGGTACAACAATGGCAAACAAACTACTGAATGAAAAAAAAATTGCCTAGAAAAATCACAAACAGCCAATAAAAGCTGGGGTTGATTGCCACGTCCTGTAAAGGATAAGCAACTAACTTTAACTGGTACAAATACTTAGTTACATTTATTTAATGTACTACATTTCCGTGGTCGCCGCATGTTTGAACCGCTTGGGAGACAACATAAAACCTATCACCAGATGTCGCCCGTGTGAAAAAAGTGAAACCTTAAGTCGCGGGGGTTCGAACACATGAACGAAGGAATGTTTCTTTTATAAATTTCTACTATTGATCGATTGTGTTTTGAACTTGTGACGTGAACAGAAATAAGCAGCAGGGTTAGTCTTACAAAGGTAAAATGTTAGTTTTACAAAGGTAAATCCCGTTGCAGCTAGGATTTTTCGTCTACCAATACGCAAAACTCTGCATGTTATATTTTTTATTACGCTTTTCTAGATAGCTATATTTAGCCCTGACGTCACCATCTATGGTACCGGAATTTTATAAACGAGTCATGGTTTACGCGCGATGTTTTGAGCGGGCCATCGATCCGGTTCCAAAACTAGCGGTAACACAATTAGTCGTTGTAATAAGAACCAAATAAAAATAAGTCAGCTCTTGTGGTATTTCCTGGAGAATACGGCTCTGTGTGTGTGTGTGTGTGTGTGTGTGTGTGTGTGTGTGTGTGTGTGTGTGTGTGTGTGTGTGTGTGTGGTCACTTACGTACCACTAGCTGTGCATTGGCCTGTGTAGACTTATTACTCGTGACATACTATAAATAATAAAGAAAACTACCACATGGCCCAGCACCTGTATCAATATGTAATTACATTCACCCAACAACGGAAATTCCCTGTTCTAATTTTTACATAAACAGACAGGTACATAACGATAACGTAACCACTACACCTCTTCCCATCTAAAAACAGCTCTCTTCTATTATGTGTCCCGTTTGTATAATGCTTTTCTTAGCTAAAGTATACGAGCAATGGTTTTCCGCGCAAAGTTTCGCGACGCCCATCGATCCGAGTTTTCTTACTAGTGAGGGTAAAACACGAATCGTTTGTCAGAACTCTCAGGGTAGGAAGTTATACGAGAAGAGAACCCCTGGGTTGTTTCGGGGAGCACAATACTCCTCGTACTAAGGGGCTGAATAAAACATCACAACACAATAGACAAACACACGTTTTTGGCGGTTCTCACAAAAACAACAAGCGCGGGGCAGGACAACTGTACTAAGGAGCTCAATAAACATCACAATAAGCTAGACTTTTAGCTGTACTCATCCAACAACGGAAATTTCCTGTTCTATTTTTACATAAAAAGACAGGTATAACTGTTGTCTACATGTCTTTGTATATTGTATAAACAAACACACCAACACACTGTTGACTTATATAAACCCGTTGGTTTTTCTCTCACCCCTCATCACCCCGCCTGCCAAACTCAATACCCCCGCGCCCTCCCCATACCCCACCTACCATCTAACGGCAATAGTTATATCTATATTGTCTTATTCCCGTGTCCCCCGCTACACTCCAACACAGAAATTCCATGACATATTTTTACATAAAAAGACATGTCCACACCGATAACGGCACCACAATCTTTCACAGATGTACTGCGCATGCACGTACAATCCATAATTTCTTGGTTTTGTCACAAATGTTACGGTCGAAAAGTATGGAACCCCGCTAGTATCGATTATGTAATTACAGTCACCCAACAACGGAAATTCCCTGTCCTATTTTTACATAAAAAGACAGGTACACGGCGATAATGTCACCGCGGCCTCTCTCACCACAACACACAACAATTAAAGTAACTACACAAAAAAACCCACACCCGACAGCTACACCCCAACATGCGTCGTCACCTCCGCCAACATAAACCAAAACCCTGCACACTTAAAATCAACACCACACTGCTATAAAATTTATACTAAGCGAATTTATCGCTTTTTTATATTTTCCTCTTTATCTCACTATTGGAGGTTTTTATCGCGTTTTATGTCTGTTGTCTACCTACTTGTATGAATAAACAACAGAATACCCGCACAATACAACAATTAAAATACCTACACCAAAAAATGGTATAGCCAAGTCTCTAACGCTGCACTCCCACCTCTAGGTGCTGGCCCTAGTATAGTGACGTCTCTTTCACTCCCACCTCTCGCTGTTGGGCCTAGTATAGTCATGTCTCTAACACTTCACTCCCACCTCTCGCTGCTGGTCCTAGTAAAGTCAAGTCTCTATCGCTTCACTCCCACCTCTTCATGCTAGACCTAATATAGTCACGTCTCTAACACTTCATTCCCACCTCTAGATGCTGGTCCTAGTATAGTCATGTCTCTAACACTTCCCTCCCACCTCTAGATGCTGTCACTGGTATAGGCAAGTCTCTAACACTTCACTCCCACCTCTAGCTGCTGGACCTGGTATAGTCACGTCTCTAGCACTTCACTCCCACCTCTCGCCTGGTCCAGGTATAGTCAGGTCTCTAACACTTCACTCCCACCTCTTCATGCTAGACCTAATATAGTCACGTCTCTAACACTTCACTCCCACCTCTAGATGCTGGACCTGGTATAGTCAAGTCTCTAACACTTCACTCCCACCTCTCGATGCTAGACCTAGTATAGGCACGTCTCTAACACTTCACTCCCACCTCTTCATGCTAGACCTAATATAGGCACGTCTCTAACACTTCACTCCCACCTCTAGATGGTGGTCTTAGTATAGGCACGTCTCTATCACTTCACTCCCACCGGTCGATGTCTTTAATCTACCATCGAAGAAACAGAGAACTACAACGCGGCTGATATACCTACATAAAAAACTCACAACCGCCAGCTACAACCATACGTCGTCACCCCCGCCAGCACAAAAAGGCTCCACTCGCTTCAAAAATCCCATTAGTAACCTACGCCGCCTTTATCGATTTTTCTATCTTCACTCCCACCTCTCGATGCTGGACCTGGTATAGTCATGTCTCTAACCCTTCACTCCCACCTCTATAGCACGTTTCACTAGCTTTGCCCAACTTCAAAATGCTATATCTCAGCGAATATATAACGCATATAAGTGAAATTTTGTGTGTGAATTTGAAATGGTATAGACCCTATGAATTAAATTTTTCATTAAAATGCGGCCATTGGTTTCAATTTTCGTTTCTTTGCGATATAATATAAAATCCTACTTGCCAACACACATCACACGCACACATATTGAAATGTCTACAGTAAATTATACGACCTCATTTGCACATTTTTGGTTTATCAAGCAATTGGCATGATTTTTGAGTGAAATTGCGTGAAATCGCACTTCTTGAACATAAAACAGTTTATATCCGGTGCAACGCACACATTGTCAATCAGAGGTGTGTCTACAAAAATTATTGTGTGGTTAAGAAGGAAAAATGAGTCTGCGAGTACATTTTATGACATTACAGCAAATCACAAATAGGATTTTTAAGTATTTCTGCAATGAAGCTACTCGAGGAAAACTATATCATTCTATTTCAAACCCACAAAAGAGGACTATTCACGCCTTGGGGATAAGCAAACGATCATTGCACCGCTGGATAGCGACATCTGAAATGTCTAATTCCAGTGTTTTACACACGAAAATTAGGCCAAGAGTGGTGGATAATTTTGACAGAGAATTGATCCGCAGAGAAATTTGCAATATGTTTCACAATAATGATGCAGTGACTTTAAGGAAATTGAAAATTTGGTTAAGAAAGAATAATGACATTGATATTTCCAAATCTACGCTATGGAGGACTATTAGGAGTTTGGGATTCACTTTTAGAAAATATGTTGGTGGTAGAAACCTTATTTGTGAGAAGCCTCATATAGTTGCAATGAGAAGCAAATATTTACGCGAGGTCAGAGAAATGAGAAGAGATTGTTATGATTTTGTGTATTTAGATGAAACTTGGATCAATGCGCACCACAGTAATGAACGAGAATGGCAATCATCTGATGGAACAACTAAGAGACTAGTACCAAGCAGCAAAGGACAGCGCCTAATAATTGCACATGCAGGAAGCAGCCATCATGGGCTTCTAAATAATACTGAACTCATATTTGTTTCAAAATCCACAGATAATAGGGATTATCATACAGAGATGAATGGCAAGATATTTCAAGATTGGATTGTGAATCGTGTACTTCCTTCATTGGATAGACCGTCGTGTTTGATAATGGACAATGCTTCATATCACAACGTTGTGGCACCAGAAGATAAAGTTCCTAATTCATCAAGTACTAAAGATGTAATAAAGATTTGGCTGACCAAAAACAACATTCCATTCAACGAAATGTCCCTGAAGCCTGAATTACTTGAAACTGTAAAAAATACACAGCATACAAAGATATTTCACATAGACAAGGCAATCCATGAACATGGTCACAGATGTTTAAGATTGCCTCCTTACCATTCTCACTTAAACCCAATAGAATTAGTCTGGGCTAAAACTAAGGAACAGGTAGCAACAGAAAATAGGACGTTCAAATTAAAAGATGTTGAAATACTTACAAAAGCCGCCATCTCGAACATAGCCAGGGATTATTGGAAGAAATGTGAGAACCATGTGTTACAAGAGGAAGAGGAATATTGGACGAATGATGGTTTGTCCTTCATTCAGCCGAGATTGATTATCAATTTCTCAGAGACGTCTGATTATGATTTGGATGAAGTTTAATTTCTTTAAAGATGACCTTACCGTTATTTACAAGCACAGTAGAGGAGAAACTTTCCATTATGATATTTATGAACCGCAAAGTGGTGATACCTATTGAAATAATTAGATCAATGAAGGTCCAGTTTGGTAGCGCATTAAATGTCAATGACAAACAATGTCACGAGTATCTCCCATGCAGATCATTTAAGAAATCATCTTCAACAGGTATTCATATGCAAACGTGATGGCCACATTATTGTAATAGTAGACACGCCTATGCCTATTCAATTCACAGAATCTGTGACTGAAGTGGTAAAATTTCTTTTTTCGATACACAATAATTAGTATGCCGACAAAGATCAAAGGATGTCATCCGTTTGTGGGAACTGGACAAGATGCACAGATATAAAGTATATATCTGTTGGGTCTAACCCAATATAACATCGTATGCAAAAAATGGCATTAATACGTTAGACGGTTAATCAGATAATTACATTTGAAGTTGGGCAAAGCTAGTGAAACGTGCTATAGCTGCTAGCCCTAGTATAGCCAGGTCTCTAACACTTCACTCCCACCTTTTCATGCTAGACCTAATATAGTCACGTCTCTAACACTTCACTCCCACCTCTAGATACTAGACCTAGTATAGCCAAGTCTCTAACACTTCACTCCCACCTCTCGCTGCTGGTCCTGGTATAGTCACGTCTCTAACACTTCACTCCCCCCTCTCGGTGCTGGTCCTCGTATAGTCAGGTCTGTAACACTTCACTTCCACCTCTTGATGCTAGACCTAGTATAAGCAAGTCTCTAACACTTCACTCCCACCTCTAGATGCTAGACCTATTATAGGCACGACTCTAACACTTCACCCCCACCTCTAGATGCTGGACCTGGTATAGTCAAGTCTCTTACACTTCACTCCCACCTCTAGATGCTAGACCTATTATAGGCACGTCTCTAGCACTTCACTCCCACCTCGCAATGCTTGTTCTAGTATAGCCAAGTCTCTAACACTTCACCCCCACCTCTTGATGCTGGTCCTAATCAAGTCTCTAACACTTCACTCCCACCTCTCGCTGCTGGCACTCCCGCCTTAAACAAACACACCAACACACCACCGGCACAATACAACATCACACAAAAATCCCCCCTAACCTACACCCGCCAGCTACACCACAATACACAACAATTAAAATACCTACACACAAAATTACCAGACAAGAACAAAACCAATACCACCTATACCCCACCGCTTTTACATTGTCTTACTCCAGCGCTACACCTCAACACATCTATGAGTCATCACCCCAGCCAGTCAAAATCAATAACCCCCCACACTCTCACTTAAAAAAATCCCTTAGTAACCTACTAACCCACCATTATAGATTTAAAAAAAAAATATTTTCCGTCATTATCGATTTTTTATATTTTATATATATATATTGTATGTATATATGTATAAACAAACACACCAACATACTACCGGCACAATAAAACAACACACAGAAATCCACCCTAACCTACAACCGCCAGCTACAGCCCAACATGCATCGTCACCCCCACCAGCACAAAAAGACTCCACTCGCTTCAAAAACCCCCTTAGTAACCTAATCCAACATTATCGATTTTTTATTTCCATTATTTTCCGTCATTATCGATTTAAAAAAAAAAATATATTGTATGTATATAGGTAATATGTATAAATACACAACACATAACCACACACTTGAACTATGATAGGACCACAGGACGCAAGCTGATCGTCAGAGGAGGTCACCCCGGCTAATATATATTGCTATATAAAACGTCACGCGCATCCTGCAGACGCGCATCCTGCAGAATCGATCGGAGTATTTCCTTATATAAAAGTCACGCGCATCCTGCAGAAATATAATCGTTTTGCGCCTACCCTACTAATTCTGTTTGAAACTGTGGTTTTGGGATCTGTTTGAAATTGTGGTTTTGGGATCGGTTTTAAACTATGGTTTTGGAATCTGTTTGAAATTGTGGCTTTGGGATTTGTGCGAAACTGTGGTTCGTAATCTGTGTGAAATTGTAGTTTTGGGATCTGTTTGAAATTGTGGTTTTGGGATCTGTTTGAAATTGTTATTTTGGGATCTGTTCGAAACTGTGGTTGTGGAATCTGATTTTGATTTTTGTTTTAAAGTGTGTTGTTGAAGCTATGATCTTATTTTGTGTTTAAGACATATCTGGTTGAAGCCGTTGTTAACAATTGTTTTTAAGGCACGATTTTTGAATGTGTGTTTATAATTTGTCATTACATGTCTGGATGAAGCTGTGGTCATTGTATTTTAAATGTCTGGTAACAGCTGTGCTGTGTATTTAGAACATGACGCCCGCAGCTATGGTTTGTATTTAAAACATGTCGGCCTGCAGCTGTGATTTGTTTTTAAAACACGTCGGCCCGCAGCTGTGATTATATTTTGCCTTTAAAAAATGCCTCGTTCAAGTCGTGTACATATTTTGGCTTTGTTTCCTTACAGAACCTTGTAAACAACACATGGTATCAATTATCAACTGGTTTTAGTTCAAACTGAAAATGTCACTGTGTTACTTTCTGGAATTTTGTCTGTCCCATTCAAATACCCTTGCACATACTTTTTATTTGATTGTTGTTGTTTGTGTGTGCATGTGCATGTATGTGTGTGGAAATATTTATTTTCAATTCTATATGAATGCAATAGCAAAAGTCTTCTATTTCAGATTAATGACATTGAAACACTGCGAAAAATGAAACCAAAATATCATTTTTTTTTTCTTTTTCTTTTCAGAATTCCAAACCTCATTAATGTGAACGATATTCCCAAGCAGCCGGCCTCGTGAAATTTCCCCTATTGACTACAGTGACTGAGTACCAATATCCAGTTTATCGATCTCCGTAAATTTATGTAATCATTATTTGATTGGCTGGACTTCCTTACGTCACCAAGACTTCAAACAGCAAACAACAGCCTCCTTTTCACGATGTCTTTTCAGCCGAAGTGTTTTCTAAATGCGTCCTCTAGATAAAGTTTCCAAATATTTTGTTTCATATTTTGCCTCTAACGGGTTTTCAACTTGACCTAAATATTTGATGTCTATTTCAGTCCTCTGTACTTTACCCGTGACGCAGTTTTCTGTTCTATTTTAAATGCTGAGCTCACGCCGTTGCCAAAGGCGGTATAGAGATTTATCGACGTTTTGTGATTGCCGTTCTAGGACTCGGGAAGGTGAAGGTTGCTAAGATAAATGCAAGGTCATTTATTTTTGCAAGCACAGCAATTTCCCATTAATTCGTTGCCACGTGTCTGGTTGCCAGTGTGGACAAACTGTCCGGATATTAGTGTGTTAGGTTGAGTGGATGTCATTGCATTCGGCATTCTGTACGGTGAACAAAAATAGAGAGTGAGTCATAGGGGGACAATGGGCAAAGATATGGACTACGCTGCGGCAACAGGGTCTTCGTCTGGGAACAAAGGTATTCAAACAAGAGGAAAAACATTGAAAACTAATCTGACTGCATAAACATTTCATAAAATCGTATTTTGATGTCATTCTTGTTCCACCGACTTTGTCTATATTGCTGCCAAGATAACTGTATGATTCTACATCTTGTAGGCTTGTATCTCCTAGAGCAGTATGACTGTCGTTTGTTGAATTTATTCTCATAATCTTTGCCTCTTGTAGTTCTCGGGGTCTCTGATGAGACAAAGAAGAATAGTGATTCTGCTTCATGAGGCAGGAATGTCATTACAGTCGACTTTTGTGAGGTTATGCATGAGGCAGGAATGTCATTACAGTCGACTTTTGTGAGGTTGTGCATGAGGCAGGCATGTCATTACATGCGACTATTTTGAGGTTGTGGATGAGGCAGGCAACATTATAATGCAAAATAAATAGCTACAGAAACCACTGTTGTAGAATCATGTACTTCAAGCAAAGATGCCAGCTGTAGTAGTGGTTGTATGCTCCATCAGGAGCGAAGTAGGAGATGATTTCTCACAACGTTTGTTGTTTATCTGTGCGTATCCATGGGAACTTTCATCACGTATTCTCATTTTGGCTTGCATCTTGTTACACTTATGGGACAGAAGAGTCAGGTCGTTAACAAAATCTAGATCGTGAAACTGTTTGGTCGGCGTCACCTGAATTCCATTTCGGTTGGTTGATGTTGGTGTTTTCATAATCCAGTCAATAGCCAATAAGAAGAGAAACTGTGACAATAGGCATCCCTGCCAGGCTCCAAAACTTATCTCAGACAGCTTTGTATGTTGTCCTTCATTGATAATTCTACATTTCATGTGGTCATATGCATTCATTTATTTGGTTAAATAAGTTAAGAGGGAATCTAAAATATCTCCATACGTTTAGAGAGACATTATCTATCTAAAGTGTAAAAGGCTGTGCAATAGTCCACACATCCAATATACTGTAAAGTGGTGAAAGCTCAGTTCTACGCTTTGTTCAACTATTATTCGCATTGCGGCTTTTTGGTTTGCACAGGATCTATTTTTCGAACATCTGCTTGTTCTTCACTCAACTGTCGAGCCGTGGCATCTTTTAAAATCTTACAATTCATCTTATTTAATTTTTTTTTTCAGGCACTGATAGTAACATTATCCATTTATCAGTAATTTGTTCTTTATTGCAAATCTGCCTTGTTGGACAACTTGCCCTGACATCCTTTCTTGCAGTCTTCTGCTATTTCTTGTCTCTCGTAAACTTTACCTCATAATTTGAATAGTATCACATTAAAGTAGCCAATATTTGCTCTCAAGGACACTGCTTGACTGCCTTCTGGCCAGCCGAATCTTCATCTCTTAGAATCTTAACGGCTTTCTATATTTCGTCTTTATGTGGTTTTTAACAATTAATTTGCGATTCCTTTTCTGTCTGCTAGATGTCTGGGAGATTTTTCACAGATGATCTATTCAGAAGTTCATCGGAATATTTCGTCCATCTTTTCATTTGTTCTTTTATGGTGCGGTGAAAATGTTCTTTCTTGACCTTAATAAGGTCATGTGATTGATTGTATTTATGGACACGTTGTTGTTGTTGTTTGACTAGGGCTGCTTAGCGTGTCGCTTTTTAAATTTTTGTAGCTATGCCAAGCTGAAGAACCCTTGGTATTATCTAGATTGTAGATGTCTGCTTTTTCCTGTGGCTTTTCTGTTATTCTGAAACTTGTTGAGCTGGAGTCGTAAGCTCCAATATCTTTCCCCTGTACTCTCTCCTGGCGTGGTCTACATTTAAAGGATCCCAGCATGTGGTTTCAAGCTGGAAGAGACAGGCATGCTTGATTGCTCAAAACAGTGACAGCGAACTATGAATTGAAAAGACGTGCCAGACGTATAACCAGACATCCTTTATCCTGGGAATCCAAGGAGGGAGAGAATAGTTTAAATACAAACGGATAACTGTAGTCAGACGACAAAAAGAGGAATTCCATGCAACGTGATCAGCACGGGCACAGCTACAGAACATTGACCCACAGTTTCCATGAATGCATGGCAACAGCTGCAAGCTTTTGTTCTGCAGGGAGAATTATACGTAGGGAAGATGATTATCCGCAGAAAATATGATTATACGTGGCATTGATGATTATACACAGGAAAGATGATTGCAAGCAGGAAAGATAATTATACAAAGGAAATTATACGTATAATCATACGTAGGAAATATGATTATACTCAGGAAATATGATTATTCTTAGAAAAGATGATTTTACAAGGAAAGGTGATTATACGTAGGAAAGACGATTATACATAGGAAAGATGATTATACTTAGGAAAGATGATTATACACAGGAAAGATGATTATATGTAGGAAAGATGATTATACATGTGAACGATTATTATGTAGAAAAAATGATTATACGTAGAAAAAATATTATACATAGGAAAGTTGATTATTTGTAGGGAAGATTATTATATGTAGGAAAGATGATTATACATAGAGAAGATTATTATATTTAGGAAAGATGATTATATGTAGGGAAGATTATATATGCAGGAAAGATGATTATATGTAGGGAAGATTATTATATGTAGGAAAGATGATTATACGTAGGGAAGATTATTAATGTAGGGAGGATAATGATGCGTAGGACAGTTGATTATATACAGGGAAGATGAACAAAGAATATGCATGATGAACGTTAGCATGCAGGTCGTCTTCATTATTTGGTGCAAGGCTGTTCTGATAGTCCTCTGCTTGGTAGCTTTCATGCTGCCCATGTAATTATGTGTAGAATGGTGCCCATGTAATTATGTGTAGAATGCTGCCCATGTAATTCTGTGTAGAATGCTGCCTACGTAATTATGTGTAGAATGCTGCCTACGTAATTATGTGTAGAATGCTGCCTACGTAATTATGTGTAGAATGCTACCCATGTAATTATGTGTAGAATGCTGCTTACGTAATTATGTGTAGAATGCTGCCCGTGTAATTATGTGTAGAATGCTGCCGTTAAAGAATATTATTATGTATTTTTACATGTTGGCAGCACTTAGATCTGTTTGCAGTTTAATCTACGCGGTAACATTTCTAACTGGAGTCAACATGATATGTTTTGCACTATTGTTAATTATAAATGAACGCGATAATAGGTTAACGTCTCTAGGTAATGATGACGTAATGATGTGCCACGCTAATTGATTCAAACGGTCGATCTTGACCTTTCGTTATATGATTCCGTCAAAGCAAGACGTGGTATATTTCGCTCCCATGCGAATTGAAGTTTATGAAATTCTCCTACGTGGCTTTGGTGTACGAAGGTCGCCACAAGTAATTCATTGATGTTGAACGCAAGTATACTAGTTCAAGAATAATTTATCAGAGGAGTCTCTGTTTTTTCGGGAGCTATCAAACATAATTTTAATCTCCATAATTTTGGTTATCGCTACTTGGATGGTTCGGATGCCGACATCTTCAGTATATAGGCCAGAGTATGTGACGATACGAAAAGGACAGTAGGAGACGCATTGTTATGCATGTATTAATAAGATGCCATGTACACTGAATTGTGGAACTGTTTGAAACAAATTAACATGTTTATGATTGTGGACCCAAACCAGGCGTTTGGAGCTAATGAATATTAATCATCTTCTTGATTACCCAAACCATTCGATAACACAGCACGATCGCTCATTCGCATATATTTCATCAGTTCTCCCAACTACAAATAACAATAGATAAATAACGCAACAGCTGCCCATGTAATTATGTGTAGAATGCTGCCTACGTAATATATATATATATATATATATATATATATATATATATATATATATATATATATATATATATATATATATATATATATATATATATATATATATATATATATATATATATATATATATATATATATATACAGGGTGGCCCAAAAAAAGTGAGAACATCTCGTAGCAAAGGGTTATTTAATATAATTGAATTAATATAATGTTTGTCATTTACAGTTGTATGCCAAGTAATTACGCTAATCAGAATCTCATTAGGAAACCGTTCAAGTAGCTGCTGACTGCGTTGCAAACGTTTCAATGTGCAATTTTCGTTGAGCGTCTGCCCGATCACACGCTTGTACGTTTTAAGTTGTAAATCTTGCTTTACAATACGTTGCACCGACGACCGTGGTATACCCGTTTCTCTTTCAATTTCCCGTGGACTTTTGTGACTGTGAGGATCATCATCTTGACTGCAGATCAGCTCACTCACTCGCTCAATGTTCTGTCGTGTTCTAGCAGACTTTTGACGACCACTTCCGAGTTTACGTTCTGTTGTACCGTCGTTGTCAATTTTTTTAATAACCCGACTGACACTAGCTATGCTCCAGGCTTTGTTTGGAAACTCATTTATCATTCGCCTAGCACCCCACTGTTTTCCAATTCGCAAAGTTTTAATCAGAATACGGTCTTCTGCTGTGATTTTTGTCATTCTGGTTAAAATATTTTCAAAACACGAAGAAGTTGACGATTGGCAAATTAAAAATCAAAGATGGCGACCGAAAATTGTCGTAATAATAACGTCATATAGTTAAATAGCAAAGTAAGTAAATCAGTAAACTATTTAAGCTATTATGGATACAGTTAAACAAATTTTGATGTAATTATATTACATTGTACGAGATGTTCTCACTTTTTTGGGGCCACCCTGTATATGTAGCATGTCCTTTGCAGAACGTCTCTCTCATCACAGCCCGCCTGAAAGACTCTCGATCTCTAGCCAGCCCTCCTGCCTCCTCCAATGTCATGTTCAAGGTGTCTTCTAGGTCCTGTGTCCACCGTCGTCTTGGTCGGCCCCTGCCTCGCCTTCCAGGTACCATACCCTCCATCACTGCTCTCTCTAAGCCACTATGACGTTTAATGTGGCAAAAATATTTCAGTTTCCGGGACATGATATTGTTTATGAGCCAGTTTTCCTCGATGTTCAGGTCGTGTAGGATGTCTATATTTTTCTTCATCTTGGTCCACGATATTCTGAGAATTTTTCTGTAACACTTTGCTTCGAAAGATTCGATTTTTTTCTTTAATGTTTGAGTAATGGTCCATGATTCACATCCATATGTTGCTACCGGAAAGATGCACGTTCTCAGAAGTTTTACTTTTATTAATTTGCTGGTGTTATGCCATAGGTTCTTCATTTTATTTAACCTCTGCATTGCAATGGCCAGTCTCCTTCTGACCTCTTTTGAGCAGTCTCCATTGTTGTTAATTATGGAACCAAGATATTCAAAATTTGTGACATTTTCAATTTCCTCATCATTGATGGTAATTTTTGGTTGGCATCTTGTTTTGTCTGTGGACATATTCTTTGTTTTTTTTGTGTGTGTTCAGAAAAAGGTTCTGATCCTCACTGTGACTTTTGACAGACAGGATTAACTGTTCTAGTCGCTTGGCACTGTTTGAAAGAATAACTATGTCATCTGCGTACCTGAGTTCTGGGATCTCATTTCCACTAATTGTGAACGGATCGTAATGTTCACACTCTTGGTCACTCCGAACATTTCTCATTATATTTTCTGCATAGATGTTAAACAAGTATGGCGAGAGGATGCAACCCTGTCTTACTCCCCTTTTCACCTCAAACCATCCTGATGTTTCCCCCCGCTACTCTGACAGCTGCTTGTTGTTCATGGTATAGTGTTTCAACTAGATGGATCAAAGGCGCCGGAAACCCCATGTCTCTCATGATGTTCCACTATTTCTGATGTTGTAAGCAGTCGAAGGCCTTGGTGTAATCTACAAAACAGGAATGAAGATCTAAATTGTATTCTCTGCATTTCTCGAGGATGTTTCTCACATTAAAAATGTGATCTCTCGTACCTCTGCCTTGTCTAAAACCCATGTTCTAACTTTCTTTCTATCCTCTTCATGATAATCCGCAAGAGGATTTTGCTGGCATGACTTATTAAAGCAATAGTACGATAGTTGGTACACAGTTTTAAATTGCCTTTCTTTGTGAGAGGGATATACACAGATCTTTTCCATGCTTTGGGCCAGATTGCACTGTTCCAGATCTTCACCCATAGTGCATGATAAACGAGGACACTGGTCTCTCCTCCTGCTTGGATTAGTTCAGTTGGTATATCATCGCATCCTGGTGATTTCCCTTTCTTCAGGCTTTTGATTGCTGCACGTACTTCATCTAATATAGGTTCTGCCTCTCTCTCTACACTTTCAATCGTCATGTCTGGGGTCTTTGTACTATCTTCATACATTTCTCTACAGTACTCCTTCCATCTCTCCAGTATATCCTTACTTTCTGTTAATATGTTACCATTTTTATCATTGATTACATATAATGATGATCTAAAGTCATCTGTTAGCGTTCTGATTTCCTTGAACATATCCCTATCCTTTCCCTGAAATTGCAGATCTTCTATTCTATTGCAGGTATTCGTTATTGTCGTGAAATATTCTAATCCACATATATAAATTATCAGGTAAATATAAAGCCTAACAAATAAATTCTAATAAAGAAAAGAGCAATGGTAAAATAACAGTGCTGTCACAAGGAATGTACTCGAAATCCCCCTTGTTTTCTGCTTCGTCTGCAAATTGTAACGCTTTCATGTTGATAGTAAAAGCCTACTGTATTATTACCCGCGTTCTTCAATGAAACGTGTGCTGTATTTCTTGCAAAAACATTGAGATACCAAGCTGATCAATGACCTAATTTTAATATTTCATTCATTCCATTTTATACACGGCGTAACTAAAGACAGATGGACTAAAGGATAGAGAGAAGGGAGAGGCAGAAAGCCGAACGCATGCAAAATTAAACACGCGTTTCGCTATTAATGCCACCCCAACAAGCGTAGCGCGATACACAATTACTACTATCACGCGTGTAAGGCCACATGCACTAACTTTTTCGGACGGACAGTGATAAAAACACTAACCTTCCCAGAGTTAGGTTTTTAAATCCTGAAAAACTCTTATTAGAAAAGATGACAATAGATGGGTTTACGTTTGAAAACATTACAGTACCCAGACAGCACATCTTCGAAACAGGAGGTTGAAGAAATTGCATATTTTGAACGCAGCCACTTAGCTCTTTTAAATTTGTATATTTGGGTTCCTTAGGGCTTGCTGACAAAGAATATGTAAAACGTTACGCAAATAGTCTAGGAATTAAGAAGTTATAACCAAAATAAAATAGTGGGGATGCCTGACAGCATGAAATCATTTCTGCTCATAAAATTTTTTAATAACGTGTTTGAAAAAACCTTACGTACGGAAATAGCTTACCATGTAAACTCCAAATTGATTGGAGCGCAACAAATATAAGACTAAACACGATTGGTCGGACTATAAATACTATCTTTGGTTGTTAGGGGAGACGTAGGAAGGTAACATTTTTTCAAACACTTGTCGAAACGTGGCTCCATTGGCCAGACTCGCTGATATAATCACTTAGGAGCGTTAGTTCGAGACCACTAGTTCAAATAAGCTTGATAAAGCAACAGTGCGTTGAAGCCAGCTCATATTTTTGCTAAATAAAAGCCTGGAACATAAGCAGATGGGAATTTGTGCCAGTAATTGTGCCAGAATTCATTGCTGGTCAACGTATCTGTGTTTTATTCTATGAATTGTGGTAAGCTTGAAACATTCAGTATCTTTTAATGAAAATTGAATGTGAATTGTTAATTTATGCCTGTATATATGTGTAGTTCAGTAGCAAACATGATGTAAAGCCTATAATGCTCCAGCCTGAACAGAAGGTGTCGGAGGAAAGTAAAACGGCATGGAATGGCCAAACAGTACACTGACACCTAGATGATTGACTAGAAAGAAATAATGCTGGAAGTGCAGAGGCGTAGTAACCATTAAGGAGGTTAATACTGGTATAAAGTATTTCAGATGAAGCTGACAGTTGGCCTAACGCTCTGAACTCAATGTTTGTGATGTATTGTACTCAGTGTAGAACTAGAGTATCAATTAGTTATGAAGTAGAAGGTACATCCTTCTTGTTTTCAGGGACCGTGGTCTTATGGTATTGAGCAGCACCTGGTCAGAGCTTTGCTGAATCCAGAGTCGGACAGCATACTCCTTGGTCCATTTAGCTATCAGTGAGGTGTCTCCAGAGCACAGGGGAGAAATCGAGCAGAGGAGTCTTTTCCTGCCGCCATCACGCAAGATAAGCTGATGTGGCCAGCTGGGCTCAACATTATGTACCCCATCTTAAAATGACATTGTAAAAATAACATTAAGAGGGGAATTAAATTGTTTTAATATCAGGAACTGAGAACATCTCCAATACTAGTTCCAATAAAGACAAACTATTGAAGTCATGATGACAAATACCAACAGAGCTTGAACAAAACAAAACCAGTATTACCTCATATTACTACTACACAACTGACACACATAGGATACTGTTAATAATATATGTCACTACAATATTCATATTGATAAATTCTGTACATATAACTTGTAATTAAAATTGATTGTGACTCCTGGTTCCTTTGTATTTGAATCAGGACACATATAGATTCATGACAGCAATGAATACATATTGTTATTTGAAAAGTTATCAGTGACTCCTTTAAGATATCCTCTTAGAGTGTTATATGTATGTGAGTGTCACAGTGTTGTCACGTGTAGTGGAATAAATTAAATTGTTTATCTGTCTGTTGTTGTTTTGACTTACACTTCATCATACACATACCCTAGACATATAACGTAGTCATCACACTATTCCAGAATAATTCTGACTGAGATATATATATATATGTGGCAGCAAGTAAGGTTATCTATAATACACTACTCTCATTAGATATAGATACCTTCACAGCTGATCTCAGTCAGTACACTAAGTCCCCTATAAATATTTATAACATCCCACTTCACCACATATATTGGGGTCTCGCTCTTGGTATTTTGAATCTTTCCCTATTAAAAATATTGGGGGTAATTCACTTCAGGGAATATAAGAATTAAAAGGTATCCTTGGGTGGAATTAAATAAGGTTGAGCTCACGGTGCCTGTGTTGTCCATTAGATATATATGTAGAGATTGAATTGTTGGTTAGACATTGTATAAATTTACCTGATAGACAATGGCGGACCTGGAAAATTTCGATCTGCTGCTGTTCAGACTGCAAAAGAGTTAGGATTAGATGGGCAAGTTATGGTTGCCTATGTCACTACGGAATGTGACAAATTTATTGAACGCGAAGAAAGAAGGGTTGAAGCCGAAAGAAAGTTAGAGGCTGAAAGGGAAATTAAGAAGTTACAATTTGAGGCTGAGGCTAAGAAATTGGAAGCAGAAGAAAGAAGATTGACTGCAGAAAGGGAAGAGAAGAAATTAGCTGCAGAAAGGGAAGAGAAGAAATTAGCTGCAGAAAGGGAAGACAAGAGATTAGCTGCAGAAAGGGAAGCAGAAGATAAGAGATTACAAAGGGAACATGAGTTACGACTAAGGGAGTTTGAGTTTCAGGGCCATGCTCCTGAAAATGGTGCCAGTCCCTTTGCCTCTGATGCCACTGCTAGCCAAGGAGCCTCAACCTCAGCTATGAATTTCCATTTAGATCATTTTGTTGAGAAAGACGATGATATAGAGAGCTATCTAAATAGGTACGAACTATTAGCTACCACGTATGGGTTAGAGAGAGAAAGGTGGAGCTTAAAGTTATCTCAAGGACTTCGTGGGGCAGCTTATGAAGTTTTTGCAAAAATGAGCAGAGGTGATCAGGAAAATTATGACATGCTAAAGCAGGCTCTTTTGTTAAGATATGAAAAGAATGCAGAATTCTATAGGAAAAAATTTAGGAATGCTAAACTACTGTCAGGTGAAACCTATCACCAGTTTTCTGCACGAATAGAGACATACTTGGAGAAATGGACTTCTCTGGGGAAAACCCAAGATCTTAAGGAAATGGTCCTTATAGAGCAATTAAGAGAGTCCATGGCTCCAGACCTGAGAAGGTTTCTCATGGAACAAGGTGCAGAGAGGCTGGGTGAGTTGCTAAATGTTGCTGAAAGGTATCAAGCAGCTCAAGCAGAGGTAACAGGTAATAAAGAGAAACAAGTGGATAACTTTAGGGCACCACAGAACTTTAATCAATTTGATCCTAGGGATCAAAATAAAGGTAAGCACCAGTTTGATAGGCCACGGTATGAAAATAAAAATAAATTCCCACAATTCGATGAAAGGAAATATGATGAAAGAAAATCTTTCAACCAAGGAAAAAGGTGGTGTAAGAATTGTCAGATGGACAATCATGACACTGACCGTTGCAGAAGGAAACCTGTGTATATGGCAACCCTTCAGGTCAGGTCGACCTCAAGACAGGAGGAGGATATTATGTTGGATACCACTCCAGAAGAGATGAGGAAGGCACAGGCTGGGGATAAAACACTCAAGCCTTGTTTCAGAAAATTGTCAACTTGTCATACAACTCCAGGCAAGGGAGATTTTTACATGAAAAACAAGTTGATGTATAGGAAGACTGGAGCTAGATCCAAAGGTCAGGGACAGCTGGTACTTCCTAAAAGATACAGGACAGAATTAATAAGGAGCCTACATGTGAAACCAGATGGGGACCATGAGAAGATAGGTACCATCATTCAAAAGGTGGCTCACAATTATTATTGGCCCAAAGCAAGATGGGACATTGAGAATTTTGTAGAAAGGTGTAGCATAGCACATGAGGGAACACCCACAAGTGGGAACATGGATCAGGACCTGGACACGCCACGGGGCAAAATTAGGCCTGATAATAAAAAGAAAAATAGATTTGATAAAGTGGACCAAATGGAATGGGAAGCCCCTTTTCACGGACAAGCTTCACTTAACTGTTTTACAATGGCCACTATGCGGAGAGTGCAAAAGGATGTCTTACCCCAGGATAAGCCGACAATCCCTCAATCGGACTTAAACAAACTGGAGGAAGAGGATGTAGAGAGGAAATCTCTCATCAAGAATTTTAAGTGGGGAGAAAGCCCCAAAAGAAAAATTGGTAGCGGTCGTTTTGTGCATGATAATTCTGGGAGGAAAAATCATCACTATAAAGCTTCGAGTGGAAGAGACCATACCAGTGCATGGACAAATAGGTCCACACACTTAAAGGTCCATATGTAGCTTTGTTAAGAACGTGGACTGATGAAAAGGCAGAGGAAAACATTACATCTTCATACCAATATGTGAATGAGCTGACCACTCGTTTAAAAACTGGCTGGAAACTTGCCACTGAAAATTTGAAACAAGCCAGGAAGAAACATGCTGCCTATTATAACAGGAAGGCGAAAGACAGAAATTTGGCTGTGGGAGAGAAAGTACTGCTTCTTTTGCCCGGGAGTCAGAATAAGTTACAAATTGGATGGCAGGGTCCATATACCGTTCTAGAGAAGGTGTCTAGAACAAATTATAAGATTGATAAGAAGGGGAAAGAAAAAATCTATCATGTGAATCTCCTGAAGAAATATTTGGAAAGAGAACATCAGGAAGAGACACACTTGTTGACCTTGTCCATCGCCATGGAGATGAAAAAGGAACCACTTTCATCATTTGAATATCCATTACACCCCTGTGAGACAGCAGCACAGGTGAAAATCAGTACACATTTAACGAAAACTCAGAAAGAGAGAGTGCAACAGGTTCTAAATAATCATGCAGAGGTGTTAACAGACCGACCAGGGCATACAAACCTATTGGAATATGATATGAAACTGATAGACCCCACACCTGTCTGTATGAAACCATATTCGATTCCGTTTGCTAAGGAGAAAGCTTTGAAGGAAGAGATAGACTATCTGTTGAAGGAAGGAATTATTTCGCACAGTGAATCTTCGTATAGTTCCGGTGTTGTACTCTTAAGGAAGCCCTCTGGAGAACATAGACTCTGTATAGATTACAGGAGACTGAATGCTATTACAGAAGGACAGGTGGATCCATTGCCGGATACAAATCAGCTGTTTGCCAGACTAAATAAAGCTAAATATTTCTCAAAAGTGGATCTGAGTAAAGGATACTATCAGATTCCAGTAAAGCCTGAGGTTAGACCATACCTAGCTTTTAGTACCTCAGAAGGACACTATGAGTTTAATAGATTGCCATTTGGATTGAAGAATGCGCCTAGTGTCTTCTCTAGAATGATGAGAAAATTGTTGGATGTAAACATTTCGGAGGAACGTAACGAATCCCTGAGTTGCCTCTTTGATTGAGGATATTCCGAATGTTTCATACAGGATAATAAGAAGATTATGGGATCCACTACGAAAACTCTGCTATCACCAGGTATATGTTATCTCCTCATAACGTACATTTTGAGGGAAATATAATGTTCTCTGGACATGTCAGTGCGCAGACTTAGAGAAGAGAAATGGTGAATACGGGTTGCGAAGCAGCATTAAGACAAGCACTCACACTTGCGGCTGTTCAGTAACATAACCGAAATATATTATTGGTTGTAGAAGTCTGAGGCAGATTTCATGAGTAGTGCCTACTCTGAATGGACCCAACTACATAAAACCATGATAGCACCACAGCAGAGTAAAGTCAAGTTGACTTACATTTATCTATGTGTATATAGAATAAAGGACTGACATGGGATGTCTGTTTTAAGAGGGGAGGTGTCGTGAAATATTCTAATCCACATATATAAATTATCAGGTAAATATAAAGCCTAACAAATAAATTCTAATAAAGAAAAGAGCAATGGTAAAATAACAGTGCTGTCACAAGGAATTTACTCGAAATCCCCCTTGTTTTCTGCTTCGTCTGCAAATTGTAACGCTTTCACGTTGATAGTAAAAGCCTACTGTATTATTACCCGCGTTCTTCAATGAAACGTGTGCTGTATTTCTTGCAAAAACATTGAGATACCAAGCTGATCAATGACCTAATTTTAATATTTCATTCATTCCATTTTATACACGGCGTAACTAAAGACAGATGGACTAAAGGATAGAGAGAAGGGAGAGGCAGAAAGCCGAACGCATGCAAAATTAAACACGCGTTTCGCTATTAATGCCACCCCAACAAGCGTAGCGCGATACACAATTACTACTATCACGCGTGTAAGGCCACATGCACTAACTTTTTCGGACGGACAGTGATAAAAACACTAACCTTCCCAGAGTTAGGTTTTTAAATCCTGAAAAACTCTTATTAGAAAAGATGACAATAGATGGGTTTACGTTTGAAAACATTACAGTACCCAGACAGCACATCTTCGAAACAGGAGGTTGAAGAAATTGCATATTTTGAACGCAGCCACTTAGCTCTTTTAAATTTGTATATTTGGGTTCCTTAGGGCTTGCTGACAAAGAATATGTAAAACGTTACGCAAATAGTCTAGGAATTAAGAAGTTATAACCAAAATAAAATAGTGGGGATGCCTGACAGCATGAAATCATTTCTGCTCATAAAATTTTTTAATAACGTGTTTGAAAAAACCTTACGTACGGAAATAGCTTACCATGTAAACTCCAAATTGATTGGAGCGCAACAAATATAAGACTAAACACGATTGGTCGGACTATAAATACTATCTTTGGTTGTTAGGGGAGACGTAGGAAAGTAACATTTTTTCAAACACTTGTCGAAACGTGGCTCCATTGGCCAGACTCGCTGATATAATCACTTAGGAGCGTTAGTTCGAGACCACTAGTTCAAATAAGCTTGATAAAGCAACAGTGCGTTGAAGCCAGCTCATATTTTTGCTAAATAAAAGCCTGGAACATAAGCAGATGGGAATTTGTGCCAGTAATTGTGCCAGAATTCATTGCTGGTCAACGTATCTGTGTTTTATTCTATGAATTGTGGTAAGCTTGAAACATTCAGTATCTTTTAATGAAAATTGAATGTGAATTGTTAATTTATGCCTGTATATATGTGTAGTTCAGTAGCAAACATGATGTAAAGCCTATAATGCTCCAGCCTGAACAGAAGGTGTCGGAGGAAAGTAAAACGGCATGGAATGGCCAAACAGTACACTGACACCTAGATGATTGACTAGAAAGAAATAATGCTGGAAGTGCAGAGGCGTAGTAACCATTAAGGAGGTTAATACTGGTATAAAGTATTTCAGATGAAGCTGACAGTTGGCCTAACGCTCTGAACTCAATGTTTGTGATGTATTGTGCTCAGTGTAGAACTAGAGTATCAATTAGTTATGAAGTAGAAGGTACATCCTTCTTGTTTTCAGGGACCGTGGTCTTATGGTATTGAGCAGCACCTGGTCAGAGCTTTGCTGAATCCAGAGTCGGACAGCATACTCCTTGGTCCATTTAGCTATCAGTGAGGTGTCTCCAGAGCACAGGGGAGAAATCGAGCAGAGGAGTCTTTTCCTGCCGCCATCACGCAAGATAAGCTGATGTGGCCAGCTGGGCTCAACATTATGTACCCCATCTTAAAATGACATTGTAAAAATAACATTAAGAGGGGAATTAAATTGTTTTAATATCAGGAACTGAGAACATCTCCAATACTAGTTCCAATAAAGACAAACTATTGAAGTCATGATGACAAATACCAACAGAGCTTGAACAAAACAAAACCAGTATTACCTCATATTACTACTACACAACTGACACACATAGGATACTGTTAATAATATATGTCACTACAATATTCATATTGATAAATTCTGTACATATAACTTGTAATTAAAATTGATTGTGACTCCTGGTTCCTTTGTATTTGAATCAGGACACATATAGATTCATGACAGCAATGAATACATATTGTTATTTGAAAAGTTATCAGTGACTCCTTTAAGATATCCTCTTAGAGTGTTATATGTATGTGAGTGTCACAGTGTTGTCACGTGTAGTGGAATAAATTAAATTGTTTATCTGTCTGTTGTAGTTTTGACTTACACTTCATCATACACATACCCTAGACATATAACGTAGTCATCACACTATTCCAGAATAATTCTGACTGAGATATATATATATGTGGCAGCAAGTAAGGTTATCTATAATACACTACTCTCATTAGATATAGATACCTTCACAGCTGATCTCAGTCAGTACACTAAGTCCCCTATAAATATTTATAACATCCCACTTCACCACAGTTATGTACTGTTTCTTGTCTTTCCTAATCTCTCTCCTGATGTTTCTTGTCTTTCCTAATCTCTCTCCTGATGTTTCTTGTGCAGTTTTTGTATTTGTCACTGTTCCGCTCTACCCCTGTTTGCTTCAATTTTCTTCTTTCCTCCATGATCCTCAATGTTTCCTCCGTGATGTATATCTGCTTCTTATGCACTTTTCTAGGGATCATGTTTTCTGCTGATGTGATGAGAATATCTCTCGCATGTGTGGCTAGCTCATCCGGTGTCATATCCTCTTGTACAGTCATCAGTGCTTCGAATTTGTTTTGTACTTATATGTTATATTCAGGTGGTATGGCGCTTACATCGAGACGGAGAGGTCGAGCACCTTTTGTCACTTTTTTCAATTTTAACTTAAAATCTGCAATTAGTAGCTCATGATCTGAATCACAATCTGCTCCTGGGAGTGTCTTTGTTGATGATATACCTGACCTCCATCTTTGTTGTATCAAGATGTAATCTATTTGATTCCTGCTGTCGCCATCTGGTGAGGCCCAAGTATAGAGCCTTCTCGGATGTTGTCTAAATAGGGTATTTGTAATGGAGAGGTTGTTTTCTAAGCAGAATTCGATTCGTTTTTCTCCTCTTTCGTTTCTATGTCCTATACCGAATGGACCTCGCACCTTTTTCTCTTCCTCTGTTCTTTCGATGCCAACTTTCGCGTTAAAGTCGTCCATGATTATCATGATATCCCTTTTTTCCACTTTCCCTAAAGTCTCTTGTAAACTGTTGTAAAATTCCTCAATTTCATCATCATCTGCTGCAGATGTGGGTGCATAAACATGTAAAACTGTGATGTTCCTTTTCTTTCTCTTGAGTCTAATCATGAGAAGTCGATCACTAATTGGATTGTATCCAAGTAGTGCTATAGATGCTTTCTTTGTCAGGAGGAAACCAACCCCGCTCTGACCGCCCTTTTCCTGAGTATATGAAGGTCTCTCCTGTTTGAGTTATAAAATGACCTTGTCTGGCCCATCTATGTTCAGAAATGCCCAGTATGTCTGTTTTGGTTCTTTCCATTTCTTTACTAATCATTCAAAGCTTTCCCTGATGTAGGCTTCTTACATTCCACGTGCCTATTCTTAATTTTTTCTTTAGTCCGATGTCAGGGCTTTCCGCAGTAACACAGTCAGGTTTTTGGCCGTCATCACCATTACTTGTACTTGCTCTGGCATCTTTCTCTTCCCCAGTTCGCATAGTCGATCTGCCTGGCCTGGCGGCCACACCATCAGATCTTTGTGTTTCGAGATTCATCATTCTTGGCTGTCATGATTTCTTGGCAATATTCATTCAGTAGTTTGCCATTGCTTTCTGAACGGTTCTGGCCGCTTACCAACTTTGGTCCCTGGTGCGCCCTGAAGCCCGATACCAGGCCGAGCCAGCTGCTGCATTCAAAGTCGTTGTCGAATAAATCGATCAACCATCTCTTCCGCCAGCAACTGTGTGTACTAATGAGGGGGGACTCCCTTCTTCACTTTGCTCAGCATAGTTTAGCCGGCTAGCCAAAGCCGTTGCTCGGGGGGGGGGGGGGGGGGGCGCTGCCGTACACAAGCAGACTCTGGGAGCCATACGTGAGCTGGGCAGAAGGGGGGAACCAAATAGGATCCAGGTCATCCCAAAAGGGATGTGGCTGCCTCTCATCGTGAGGTACTATCCCTTACACGCTCCATATATATATATATATTGTCAATAATACAGACAAGGATATCTCAAAATGAAAGACAAGAGGAGCTTTCGCTGCATTTGAAAATGTATGAAAACCAAAAGAATTTGCAAATAGCTTATTATTAAGTATGTTCATCTCAGATTTGAAGACAACCCTATTGTATGGCTCTGAAACATGGACAAAAATAAAATCAACGAGGACCGTACAGACTTTCATAAATGGATGCTTGCGTAGAGGATCAGATATGAAATGGCGTGACATGATCACCATTGTAGAGCTGCTGGAGAGACTCAAACGAAATAGGGCACATACTGAGGAAACCCATGCATAACATTACAAGGTAGGCTTTGTTCTAGAAGACATGAAGTAGAATAGGTAGACGGAGATCTAAGACATATGGACAGATTTTGAAAGGATGGCACATGACATGAAGGCTTGACGTCAAGTTTTTGAAGACCTCTGATCCACCGGGAGCTGAAGGACACTGGTAATGAACGCCAATTTTGTTCAGTCCAGTTATCACTATCTTACAAAGTATTAACCATGCATTAAATTTAAAAATTAGAAACCTACCTACCACAAACATATTTATAGAATGTGTGATTCCTATATACACACATTGGGATTCTCGCCGGTGCTACGGAGTTCGTGCACTGTGCTGAGATCCTCCTTGTGTGATCTAAGGGAGGAGATCGGAGCACTGATGGAGTTGTCCGTGTGCAATGAAGATAGTCCTTCAAACCAAACCAAACCAAACCAAAACAAACCAAACCAAAACAAACCAAACCAAATCAAACCAAAACATGCCTGCGTCTACCGCTCTCTATCCTTACAAAAAGTTTCTTGTTCATTTATTTGTTCGACCTTCATCCTATCTTCTGTTTATCCGAAGTCGACTCCCGTCTGCCTGAATAACAGATGAGTGTTGTATCCAATTACTTTTTATTCGCTGAAATGTGTAGTTTATCTTTCTCAAAACCTGCTTTCCGATTTATAACGATAGGAATCTAAAAAAAAAATTATTACCTTACATCCTGTTGCTGCCAGTTCATTGGTGTATGTTTGCTCAGACAAAGAATACATTTTTTTTCTCACCTTCAATGAACGAAAACGTGCCATCATTTTTCCTGTCCTCTTTCTTGTACGCGTATAAAGATGCACTAAACCCGGGCAGTACACAACGTAGCCACCTGGATAGTTTTAGATACATTTTCCCCACTGCCACTGTGAGTTCATGTCTGCCAAACGGTCAAAGACATGTTTTAATGCCACACCAACAGACGTTTCTTATTCAAATGCCGTGCCAAGTGGTCTAGGCCATCATTATTTCCACAACTTCTGGTCCGCAGTATTATGAATTCTGTTGTTGACTTTAAACAACGACACAAAAAAAGACTCCGCTCATCGCAGTGAGTTGAAACTGCTAACAGCGCCCTTTAACAGTATAGTTTAATCCCTGGCATCGCGGATGACCTACTTGTTTGAAGAAACACTTTGATTAACTTGGCACTTCACCGTTCACCATTTGACACCCGCCTCTTTCATATATGAAAAATAATATGTTTTCGTTCATTATTTCCCTTGCTGTAATAAAGTTATTTCCACATCATTTTACATTATTCACCGTTATATATCTAAAACCCACTGCGTCAATGAAGGTAAGAAAATAAAAAAGACGAACTTTCTCGAAGGCTTTACCTTGGGTGTTTAAACTTAAACTTGCCTTAATACAGAGCTGGCGTTCACTGGACGGAGTTGGTAACGGTTCGGGGACAAAACAAAAATACGAAGTTACGTCTTAAAATCATAAAACAATTAAAAGAAAAAGAAGTTTTAGTGATCTCCGGTGATTGTTATTACGACATGCAGGGCCAGCAATGAAGCGATGCGACCGTCTTCAGGAAAAAAAAAAGGGGGGGGGGGGGAAATAAAATAAAAAGCGGAAATGATAGTGTCATCCAAGCGAAGAGCATAAATTGATCCTCATAAGAGAACAGTACAATGCGCCCCTTTCGCCACAACGAGACCGCGCATCAATTTGAAAAATCTTTCGGGCCGGCTCCGACAACACGCACTAGAAAACAAAATAAATTGTCCATATGATCTACTTTACAGAACAGCTGGGCAACCGAAGCAGAGGCTCAAAGTTGTGTGTAAGAGAAACATGAGGGCACTGGACATACAACTAGCAGCCTGAGAGGATGAAGCTGCCAATCGCACTTGCTGGGGATGCTCCCAACGGCGCCACCTCAGATTGGGCAAAAATAAGCCATCACAACAAGCAGAGGAGAAACAAAACACGCCGTAAGAGTCACCAGGGAATAACCTGCTGAGGGTCATCAGGGGCACATTCCCATAGTCAGTTATGACTGAACGAGGCTAATATAATATACATTCTACTTTACAGAATACCAGAAGATGGCCAGTTATGTTATAATTCTTCGAGTCATTCACAAATACATTCTCTCTGCCCCCTCCTCCACACAGTCTCTCTGTCAACAGGTAATACAAGCTGAAGTAGGAAGCTCTTCTTACCTGTTCTTTGCTTGTATCTTCTCCATAAGTAATTCTACACCGACGTGTTACTAGCCAAAGTTGTTTGCCAGTTTTATTTTATTTCCTAAAATGTTCTGTTTATGTTTTTTAAACTGCTTGACTTTTTTATCAACACAAAAACTGTAATAAAGTATTTCTGCTATAATCCTGCTCAAACCGGTTATAATCCTGCTTCAACCAGTTTATGCTCCCCTGCCGGCCTTGACAAAGGGCTAAAGCAAGGTGGCCTTCACGTGAGTAAAAATAACGAGATGTTTGCCAACAAAAATTCTTTTTCTTCAGCTACTGTTTTTTTTTTTTTAAATTAACGGGCAGAAAACTATATTCCGTTCAACCCCTGATGGGTTATAATTAGGATGTATGGAGTTCATAATTGCATATAATAACCTGTTTCGTTTCTCTGTGTGCATTCACAAACATTATTTCAACCTTTGCAGCACAGAGCAATGCTAGCAAAGTACAGTGGTCTTTATTTTGTTTTTGTGGTTGCTTCAGGCACTCTTACACCAGACTTTCAGAAACATATGCGCTCAAGATGTCCTAGTGCCCTACATGGCACACTAAATTATTATTTTTTGTAATTGTAATGATAATTTAAGAGCCAATGAATAATACTCTCAAAATAAAACTTAACATTATCGACACTTTATTACAAATGTACAGCAGAGTAACTGACCCGATAACGTTTTTTTTGTTTTTGTTTTTTACATAATAATAAATTTTTAAAGGTATAAGAGCAACTAAAATTATTCTTGAATAATATCTGAGCCACAGCTATGCCAGCTGGAGTTTTACTCCTGGAAGGTTCTACCAAGCTGGACAGGTTTGCGCGTACAGGGGTCAGACTAAAGCAGACACCCTGGTCCTCCAGGTTGGGGGTTTTAGCATAGGGCTGACCCCCCTATCTATGTAAAAAGAAATGAAGTTACGGAAATGACAACAAATGAACAAGCTTTGCCGCGGGACGAACATCCGGAGTCTGAGGCTCGTATGACTGTCAGTGGTGAAAGCCAAAAGGAAGACACTGACACGAAAACGGACGTCCTGACCGCAAAACATGAAACAAGAATAGGATTTTGGAATGTCAGGACAAGGAACGAGACGGGTAAACTAAAACAGGTCACGGCAGAAATGAGAAACTATAGATTATACATTCTAGGGATAAGCGAGAGCAGATGGACAGGGGCAGGAGAGGTTAAAACAGCAACAGGAGAAACAGTACTTTACTCTGGAAGAGAGGATGGACAGCACAGTGAAGGTGTAGCCATTATTCTACAGAAAGGAATAAAAAGGACATTACTGGAATGAAAACCCATCAACAACAGACTGATAAGAATAAGATTGAGAGGGAGATTCACCAACACTACAATAATACAATGCTACGCACCAACGAATGACAGCGATGATGAGGTCAAGGATGAATTCTTTCAACAACTGCAGAAAGAGATGGAAGACACACCTAGATATGATCTTATCGTAGTAATGGGAGACCTCAACGCGAAAGTTGGAACACACAATACATATAATGAAAGAGTAATGGGGAAATGCGGCAGCTGAACAGCAAACGAAAATGGGGATAAATTAATAAGTTTCTGTAGCATTAACAACCTGGTCATTGGAGGAACACTTTTCCTACACAAAGAAATTCACAAATTAACATGGGAATCACCAAATGGTCGGGACAGAAACCAGATAGACCACATTATGATTAACCAAGGGTTAAAGAATGGAAAAGCTCCTGGCCATGATAACTTAAATGCAGAGCTATTTAAGACAGACCCTGAGCTAGCAGCAGAACTATTAGAACCACTATTTGCACAAGTCTGGAAAACAGGGACAACACCAACGGAGTGGAACAAAGGAATAATTGTCAAATTGCCCAAGAAGGGAGATCTTGCAGACTGCAATAATTGGAGAGGAATAACTCTTCTCTCAGTTCCCAGCAAAATACTAGCAGGATAATTATACAGAGAATTTCAAAAGCAGTAGACCACAAACTGAGGAAAGAACAAGCAGGATTTAGAAAGAACAGCAGATGTGTAGTTCATATATTTACCCCCAGGAACATTAAAGAGCAGTGCTCAGAATGGCAAAGACAGCTGTACATTAATTTCGTTGATTTTAAAAAGGCTTTTGACAGTATACATAGGGACAGTTTATGGAAAATACTGAGGGCTTCTACTATGAAGAGAAAGATGTATTAGCTCGTTCTGAGTACTCCAACTGAATTATTGAGACAATATTCCTAAAGTAGCTCTGTTGTATTTATATCAAAGATACCTTATTCATACGTGTGCACTTTTCTCTGTAATAATGACATCAACTATTGATTTATAAATACATATAACAAATTTAATAAT
The DNA here is from genome assembly GCA_024509875.1 of Oreohelix idahoensis. Classification (NCBI taxonomy): domain Eukaryota; kingdom Metazoa; phylum Mollusca; class Gastropoda; order Stylommatophora; family Oreohelicidae; genus Oreohelix; species Oreohelix idahoensis. The sequence goes on along the minus strand of JAMPIV010006876.1, from coordinate 64,963 downwards.
CAATTATTCTTTAACATAAGTAAATAAATAAATGATGGATAAAACAAATTGTGGAGTTTTTCTTCACCGAAATTCGTTCAAGGGGTGGTTTGTTTGGGAGATGAGTTCTATTGTTTTAGCCAGATTAAAATCATTTATCTGACCGGCTTTTGGACTAGTTTGCTGACTGCTCTGTAGATCTCGACTTCTGTGGTGAGGGTACGTCACAGGCGTAGTTGCAGGAGTAACCGCTCCAATGTCAAGGCAAGGATCTTCACAACCTGTCAAAGGCGATCATCCAGCGTAGATCACAAGCTCCTGATCCACATACTAGAATTCAGCAGGTATTACACACTGGTGTCTCCAACTCGTACTACAAACTTTAGAGAAAGAAATGTCTCAGCTAAGTATTTGTTTCCTGACACTTAGTCAGACGTCTTCCCTGCTGTCAGTTCCACCAATCCTTCCCTATTGTCTCAGTACTTTTTTCCTCCCTGAGCATCACTGATAACCCAAGTGATAGGAGGAAAACAGTCGTTAATTCAGGTAATCTGACGGAAAAAAATGTGGTTGGACAGAAGAAAACGACATTTGCCTGGTTTACACATGTTTAAATATACATACAAACTTATTAAAATGTTAATTTAATAAATATGTACATCCTGATGTCATCATCATCCATTCCTTGCTCCACTTGGAGCCTGGGGCTAATCTGCTTTTGGTTCCCTGTGAGAGAACCAGTATGAAGCAGTTACCAGCGTTTGCTGTGGTGGTTCATGACATGCAATTCTAAGTAGAGCGATGTAATTATATGTAAAGTTTACTGAGCGTTTCCAGTATTATAACGTCGAGTTTTCTTACTGGTTAATTTCAGTAGACTCTCAATACTTGGTCCACTCCTTTTTAATGAAATCCTATATTTCTTTGATCCTGGCTAGTTTGAAAGTGTCGTCTTGACTCAGTGGAACAAGGTGCTGGGGTCGGAAAAAATGCTACATTTTACGGGGCCTTGCACCCAAGCCCTGTAAGCTATTTAGGCTGCGAAAATCGCCAATCAAACGTCGCCAATGTTGATATATCTTGGCTAAGCCAAACACATCGTGCACATAATCTTTCAACCTAATAAAATAGTGAGAAAGAAGATGATCATGAAGGACACCACATGTTGATATCCAGTCACCTTTCATTATCAGCATTATTATTATTTTCCTTTGTGCTCCTTACGGAGCATGGGGCCGTCACTGCAGCTAGTCCTCTTGCTGGAGATCTGCACCAAGCAGTCACGTGTTCTTGCAGTAGTGGTTTATGGGGCAATTTGTGGTGAGGTTGCTAGTATAATTACATGGGCAGCATTCTACACATAATTACGTAGGCAGCATTCTAAACATAATTACGTAGGCAGCATTCTACACATAATTACGTAGGCAGCATTCTACACATAATTACGTAGGCAGAATTCTAAACATAATTACGTAGGCAGCATTCTACACATAATTACGTAGGCAGCATTCTACACATAATTACGTAGGCAGCATTCTAAACATAATTACGTAGGCAGCATTCTACACATAATTACATGGGCAGCATTCTACACCTTATGTACGATATATATATATATATATATATATATATATATATATATATATATATATATATATATATATATATATATATATATATATATATATATATATATATATATATATATACCAACGGGCTGATCACCCATTTGCCAGTCACTTCGATTACGGTGTGGGAGGTCATCAGGGGGAGATCAACAGTGCTCTGTCTCGACGGATAAGACGTTAGAAGAACGCAGCCAGGAGTCAATCCACAGTGCTGAGTACATTCAAGTTGATCTGCCTGATGATGATCTCACACACTTCTTAGACGGGAAGAGAGATGCAATCAAGTTTCCACCCGCCAGTGCAAAAGGGCTTTGGGAACAGCTGGACGAAGCCTTGGCAAAAGAGTTGGATAACAACCTGAAGCAGATAACTTTGGAGAAGAAGCTGGAAATCTTCGGCGACATAATATATCTGCACTGTCGCAAAGTGTTCGGAGTGAGGGAGGCAAGGGAAAGTAACCCACCACGAAAAAGCAGAAGACAAATTAAAATAGAAGAAATCAGAAAACAGAAGAAGCATGCCCGAAAACTGTTCAAAAACACAGTTGCCGCAGAGAAGGAAGGGTTACGACAGGTTTGGGAGCACCTGAAAGGCCAACATAATGCCCTTTGTAGAGCAGAAAGGTTGTGCAGGAAGAAAAGGAAGACTCGAATGGATAGGGAAAGATTCTTCAGGGAGCCCTTCAAGTTTGCCAAAGAACTGTTTGAGCAGCCTCGGTCGGGTACGCTAAACATCAGGAAAGAAGACCTGGAAGAACACCTTGGAATGACATATTCAGATGGTCGCAAAGATGAGCCGCTCAGCAGCATGGCAGGCCTTAAATGGCCGAGTAAGCCAGGAGCTGAATTTAACACCAAGCCCCCAACGGTGCAAGAGGTAGAAAGCATTGTCCAGAAAGCTCGATGCAAGTCAGCTCCAGGTCCTAATGGTGTTCCATATGTGGTGTATAAGAGATGCCCTGAGGTGCTCAAACGACTGCTTCGTTTACTGAAGAGTGCGTGGAAAACCCAGCTTGTAAGCAAGGAATGGAGAAAGGCGAACGGAGTCTACATCCCGAAGGAGCAAAATTCCACAGACATCAGTCAGTTCAGGCCAATCTCACTACTCAACGTGGAAGGGAAGATATTCTTCTCAGTGATGGCGAAAAGACTCACTACATACCTCCTGGCAAATGGGTACATTGACACTACCATTCAGAAAGGAGGTATCCCAGGTACACCAGGATGTCTAGAGCATGCCACAATGATATGGGAAGCAATCCAAAAGGCAAAGTCTGACAGAACAAACCTCCATGTAATCTGGTTGGATTTAGCGAATGCTTATGGATCCGTTCCACACCAGATGTTGTGGCAGGCCCTAGAAATGTATCATGTTCCACAAGAGATTGCAGCAATGCTGAAGCTGTATTTCGCAGGGTTTGCTGTCAGATTTTCAACCAGAGAGTACACAACGAAGGGGATTGGCCTTGAAGTTGGAATTGCGATGGGATGTACCATCTCTCCGATACTATTCGTGATGGCTATGCAGGTAATCCTCAATGCGGCTGAAGGAATGGCTATAGGTCCAAAGCTCGGTGGAATGTGTCTCATGCCACCGCTCAAAGCATTCATGGATGACACAACAATTCTGACATCAGATGAACATCAGGCCCGGAGGATGTTAGCACGCCTGGATGAACTAGTCAGCTGGTGCAGAATGAGCTTCAAACCCAAGAAGTCGAGAAGCCTATCAGTCAGGAAAGGGAAGATAGCAGAGGTCATATTCACGGTTTCCAACCAAAGAATCCCTACTGTCATTGAGGAACCTGTTAAAAGTCTTGGCAGGGTGTACGATGCCTCATTAAAAGACTCAAAGGCAGTGCAACAGACAATAGAAATGGCAGACAGAGGGCTACAGATCATAGACCAAAGCAGACTCCTGGGGAAGTTCAAACTGTGGTGCCTCCAGTTCATGTTGATACCAAAGTTGCTGTGGCCACTGCTTATATATGAAATAAGCACAAGTACAGTGGAAGCCATAGAGCAGAAGGTCAACAAGTTCATGAGAAAATGGCTAGGAGTACCACCAGGTCTGTCAGATGTAGCACTGTACTGCAAAAAGTCAAAACTTCTGCTTCCTTTCAAGTCAGTTGTTGAAGAGTACAAAGTTGGAAAGGCAAGGCTTGCAATGATGCTACGCGAGTCAGCTGATGACGTGGTTAAGTCCATTCAGCCCACACTGAAAACGGGAAGGAAGTGGAAAGTGGAAGAAGCTGTTGATGCTGCCCAAGAGTCACTCAAACTGAGGGAGGTAATCGGATACACACAAACGAATAGACGGGGATTTGGTCATGGAGACATCCGCTGGTGGTCCAAGGCATCAAGCAGGGAGCGCAGAGACATGGTAGTTCAGGAGATACGAGAAGCTGAGAATGATAAGAGGTTGCAAAAAGCAGTGCAGCAGGTCCAACAAGGCCAATGGACTACATGGGAAGGAGCCCTGCAGAGGTCCTTGACATGGAATGATATATGGCATATGGCACCTCTTAGGCTCAGCTTTGTTGTCAGATCACTGTATGACCTGCTGCCATCGGCCACCAACCTTGTGAAATGGGGAAAGTCGGATGATGAGCAGTGCCCCCTGTGCCAGGGGAGGCAGACACTTGAACACGTGCTCTCAGCGTGTAAGGTGTCATTAGGGCAAGGGCGATACACTTGGCGCCATAACAAAGTGCTAAATGAGCTTGCTGCGACAATAGATCTGGCAAGAATGAAGGCGAATAGCAAAGTCCGGCCAGACACCGCACACACATACTTTCTGAGGGCAGGAAAGTCAGCACACCCCAAACCGAATAAACCTGGTAGCAGTTTACCATCTCTTCTTGATTGTGCAAATGATTGGGAGATGGCGGTAGACCTACCTGGACGAGGGGCATATCCAGAGAGTATCCGAAAATCGCGGAGACGGCCGGATATAGTGCTTCATTCTGCAGCAACGCTTCAGGTCATACTGATTGAACTGACCGTGCCATTTGAATCCAGATTAGATGAGCAACATTCGTTCAAAGCGGCCAAGTATAGTGATCTGGCCGCGGATCTGAGACACGATGGGTTCACTGCAAGGGTCATGGCTGTTGAAGTGGGCGCAAGAGGGCTTGTGGCTGCATCAGTGTATGATCTATTGAAACTGTTGGGGCTGAGGGGACAGTCGAGAACAAGGGCCCTGAAGAGGCTTAGTGAAACTGCCGAAAAGGCATCAGGCTGGCTGTGGAACAACCGCAATGGGGAATGGAGATCGTAACAATAAACGCTGCAGTACAGAAAACACCAGGAATTTTTCTAAGTCCACAATACGCTGAGGTTTGTGGTGGACTAGTGAACGGGCTGCGACTCAGGGGCGACAAGCGGTGTATACTATAAGGGGTGTCAGTATCAATAGTCCAGTGGGGAACGCGCAGTGGCGACTCGTTGACTTCGCGCTGGTGTCTCAGTGTGTGCGACGGAACGAACGGAATAATTTGTCTTCTCTTTGTTACTTTCACAATTGCCTCCACGGCTGGCGGAGTTGTGGAATTTAAAGTTGCTGCCATAAGTGAAATGGGTTCATTTTCGATGCAAGACAACAGGAAGCTGAGACGCTTGGGAGTCATGACCCAAGTGGGCCCGCCCCCCTTAGAGTGTAAAGGAGTATATAGGGCCGAAATACTTGTCGGACGGGGGAACTTCTTCTGATGATCAGATTGCTTCCTGTTGTATCGCTCTGTAAAGAGTTTCCTATCATCGGAAACAACAGCAAATGGATTGATTTGCCGTTGCCCTAAAGACGCCAATAGGCGTGATGGGAAACAATGGCAAAGAAAACCTATCTGCTGTTGCCCTAAGACGCCACTAGGCGTAATGGCCACTGACTGCTTTGACGGTCGGTGGCTAAGGACGGAAGAAGAAGAATATATATATATATCCAAGGAAGGTTTCTTCTTGTCTGTATTACTGACATGATAAATATATATCCAAGGAAGGTGTCTCCAGGCGCAATCAAGCTATTTTTTATGTGGCATTTACTCTCATAATCTGTGTCATTTCTCTGTGTATTGTCAGGCTCTATTGTTGTGACCTCTCATTCAGATTATAATTTTGTCTTGCACCTTTTCCCAATTGTGAGACAGATGAACCAGGTCATATGAAATATCTGGTTCGTCAAGCTGTCCACTAAACTCTGAAGCTGTAGGGTGATGCTATTGTTGTCATAACCCAACCTACAGCTAGTACAAGATAAACGGTTACAAAGAGACATCACTGTCGCAGTCCAGTTCTCGCCTAGAAGAGGTATGTAATTTGTCTTTCGTGACGAATTCTGCATTTTGTGTCTTTATCTGTTTTCTCTGTTAGGTTAATGGACGTCTGACAGGTCTCCATAACGTCTGACAGGTCTCCATAACGTCTGACAGGTCTCCATAACGTCTCATCCATTTCCAAAGTGATTTTCTGTCTAAACTGAAGGCCGTCGTGTCGTTGTTGCTATAGATCCAGCGGCGTTTTGGTTTTCGCCCATAGTCCCACAGATGGCCTTGTCATAATCCAGAAATCACATATACGCTCGTAAAGAAGGCAGCAGTTCAGGCTTCTTTCGGCTTCCTCTGATCCGTGCCGTAATCCTTGCCATAATCCTTCTTGAGAGAGAACCTTCTTCCGCCTAGGAACTTGCTTTAGGTGATTTGTTAATGTTAGGTCAAGTGTCCACGTGATAGATTAGCTGACCTCTTGAGCAACCGTAGTTGTTTTCTACGACATGCCTGTTAAGGCACAGTGTTACTATTCATTCATTACATTTCAGATCTGTGGCACATACGCCTTCCACAAATATTATCCAACCCCTTATATCCTGTCCCACCCCTAAAAGGTCCCTCCATGTTTTCCCAATCCTCTTCATGTCGGCGTCCATGTGCCTTACGTTTTCCAGTCTCCCTCTGTTCCTATTACATTGACTATTATAGAACAGGGACTGACCTGTAAAGCTACCATGTGGTTTTCAAAGGGTATGTTCTAACTTGAGCGTATTTCTCACATTTCGCTCCACTGGGACGTGTCAGGTTCTTATTATCAGCTACACAGTAATGATCTTGTCTTATCATTTCAAACCTTCGAGTCAGTGCACACACACCCACACACACACACCCACACACACCCATTTATGAAAGTCTGTGGTTATCATTTTTCTTGTTCTCCTTCTTTCAGAGGCAAAAAATACAACTGATTTTCTTACATATACATATATATACAAGAGGGCTTCAAATGAAAACCTTAAATATTTTTTTTCTAGATTTATTAAGAAAAAGTGACACACAACTGTATCATTTTTTGACGTAGTCACCATTGCGTTCTATACAAGTCCCCCAGCGCCTACAAAGTGCATGGATTCCTCTAGAAAAGAATTATTTTGGTCGCGTGTGTAGCCACGCATGCACCCCCTGCTGCACCTCTTCATCGGACCAGAAAGTCTTTCCTCCCATCGTCTCTTTGAGTGGTCCAAAGACGTGGTAATCACTTGGGGCTAGGTCTGGCGAGTATGGCGAATGTGAAAGACACTCAAAGTGTAGGTCCTCGATGGTTGCAACCGTTGCACGGGCAGTATGGGGCCGAGCATTTTCATGTTGCAACAAGACACCTGTACTCAGAAGTCCACGTCGTTTGAATTTGATTGCGGGTCCAAGATGATTCCTGAGAAGATCTGTATACGTGGCACTGATGACAGTGTTCCCCTTGGGCATGTAGTGCTCTAAAATAACGTCTCGTTCATCCCAAAAGGGAGTCCGCATAACCTTCCGTGTAGATGGCTGCGTGCGGAACTTCTTCGGTGTCGGTGAGCAGGTATGGCGCCATTCCTTGCTCGCTCTCTTGGGTTCCGGCTGGTGGTAGTGAACCCAGGTTTCATCTCCAGTAACAATTCTCGCAAGGAAACCATCACCTTCTGCTTCAAAGCGCCGCAAAAGTTCTTGACAGGCATCAACACGTCGTTGTTTCAATTCTGGAGTAAGCTGCCGTGGCACCCATCTTGCAGAGACTTTGTGGAACTGGAGCACATCATGGATGATGTGGTGTGCTCAACCTTGACTGATGTCCAGAAGTGCGGCTATTTCATTCACAGTCACTCGGCGATTTTCCATCATTTTCAACTGCTGCAATTGACTCTGGGGTCACTACTCAACGTGCCTGACCCGGTCGTGAACAGTCTGTCACAGAAATCACGCCGTTTCGGAATTTCCTACTCCACTCGTACACTTGCTGGAGTGACAGACATGCATTACCGTACTGAACCTTCATTCGCCGATGAATTTCTATAGGTTTCACCCCTTCGCTGCTCAAAAAACGGATAACATTACGCTGCTCCTCTTTGGTGCATGTCACTAGTGGGGCGGCCATCTTTAAACTCCTTCTGTGACGTCATGTGGTTCGTCTGCACCGAGATGCCACCTGCAGGACACGCTTGACGTCCTTAGCAACAATACTACCAACTTACATGACAATGGCGCGGTGTTTCCAATTTCTATCGCAAATTTAAGGTTTTTATTTGAAGCCCCATCGTATATATATATATATGGTCCGAACTAACTGTGTATGAAAGAAGTATAATCACGCTGATTGTACACATGCACACTATACCCATGTACATAGGTTCACTATTGATGCCCGCTCTATATCAGATGATTCATGTATGTTTTCATAAACAACATCAATCGCCTGTTTCTCTTAGGTAAACCCCTTCATCTGACTTCCGTCTGCCTTCATAACGTTGTGCAACAGTTGTTCCAGCGCCAAATACAGAGACACTAGTAACGGACAAAAAAAATTGTCTTTATTACAAGTGTAATACTCTAAATTGTGCCAACTATCTTAAATACCAAAAATACCTAATTTCTAATAGTACGTTGCTGACGTCAGTAACAAAAATACCTAACTTCTATTCCTATATTTCTCACGTCAGCACCAGAAATACCTAACTTCTAAAGAGTTCAAAGGTTATTTCTAGGGAATTTCCCCTATTTATCGAACGTTTTGATTTTCTGTAAGGTCGAATTGTAGGAAGTATGACTCATACGAGGACCGAACATAGCGCGTAATTCTACGCCTGATCGTAATGTAGTTCCCTTTATTATGTCACATACAGGTATGCAAATCACATTCAGTTTAACATATGCATCACCTATGCAGGACGCGTAGAGACTTGTGGAAAAGTATTTTACTATTCCAGGTAACGAATTAGTTTAATCAACACTAGTTATTGGAAAACCCAGCAGGTAACTCGACAAAAACATATTGGGGAGAAAATAATGATGCATTTTGCTGCTGTATATGCTGATGACGTCACTTATTCTCCTCTGGTCAGTTTATTCCTGTCCATTCTATTTCAACTTTATTGAATCTTTCTTGTCAAACCTACCATGACTTATGGACAGTGGTCAGTGCACAATCACAAAAATTAAACGGCCTGCGTGCTCTCTTAATGAGTGTTCACTTGAGCTTTCACGGTGCAATGCGGGCCGTTACCGTATTTTCCCGAAAATGCACAATGAAAAAATTGTTCGTTTAATAGGTGTTCAATTTTACTTTTTCGGTCCATTGCGCACCTTTTCAGGATTTTTCGGTAGGCTGGCGGGATCTTTGAATTGTTGGTAACAGACGCGTCAGTTACACAATTAGAATATAAGTTTGACTTAACTTGTCACATAAAACCTGGCTATTGGGGCACCACAGAATATTTGCGCTGAACGACTTCTGTGACAGGTAGATGTATATAGTCAATTATGTTTGCAATCTATTACTACTCGTCAAAAGTCAAGGGCCACCCTATTATTTTCAATACACTTTTATAGAAGCGCATAGAATGATTAAATGAAGGAAGTTTTTAGTAAAAATGGGTGCAATATCTTCCTCTGACAGTCCTCTATGCACGTTAAGCATAAAAACAACTCACCGACAACCATGGGGATCACGTGCAATTTGGTTTGCTGACCATAAATTCACATTTTTAATCTGTTTTTTTCAAACTTCCGTACAACCAAACAGGTGAAGTAATCGTGCTGATTGACATTCCACGTGCAATGGCGACTTTTCATGAACAGAGTTCACTCTTAATTTGTTTTACAATCAGCAGACTTAGGGTAGTTTCATCACTTGCAAAAACCATGCCACCGAGAAGAAGTCTTGACACCTTACAAAGAATGAGGGCTATAGCGTGGGTTGAAAGTGGTTTATCTGTCCGTGAGGCTGCTAGACGGCTTGCAGTGTCACACTCTACTATCCAAAGAATTTTGGAGAGATTTCAGGCCACAGGAAGTGTGGAGGATCGACACCGGCCAGGTCGCCCTAGATGCACCAATAGACATGATGACCGGTACCTCCTGTCAACAAATCACCCGCTGCTAATGGATGTTGCACAGCTGACTGCATTTCTGTTTCAGGAATGGCAAGCTGTTCCTCGGGATACTCTTCGGACCCTTGTGGACTCGATGCGTCTACACTGTCTTGAATGCCTTGCTGCAAACGGTGGTCATACCCGATTTTTAAATGTCTATTTGTCCAATATCTATTGTGTGACTTTTGAAAAGGTGGGTGACACACTTCACAGCTTCGTTGCGTTTGAATGTGTGTTTCCATTTCTTTACGTGACATGTCAATTTGGTATTCAATAAATGCCGTTTTGACTGATACCAATTACGTTTATATCAGATTTGTTTTATGGTTTCAACCAAGGTTTTTCTAAGTGACCCTTGACCTTTGACCAGTAGTTATATTTCCTTTTCTCCGCGCTGTCTCCTTTTGCCTGGTGCTGTACCATGGGGAAAAATTTTCGATAGCCCATATCATTATAAGTTGCTATACCCAGTGAGCTTCCATTCCTTGATTGTTGCCACACCCAGTGAGCTTCCATTCCTTGATTGTTGCCACACCCAGTGAGCTTCCATTCCTTGATTGTTGCCACACCCAGTGAGCTTCCATTCCTTGATTGTTACCACACCCAGTGAGCTTCCATTCCTTGATTGTTGCCACACCCAGTGAGCTTCCATTCCTTGATTGTTGCCACACCCAGTGAGCTTCCATTCCTTGATTGTTGCCACACCCAGTGAGCTTCCATTCCTTGATTGTTGCCACACCCAGTGAGCTTCAATTCCTTGATTGTTGCCACACCCAGTGAGCTTCCATTCCTTGATTGTTGCCACACTCAGTGAGCTTCCATTCCTTGATTGTTGCCACACCCAGTGAGCATCCATTCCTTGATTGTTGCCAGAAGGTCCGATAACACTTTTAACCGTGTCCTGTCTGCTTATGTTTTACACCATCCCCGTACGATATACCGAGAATTGTTGTGTAACGTCTTATTTGTTATGCCAGTATTCTTCTCTCAAAATCTTAGCCAAATTTCACGTTTAGCTTGCATATATTAGTGAGGAAATTACTTACAGCTCATAAATTTATTATATTGTCGCATAGAGATTTTATGATCAATAAATTTTCTATATTCTTTTCTTTTCTACCGGTGTCCTCTACTTTATTATCGCTCTTTTATCCTTTTCCTGTTTTTTGCATTCGTTCGTTTGCGAATATATATATTTTCACATTCTAACGTTTACCTGTTTCTTTTCTCTTACTGAGAACGCATTTTATTACGTCAGATGTCAGTCTCTGCAGATGAGCGAATAGTGCGAAATTCGTCTCGATAGACATGGGATGGCAGACATATCGTCTAACATTTTCATCTAACACGGCGTCCTTCGGCCAGTTTTCGACCTGAGGTGTGGAAAGCGCCAGACACACATCGCCCAGAATAGCCGTATGTCGGAGAAGGCGTTAAGACGCGTATTGACAGGTTATGGCAGGCTTCTGAATTAATGTGAAGTGTTAGGAGAGGAGGAGATACCGGCGCTATTTCGGATTTCGAAATAACATGGGATGCTTTGTCTGATTCATATATCATAGCAGGAGTTTAAACGTGACTTCATTCTGTTCTCCAAATTTGCAGTAGACAGGTTGTTTCGTGCTAAAGAGAATAAGCTGTATAGCGAAGTTTGAGTTTGCTTCGGAAATTTTGCCGAGCTTCTAGACTACCAATAAATATAAGCGTATCATTCTAAGTTTGTGCGATCGCCTGTAGTTCTGTGTGGAGGTAATTATTATTAATATCTATTGTATTGAGTGTTTTGGTGATAAATCGCCTATTATATCTCACTAGTTTTCTTTTGTGCAGAAGAAATTAATTTATAAGTCTGTTATATTCACTAGGGACGTGTTTCAGTGGAAAGCAAAATAAATTATAATTTCTAGCTTAAACTCGTGCAGCTATAAATAAATTTAATTTAACTGCTAAATACTCAGTCGAAAATATTTTAAAACTAACTTATAACTGCACTGATTCATCATTGAGTATTGACAAAATACGTATGTATTTCTAATTCATGATGACTGATTTTGTAAATATAACTTATTTCACGGGAGATTTAAATGATAGGCAAGCTCTCCGCTTGCAGTTTATAATATAAGTTATAACCGAGTACGTAGTATGTATAAGTATTTTATATGTTGGTTTCTCTTTATTCAGTGAAACTGGGGTGACCCAACTTTGCCAGCGTTGAGTACTGAGTAGTATCTGTGAAGAACATAAACATTTTATTCTTAAAGACGTGGGTGTATAAAGTAAAACCTATCTGGCATTGCATTGGCATCCAGAACGACAGAGTACCCATTCCATAAACTTTAAGATTTAAATAAAGTAACGGGCCTATCGCGCCAGATTTAATTCTTCCTGAGAGAAACCTCAAATACATTTCAGCCCTTGTGGCAAGTAAAATATTACAATCAATAAACATTCCGACGGAGTTGTGAGGTGTGACCAAATAAAGTCCTATACTGAGAGAAGGCAGTTACCTGACATTCCTAGTTACTAGAAACCTAAGCTATTGACACTGTGCTCGCTGTTAACCCTCTATTGGGCCATTTATGAAATAGTTGGAAAAAAAATTCTTGGCGTGGTTTTTGTGGCTGTCCCATGTCTGAAAAGTGGTGTGAAGGTTAATTTTGGGCAAAAAAATGTTTAGTTAGTGTTTTATGGGTATGTTGCCAATTGGCAACAAATCACCATTAAGGTTGGGAACATTTATTGTTGCCATTTGGCAACATATATCTTTTAACTATGTTTTTATGTCTAACAACATCTATTTCACCTTTTTTTTACTCCCTACCTACATTTAATATTTAAACAGTAAATAGCAGACAACAAAATTTGTGAAACTTCATGAAGTTAAGTGTAATTTATACAGAAAATGCCACACATACAATGAAACATATAGTTACTGAAAAAAAAAAAATCTTCTGTCTCGTGACTCAATCACAGCTCCACACTCATGTTTCATGAAATACTTTGAAACAGTTTGAATGTTTATTGAGGCACAAGTGTAGGTTACACTTCTCACAGACAGTTCTGGAGTACCCCTTGCATCCAGGAAGTTTGCATCTCCCTTTGTTGGTGACGGAATTGGGGCTGTGGCCAACATTGTCAGTTCTGACATGAAAAGGAGGTACATTTGCTGTTTGCCCTCTCTTCTTTTTAGCCACCAGCTGTGTCTCAGTGCTTCCTGATGGCCTTCCCCTTTTATTATTTTCACTTTTTCCTGCTTTTAGGAGACACAAAGCAATCTGCAACTTGAAATCAACTAATGGTAGTCTGTCCTTTTTTTCCATACCATCCTTACACACATCTGAACAATAAGTTAGCCAAGCTTGCACCACAGAAACATCCAGGAAATGAAACAATATTCTGTGGTACCATTTCTTGGATCTAATAGGTATACGATAGAGTGCCAGCAAGGAGTCCAGCAAATCTACCCCTCCCATGAACATGTTATATTCTTTCACAGCTGCAGGGCAAGAAATGTGTATTTCCTTCTTGGCTTTTCTGTCCCATCTTCTGACTACACATTCTGGTTCAACTGCTGCATAGGTGCTTAGCAGTGTGACTGCTTTATTGTCATACCATTTGATAGCTTTCAATGTGGCTCCGTTTGTTGCTGCAGTACAAACAACAGATGACCCTCTTCCTTTCGTTTTCAGTTCCTTATCGGAACACAGATTACACCCTTTCAGCCGGTTTGCGCGGACAGTGCCAAGACATGCAATGCCTTGTTTCCAGAGGCATGCCTGCAATGCTGGCGAATTAAACCAGTTGTCAAAATATACTTTATGCCACACATTTTTAGGGATACGTTGAAGAAGTCTCAGCACGATATTAGCTGATGCTCCTAAATCAGGTTGGCCAGGACACACGTCAATTTTTCCAGTGTAAATTTCAAAATCATGAATCAAACCAGAAATGCTTGAACAAACGAAGACTTTATAGCCCCACTTTTTGGGTTTCTTTGGGTTGTACTGACACAGAGATGATTGACCTTTGAATGGGATAACTTGCTCATCAATGCTCAGCCTTTCTGCTGGTTTGATTGAATTGAATTTCACTTTCAGAGCGTCAACTAAAGGTCTTAATGTGAACAATTTGTCGCCTTCATTGTCTTGCTGCTTGTTGTTGTCATTGCAGTGAATGTTACTTTTGATTTCTTTAAACCTCTTGTTCGTCATAGTATCAGCAACAAGTCCATAGCGCGTTGTAGAGTCCCAGTACAATTTACAACTGGGCATTCTAACAATACTCATCATAAACGCAATTCCAAAAAACTGTTCCAGTTCTGGCTGGCTCAATCTGAGAGGCTTCATGATGTTTTTCTGGATGCTGTACTTGTTTGATTCAGTGACCATATGTGCCATTGTATCATCATCAATGAATCTGCGGAAGTATTCTATTGGTTCTGAGGTAACTGATACGTGTGCCGAATCACCAGAGAAGGGCGGAGCTTCAGAAGATACATCTGAGGCTTCACGGTGTCTCCATAGCATCCGACGACGATCAAAGGTTACATCTGTGTCCTCCAGCTCTGATGCAGATGATTCTGAAAAAAAAAGAAAACAAAGATATTAATTATCTGGCAACATAAACAATCATTTATTGGTATACTGGTGTACATGTTATTATTCTGATAATAGTAATAATGATAAAAATTATTCTAATCCACATTATGGTATAAAGCGTTCCACAAGTAAGTCTCCGTCAGCCGATATTTAGTACCTGATGGACTAGGCTGAAACTGTACATAGGTTGTACACTGATGGACAAGGCTACAACTGCAGTCTGAAATAAAGTGGCCACATTAAAAAAAAAAAACATCAATTAAACCGCGGGTCATCATCCTCCATAAAAATTGACTTGCTAGACAGGAGGGGAACGGCGGATCAAAAAGGAAAAAATATGACTGGAAAGATTGCGTGAGACTGGAAAGGCTAAGGAGACGCAATTGGGGGGGGATGGAGGAAAGTAAAAATTCACGTCCCCCAAATTGACACGAAGTACGGAATGGACGCTTTTGCGATACCAAGCCCTTGATTTGAATTCAGCGGCTAAACGCAGATGTTCGAAATACTACAAAATTTAAAAAGTACTTTTTTCTTAATATTAATGTTAGGAATATAAAAATTAGCTGGCCGGATGGCCCATTCTGAGCAGTGAACTAATATGTTCTTAATTTTACAGACGGATAGATAATATTGAAGATAATGACAAAAGACAGTGTTGTTCACATCATCGACAGACTGTATTGAATCTAAAAGTGTCGCTATTTGCACAAAAAAACACGACCTCGAGACGCAGGTGTTCAAATCTACGTAGTATGGAAGAGAGGGACATTGGTGGTAGCTGTGTCTAAATATAACTTTTAACGACAAAATTTTGGAGGGGAGAGAAAGGTTGGTTCAAAAATCAAGTACAATTTTGTAGAAACACAAGTAGAGACGGACAGACTAACAGATAACCATCCATACTTGACTGAAGCATGACTGAAATGACTTTAGGGTAGGAAATTTGAATTTAAAATAAACCTAGGCAGTGATTGGCTACAAACAATCATATTATTAGCGCTCAGTCGCGCAAGTGGGGCCATTCTTCAATAGTTGTTCAGTGATAGACACAGATTTTAAAGTGTGGTGATTTCCATATGAAAGAAAGTGAAAGAAGTTTAGGGACGCCATACTATAGCCAGCAGCTCAGCTGAGTTTTGCTAGCAATTCTGTGTTATTTATTCATAATCTGGTAAGATTGAAATTATTTCCTTATATATTTTGAATATTGTTTCATGTTCGAGTGATTTGATACTGCCTTATCGAAATCTAGCCTTACAAACAAGTAGGGATTTGCTCTAGACCCCCCGCCCAAGTCAGGGTCTAGGGACCAACAATGTACATAAACTCCAGCAAGGGTTAGGCAAGACAGATCAAGTGTTGAGAATAATGAAACATATTACCTATCCTCTTTTAGGGCAGACAAGTAATAAATATTTTTCAGAACCTATAGTCTGGGAGGATCTATCTGATGTAAAACCACCATGGTAAATGTGCTGTTTGGTCAGAGAGATCTGACCTGTCTGTATGATGTGGTTGTTGTGTCAGTGTTGTGTCCAGACGTGGGTAGAGAATAGATTTTGACACATGGCCCATACTTTGATTGCAGAGCTGTGAGTTTCTGTTGTCAACAAAGCAGTGTCTATTCAGTTGGTGACTTACTCGAGTGTATCTGTGCAGTTCTTGTGACAGAGACCACCATTATTGCCCGCCAGCACGGAGAGGTGGGACCACCAGATTTCAGCACCAGAGCTACAACTACAAGATGAGTGAGCCTCTGGTCTGCTGGACATTCACCAACGCTTTGTAGTTACTAATATCCCCATAAAAATTCCCACCATTTTCTGGACACTGTGTAGTCAATATAGACAGGTGTGATGAGGCCACCCCAACAGCACAAACATTAACTATCCTCCCAAGTAGATGACTACTAGAACATTTTAATAAAACTAACTAGTATAGTACATATATATGTACACTATTGCATTTATGATATAATATTCCATGCATTTCTTTCATAATCTCTAAATCCTTTTAAGTTCTGGTCAACCTAAAAAATTGATCCAGAACAAAATAAATGTAATATAATTCTATCAAAAATTTTACACACGTGAGTTAGTTCAGTGTATTTTAACATTTGTTAATATTATTAGTCTTCTTAATTATCTGTGGGTGTATTTATAAACTATCACACCACACTACACATCATAACCCTAGACATTTTATGTAGCCACATTCATTAAGAAAAAAATTAAGTGTGAGGTCGTAGTGGTAGCAAGAAAGGCCTTCTGACAATTCACAACTACATTTTATCTCAGGAGCCTTCACAGCTGGCCTCATACATTACATTTAGTAACACCACCATCATACAATACCATCAAACACCACTACATAAATTGGGGTCTTGTCCAGGGATAATTAGCCCAACAGTAATATTAGGATCTCCTGGTGGGAGAAATAAAAGTAGGGAAATAAATTGTAAAATTTCCTTTAAAATTAAAAGTGTCCCTGCAGATAAAAGTTGGTGAATCTTCACAGCCAGTAATAATTAATTAGTTAACTGGTTAGTTAGAATTAGTTAGACTATAGTCATAAGAAGTACTTAGTGTATTTACTGGTTAGAGATTTATCTTGTATATTATTATATTGTCTAAAAAGTATGGCGGAGCTGGCAAAATTTAGATCAGCTGCTGTGCTCACCGCGAAGGAGATGGGAATGGATGGTCAGATTTTAATTCAATACGTAACGGCTGAATGTGATAAATATATTGAAAGGGAAGATAGAAAGGTAGCTGAAGAGAAGAGGTTACAAATTGAGGCTGATAGAGAAATTAAGAGGCTGCAGATTGAGGCAGAAGAAAAACGACAGCAAAGGGAGGCAGAAGAAAAACGACAGCAAAGGGAGGCAGAAGAAAAAAGGTTGACTGCCGAAAGGGAGGCAGAAGATAGAAGGTTGCAAAGGGAGCACGAATTACGACTAAGGGAGCTGGAATTACAAGGCCCGGCTCCTGAAAATGGTGCCAGCCCTTTTGCCTCAGATGCTACGCCCAGTCTGGGAGCCTCAAACTCAGCTATGGGGTTTCATTTAGACCATTTTGTTGAAAAAGACGATGACATAGAGGGGTACCTAGGACGTTTTGAGTTATTAGCTACTACATATGGGTTAGAGAGAGAGAGGTGGAGCTTAAAGCTATCACAGGGATTGAGAGGTACTTCTTATGAAGTATTTGCCAAAATGAACAGGGAAGACCAAGACAATTATGACATGTTAAAGCAGGCTTTGTTATTAAGGTACGAGAAGAATGGTGAATTTTATCGTAAGAAATTTAGAAATGCCAAACTGTTGTCTGGGGAGACATACCACCAATTCTCTGCTAGACTAGAAACCTATTTGGAGAAATGGACGGCTCTGGGGAAGACCCAAGATCTTAAGGAAATGATCATGATTGAGCAATTGAGAGAGTCCATGGCTCCAGACATGAGAAAATTTCTCATGGAACAAGGTGCAGAGAAGTTGGGGGAAATTTTAAATGTTGCTGAGAGGTATCAGGCAGCCCAGGCAGAGGTAAGTGGTGCTAAGAAGAAGCACATAGACAATTTTAAAGCTCCACAGCAATTTAATAAATTTGATAATAGAGAGCAGGGAAATAAAGGTAGGGCAAACTTTGAGCGGCCAAGAAATGACTATCGCGACAGAAACTCACAGTTCAATGACCAAAAGTTCAATGAAAGAAAACCGTTGAACCAAGGGAAAAGATGGTGTAAATGGTGCAAGAAGGATAACCATAACACCGAATTTTGTAGAAGGAAACCTTCAAACATTGCTGCAATGAAGTCGGGGACGCGAAGATTAAAGGTTAATCCTAATGGACAACAGGAACCTTATCACCCCCCAGTTTGTGAGGATGTTATTTGTAATGGGGTCACCATAAGGTGCCTTTATGATACAGGTTTGGATTATGATTCAGTTGTGAAGTCTAGCCTAGTGGACCCAAGTCAGTATACCACAGAAACAGTGGAAATACAAGGGGCGACTAAGGACATACCACTCATGACACTTCCCATCGCAAGGATAACGGTGAAAACTCGCTATGTGGAAGGAGAAATCAGAGCAGCAGTGATAGATGAACCAATCTACCCTCTGATATTGGGGTGTAGATACGTCTTCTTGGGGAATCCCGAGAAACCTGTGATCATGGCGACAGTGCAGACCAGGTCACAGAAGAAGGAGGAAGAAGGTGAACCTATAAATGCTCATCCAGAGGAGATGAGGAAGGCGCAGGCTGAGGATAGGACACTCAAGCCCTGTTTTAAAAAATTGCCCAAATGCCACACACCTCCGAGCAAGGGGGAATATTTCATGAAGAACAAACTCTTATACAGGAAGACAGGAACTAGATCCACTGGTCACGGACAGTTAGTTCTTCCCAAGATATATAGGGCAAACTTAATAAGGAGTTTACATGTTGGAACAGATGGTGACCATGAGAAAGTCGGTACCATCTGCCAAAAGATTGCTCGAAAATACTATTGGCCCGACGTAAATGTCGATGTTGAAAACTTTGTAGAAGCATGTGGCGTATTTCATGAGGGAACACCCACAAAGGGAAAATATGTGCAGGACCTAGAAACGCCACGGGGCAACTTTAGGCCTGAAAGAAAAACTAATTATACTCGGGTAGACAAAGTGGAATGGGAGCCCCCTTTTCACACCCAGTCTTCACTTGAATGGATTAACATGGCCACTATGCGAAGAGTACAAAGAAGAAATTTTACCCAGGATAAGATGACAATCCCTCGGTCAGACTTATATAAACTGGAAGAACAGACAAGAGAGCGAAGATCTCTCATAAACAATCTTAAGTGGGGAGACAAACCCCAGAGAAAAATTGGTAGTGGTCGATTTGTGAGTGATGATTCTAGGAAGAAAAGTCCTCATTATGGAGCTTCTAATGGACGGGACCCGATGGGTTCCATGAAAAATAAGTATGATAAATTAAAGATCCAGATGTAACTCTATTAAGGACCTGGACAGATGAGAAGGCGGAAGAGACTGTTACCTCATCGTATCAATATGTGAATGAACTGACCACTCGTTTGAAAGCTGGATGGAAACTGGCAAATGATAATTTGAAGCAAGCCAGGAAGAAACATGCAGCATATTTTAATAGGAAGGCAAAGGACAGGGAACTGGCAGTCGGAGAGAAGGTGCTGCTTCTACTACCGGGAAGCCAGAATAAATTACAAATTGGTTGGCAAGGTCCATATACGGTTCTAGAGAAGGTGTCTAGAACAAACTATAAAATTGACAAAAAGGGGAAGGAAAAAGTTTATCATGTAAACCTGTTAAAGAAGTATCTGGACAGACCACTCCAGGAAAGCACCCCCTTATTGACCTTGGCTATTGCAACCCAGATGCAAAAAGAACCACTCACCTCACATGAATACCCATTACATCCTTGTGAAACAGCAGCACAGGTAAAAGTCAGTAAGCACCTGACTAAAAACCAGAGGGAGAGAGTTCAACAGGTTCTGGAGGAACATACAGATGTATTAACAGATAAACCAGGCCATACAAATTTGCTACAGTATGACATGAAACTGGTAGACTCAAACCCAATCTGTATGAGAGCCTATTCTATTCCGTTCGCGAAAGAGAAGGCATTGAAGGAAGAAATAGAGTATTTGTTGAAGGAGGGGCTTATTTCGCACAGTGAATCATCTTTTAGTTCTAGTGTCGTTTTGTTGAGGAAACCGTCTGGGGAACACAGACTGTGCATAGATTACAGGAAACTGAATGCTGTCACAGAAGGACAAGTGGATCCATTACCAGACACAAAACAGTTATTTGCCAGACTGAACAAGGCAAAATACTTTTCAAAGGTGGATCTTAGTAAAGGCTATTACCAGATCCCAGTGAAGCCTGAAGTGAGACCTTATTTGGCTTTTAGCACTTCGGATGGACATTATGAATTCAATATGCTACCATTCGGACTGAAAAATGCTCCGAGTGTGTTTTCAAGGATGATGCGAAAATTGTTGGATCCCCTGAATAACCCATGTATCACGAATTTCATGGATGATATTCTCGTCGCCACAGAGACATTTGAAGAACACATTGAAGCTCTGGAGATGTTGTTTGATAGACTTCGGGAGGCGAATTTGACTGCTAGGCCAACAAAATGTTGTATTGGATGTAAAGAGTTGGAATTCTTGGGGCACACTGTATATCAGGGTAATATGACCCCTGATCCTAAGAACTTGGAAAAACTGCAGAGAGCACCTAGGCCACAAACAAAAAAGGACGTGCGATCATTTGTGTCGTTATGCGGATTTTATCAGAAATACATCAAAAATTTTAACGCTATTTGTGCTCCTCTGACTGATCTGACTCGCAAGGGACTTCCAGATAAAATTATTTGGACTGCACAATGTGAACTAGCGTTCCAAGAGTTAAAGGAAAAACTCACTAGCAAGCCTATTCTCAAACTGCCTGATTTGACACAGGACTTTGTCTTAAGAACCGATGCAAGTAATGTGGGACTCGGAGGGGCTTTGTTGCAAAGATCATCTTCACCTGATGGGGAACTTAAACCAGTCGCTTATGCAAGCCGCAAATTGAATAAGGCGGAACAAGGATACTCCACAAGCGAAAAAGAATGTTTAGCATTAATCTGGGCAATAAAGAAGTTTCAAATCTATCTGTATGGTAGGACTTTTGTGGTGGAGACGGACCATCAGCCTCTCGTGTTCTTGTCTCAGGCTAAGCATGAAAACGCAAGATTGCTGAGGTGGTCTTTGTTGCTTCAACCTTATCAGTTTAGTATCCAATATATCCCAGGCAAATTGAATGTCGGTGCAGATTTCCTCAGTCGGCACCCCTGTGATCAAAATTAGAGTAGTGGCAGACGTGAGGAGTAATTTTACCTATGTGTATCGCTGGTTTTGGAACTTGCCATAGGCATGTTTTCAAGTGGGGAGATGTGTAGTGAAATTGACAGAGATACAACGGTAAAATACCTCCAAAGATAACATGTAAGGATAAAAACATAATGCGTAGGCTGCTGATAGTACATGATCGCCCAGACCGCGGGTCATCATCCTCCATAAAAATTGACTTGCTAGACAGGAGGGGAACGGCGGATCAAAAAGGAAAAAATATGACTGGAAAGATTGCGTGAGACTGGAAAGGCTAAGGAGACGCAATTGGGGGGGATGGAGGAAAGTAAAAATTCACGTCCCCCAAATTGACACGAAGTACGGAATGGACGCTTTTGCGATACCAAGCCCTTGATGTGAATTCAGCGGCTAAACGCAGATGTTCGAAATATTACAAAATTTAAAAAGTACTTTTTTCTTAATATTAATGTTAGGAATAAAAATTAGCTGGCCGGATGGCCCATTCTGAGCAGTGAACTAATATGTTCTTAATTTTACAAACGGATAGATAATATTGAAGATAATGACAAAAGACAGTGTTGTTCACATCATCGACAGACTGTATTGAATCTAAAAGTGTCGCTATTTGCACAAAAAAACACGACCTCGAGACGCAGGTGTTCAAATCTACGTAGTATGGAAGAGAGGGACATTGGTGGTAGCTGTGTCTAAATATAACTTTTAACGACAAAATTTTGGAGGGGAGAGAAAGGTTGGTTCAAAAATCAAGTACATTTTTGTAGAAACACAAGTAGAGACGGACAGACTAACAGATAACCATCCATACTTGACTGAAGCATGACTGAAATGACTTTAGGGTAGGAAATTTGAATTTAAAATAAACCTAGGCAGTGATTGGCTACAAACAATCATATTATTAGCGCTCAGTCGCGCAAGTGGGGCCATTCTTCAATAGTTGTTCAGTGATAGACAGAGATTTTAAAGTGTGGTGATTTCCATATGAAAGAAAGTGAAAGAAGTTTAGGGACGCCATACTATAGCCAGCAGCTCAGCTGAGTTTTGCTAGCAATTCTGTGTTATTTATTCATAATCTGGTAAGATTGAAATTATTTCCTTATATATTTTGAATATTGTTTCATGTTCGAGTGATTTGATACTGCCTTATCGAAATCTAGCCTTACAAACAAGTAGGGATTTGCTCTAGACCCCCCGCCCTAGTCAGGGTCTAGGGACCAACAATGTACATAAACTCCAGCAAGGGTTAGGCAAGACAGATCAAGTGTTGAGAATAATGAAACATATTACCTATCCTCTTTTAGGGCAGACAACTAATAAATATTTTTCAGAACCTATAGTCTGGGAGGATCTATCTGATGTAAAACCACCATGGTAAATGTGCTGTTTGGTCAGAGAGATCTGACCTGTCTGTATGATGTGGTTGTTGTGTCAGTGTTGTGTCCAGACGTGGGTAGAGAATAGATTTTGACACATGGCCCATACTTTGATTGCAGAGCTGTGAGTTTCTGTTGTCAACAAAGCAGTGTCTATTCAGTTGGTGACTTACTCGAGTGTATCTGTGCAGTTCTTGTGACAGAGACCACCATTATTGCCCGCCAGCACGGAGAGGTGGGACCACCAGATTTCAGCACCAGAGCTACAACTACAAGATGAGTGAGCCTCTGGTCTGCTGGACATTCACCAACGCTTTGTAGTTACTAATATCCCCATAAAAATTCCCACCATTTTCTGGACACTGTGTAGTCAATATAGACAGGTGTGATGAGGCCACCCCAACAGCACAAACATTAACTATCCTCCCAAGTAGATGACTACTAGAACATTTTAATAAAACTAACTAGTATAGTACATATATATGTACACTATTGCATTTATGATATAATATTCCATGCATTTCTTTCATAATCTCTAAATCCTTTTAAGTTCTGGTCAACCTAAAAAATTGATCCAGAACAAAATAAATGTAATATAATTCTATCAAAAATTTTACACACGTGAGTTAGTTCAGTGTATTTTAACATTTGTTAATATTATTAGTCTTCTTAATTATCTGTGGGTGTATTTATAAACTATCACACCACACTACACATCATAACCCTAGACATTTTATGTAGCCACATTCATTAAGAAAAAAATTAAGTGTGAGGTCGTAGTGGTAGCAAGAAAGGCCTTCTGACAATTCACAACTACATTTTATCTCAGGAGCCTTCACAGCTGGCCTCATACATTACATTTAGTAACACAAAGATAAGTGGTTTAAGTTACTCAACATATTTTTTATACACCGTTTTCATAAGGAATTTTAAAAAATAATGTGAAGTAAACTCACCTCTCAATTCAATCTTGCAAACCAGCTACCATGCCTTGACAAAAGAGTGCGTGAAAAAAAAGTATTTCTCCGACAAATGAGTTACCCGGTAATTTAAAATTGGGAATGTTTCTAGAACACAATAAAACAAAAAAATTATTAATTTGAACGCCGGATAGTGAAATAGATGACTTTAAACGGTATGTTGCCAAATGGCAACAAGGCCCAATAGAGGGTTAACGTTCGTGCCTGGACAATTTTAATGTGACAGAACCAGATATCCTAAAATAAGTATAACCAAGAAAACGTTCCCTGAAGCAGTGAATTTAACCCGTCTTTTTTGAACTGGGGTTCTCTTGGCCAAGTCTACCATTAGAGAGTCTGTAAGTGCATGTCCTAAAAATTGTGTTTCCAGAAGTTGCTACCAAAGCTGTGAGTATGAATGAAAGCACGTGATCACGGCTGACTGGATAGAGTGAATGCAGGACTGAGTGATTCCTTTATTGTTGAATTTTGGCACCCATTTTGCTGTCTTAAATTTCTTTATGCAAGTTTGTTTTGTTGCTAACAATATTTTTCCTTAGGATAGATCAGAGTATCCAAGTCTGTTCATACCTTTAAAGGGAAATCTTAGACTAAATCATATGTATCCGTGACTCTTTGGGGCTATCACTTTTCTTCTAACAGGACTGTGGGCTATACATCGAGGGAAAAGATCATACCAACGGGTCTATCATTCTTGTAGCAATTCATTGACTTTATGACTATTTGTATATGCTTAAATGTAATTTTATATGTTGTGATGGAAGTTTATTTTGATAATTAAACTTCACAATTAAACTTAATCAGTGTGGCGGCCAGTTCGTTCCCAAATATCTATATTTTCACTGTCATAGGTTCACGTGTTGTGCGTCTATTGTCATCACTTATGTGTTTGGGTATGTGAGGACATATATATTAATATATATTATATTAGATTTGTCTGACTAATCTAACTCTGTTTAGATGATAGGCTGACTGAGAGAAGCTTCTCGAGTGTCAGAGACAGAATCTACTATATTTCCTCCACCTCACTCGTGAAATATATTTCTATTTTATCACCTCCCACTGAGCTATCACTTATTTCTATGTCTATTCAGAAAGAACCAAACTAAGTCTTAATCACCTATCACAAATCTACGACACATATATATATATATGTAAAATCTAAAGTTTTATCGAAAGATATATTCTTTCGACTTCCATATTGATTTAAAGTTTTCACTTTTTAAACAGTTCTTGCCAGTATTCTTGTTATGTATCCTTCATTATTTAGGATTTCTCCAGGTAATCAAACTGAGACACTGTTACCAACTGATGTACACATAGATATATAATTTATTGTGTCCCTTGTGGATTATTGATTATCAGTTTGGTTTTTTTGTCGGCAATGATCTTCGTGCCGTGACTTTCTGCACTGGTGTCAAAACAGGTAAAATAAAAGGTTGACAAGCTCTTGTTCTTCTCACATTTGTTCATCTCTGTCACAGGCAAATTGAAAGGTAGTGACTGGCCAACCTCCACTGAACTTACGAGTCCATGCGCTAATAAACTTGAATTTTCTCTTGAAGGTAATGTAATTTCAGATTTGACAGATGTCAGAAAAAAATATCAGGAAATTCTGAAACTGAGGTAGTAACAAAAAATGTGTGTACGTTCAACAACAACAACACAATGCAAGCGTTATAATGTACGTTCGACAACAACAACACAATGCAAGCGTTATAATGTACGTTCAACAACAACAACACAATGCAAGGGTTATAATGTACGTTCAACAATAACACAATGCAAGCGTTATAATGTACGTTCAACAATAACACAATGCAAGCGTTATAATGTACGTTCAAAAACAACAACACAATGCAAGCGTTATAATGTACGTTCAACAAGAACACAATACAAGCGTTATAATGTACGTTCAACAATAACACAATGCAAGCGTTATAATGTACGTTCAACAAAAACACAATCCAAGCGTTATAATGTACGTTCAATAACAACAACACAATGAAAGCGTTATAATGTACGTTCAACAACAACAACACAATGCAAGTGTTATAATGTACGTTCAACAACAACAACACAATGCAAGCGTTATAATGTACGTTCAACAATAACACAATGCAAGCGTTATAATGTACGTTCAACAATAACACAATGCAAGCGTTATAATGTACGTTCAACAAGAACACAATGCAGGCGTTATAATGTACGTTCAACAATAACACAATGCAAGCGTTATAATGTACGTTCAACAATAACACAATGCAAGCGTTATAATGTACGTTCAACAATAACACAATGCAAGTGTTATAATGTACGTTCAATAATAACACAATGCAAGCGTTATAATGTACGTTCAACAATAACACAATGCAAGCGTTATACTGCAGCACAACCTACTGTCATCTTGCTCAGCCTACGGGCATGTAATCTGAAAGGGCTTATAGTTTGACCAAATAATCTCAAAAGGGTTCCCTAGTTTGACTTTTACAAAATCTCTAAATGTCCCTACATTTATCTATACTTTCTGTAAATTTCCTTCAGTTTGTCTAACCAATTTATAAATTTACTTAATTTGTCAAAAATGCTCTAAATTTTCTCTAATTTGTTAAAACAACGTTTTATTTTCCAAAATATTTCTAAACAATCTCTTAATTTACTTTAACTTGACTAAAAAGAAAGTCCGAGCAAGAAGGACGCATGATCACTCAGTATACAAATAAACACTTGCAAGTTCCCAAACTACTTTTTGTCTTTAAGTGCCATGATAACAGGCGTAGATGATAGTGTTTCCACAGCTTCATGTCATCAGAGCGTGTATTCGTTCACTGTGGTTGACTTATTCTCCTGTCATGATGAACAAGTGTCCAATATCTTCTCTCTTTGTTGTTCTCTATCTCTCTATTTGTCTTCAATCTTTCCTTGTGTCACAGTATATTCGAATTGTCGTCTTCTCATAACATGTTCAAAGACAGTGAATTCTTTCTATCTAAAATGAGTAATTCGCGTCCTTTGCCTGACACCCTCATGACTGTGTTAGCTGTTCTTCACGATACTCTTAACATTGCTCAATAAAACCACATCTCTGTGCCCGCTGGGGATTTTCTTGCATATTGCCAGCATATCGCACATACGTTAGTAAAGTACAGTCATTCTGAAAGCTGTGCTTCGTCCGTGTCTTATTGTTCCACACACTTAACTCTCTTTTTAATGCTTATCTTTGTCTTCTGTCAATATCTTTGTCTTCTGTCAATATCTTTGTCTTCTGTCAATATCTTTGTTTGCTGATAACCTTTTACTGATAACTTAAACCTTGTAACAACATCAAAGACTGTCAGTGCAGTGCACTAAATGACCCTGGCTATTTTGCAGGAAGCTATAATCTTTTAAACTCTAACGTGTACTCGAAACGTGAGCTACAGAAATATCTAACTTGTCCAGAGGTTAAAGGTTTTTTTGGAGGGGGGAAGGGAGGGGGGGGGGGGGGGGGGGGGGAAAGAAGACCCCTTCTTCACTTTTGAAAGTATTGGTTTCTGGGATGCATAAAATGTAAAAAGTATGACTCATTCCAGAAAAAAGAGGTGTAGGACCAATACTGTTAAAGTCCGAGATATAAACTGTTTAGAGAGGAAAAGTGAAGCTTCATCAACACGTCAACTTTTCCTCCGTTTGCAGCATGGAGTCACAAGTGTATAGGTCTCCCCCCCCCCCCCCCCCCCCCCCCCCCCCCCCCCCCCCCCCGCGCCCCCCCCCACCCCCTTTACAGAAAGCTGAACAAAAGAATTCACGCGCTTTAGCCAGGGCTGTGCAGTCGGACGTTTTTTGGTGAAGTCAGAGTCCATATCAATGTCCCGACTCTCAGTCCATATCAATGTCCCGACTCTGAGTCCGAATCTTAAGCCCAGACAGATCCTGTTTTAAAGAACCAATTCAATTTAATTAAAACAATTTTCATATTTTTAAATGCTTTTTTTGAGGTTTTGTTTTGTATTATAAAAACAGTTCAAAATGTAATCTACAAAAGCCACGTAGTCATTTATTCACACATATATATCATACTTATACAAATAACTCCATATAAGTGCATAATTTTATGTCATGTGACTAGTAAAAATAACTGTAGTCGGGATCAGGAATCGAAGTCCGACTTCTAAAATTTCAGGAGTCGGAAAATTGTTTGCCCAACTCTACAACCCTGGCTCTAGCACCAGTCGTTTCTGTAGCTATTAGTTTTGCATGTTAAGGTTGCCAGCCCAAAACACATCTTTATGTTGGTCGCCTACTTTGACAGGCCTAGTGGAGCCGTAGGCCTATTCATTGCTTGGCCCCAGAGATCTCCGGGGGCCGTACAATGAAGCATGGGAGATGAAAATTGAGGGACAAACAAAATGAGGGAAAAACCAGAGAGTAGTATCGCAAATATTTGGAAGTCACAAGAAATCAAGTCCAACATAGAAATAAGAATCATCAACTTAAATGTCAAGTCAGTCTTATGGTATGGCTCTCAAACGTAGAGAACAACACAATCAAAATAACAACCAAAAAGAGACAGACTTTCATAAATGGTTGATTCCGCATAATAGAAATAATTAACATGGCACGAAAAGATTAGTAACTGGGACTGATGGAGAGAACCAAAGACCCGTGGAACAGGAGGCAAGGAGACGACGTTGGCTTCCACACGACACACGACACACATTAAGACAACCAGCTTATATCACTACAAACCAGCCTTATTCTGGAATCCTCAGGGTGTGAGATATACAGGAAGACGTAGACAAACACACAGACAAGATAACAGGAGACAGACACGAAAAGGATAGAAAAGAAATGGAAAGACTTTAAACGGATGGCACAGGACCAGAAGGTTTCTCATGTGTTTGTTGAGGACCTGTGGTCCACCAGCAGCTGAAAGATGCTGATGATGAGGAGGAATTCACTGTGGTGGGTTTTGATGTTAAAGAAAAATATTTAGTATCTGTCTACAGAGTGAGGTCAGCTATGAAAGTCCCTGAGTCTAATAGTTGAATATGATGTTCTCAGGGTACCTGACTGCTACCACCCTACGATCTCACTCTGCGATTTATTTTGGGTATCTAGTGTTTGTGATGTGATTTATATGGCTTGATGTCTAGGGTAATGAAAATGTAGTGATAAATGCGTGAAACAAATACAATTTAATTCACTAACATCGAATAAACAAGACTGGGTTTAAAGTTATGATATATATGTATATACAATTTAATTTCCTGTCCCTCAAATTTTGTAGGACAGGAATGTTTAACTTACAATGAAATTATGGTTTTATATCAAATTAATTACATAAGAAGGACATTAGTCCAATATATCTCTTAATATGTTACTGTTTATACACGTTTATTTCCTGGTGGAGACTACTGTTATCTGAAGAGTCACTATTGGGAAAACTGGTATTCACATCATATCACAAGCTGTTACTGAATAGGGTGGAGATCGAACATATTTGAGCTAGCATGTAAGCCCTGAAGATTTAGGCTTATCTTAGAATCCGTGTAGACCCTGGATGACTGGTTTGAGAAAAATGCACACGATCCACGGCCGTGTATTGGTTCCAACTTGACTGTAAACCATCAACTGATACAAACTAGATTTGCTGGTTTCTCACTGAATGTAATTAAACGTTAATGTTATTATGTCTTTGAAACCACCGCTGATAACGGCGCTAAGTCTAAATGTTATATAATCTCTGTTTACACCCACTGTTGCGAGTGTAGTGGTTTGGTCTATATCATCGCCACACAGGCTAATTTAATATATGTGTGCTGCTGTCCTGTCACTGTGTCTGGAATGTTGACCTGGGTGTGTGTTGATATGTTCGCACACCACAGTGCGTACGTAAGAGTACATGCAGGAGTCAAAAAGGGTTGCAAACGACTGGAACAGTTCGCTACTGTTTATTACGTTGCAACACAGACACGATGACATAAATGACACACATTCGACAGCAAAACACGAATCATATAATTTCCACATTGCATTAAATATATATAATACGGCCTGTCCACATCCTGGCCTAAACAGTACTTCAATACTCAATAAAGCCTGCACCACACGGCAGCTATAATAATGTTCATATGGCCTAAACAGTACTTCAATACTCAATAAAGCCTGCATCACACGGCAGCTCTAATAATCTTCATATGGCCTAAACAGTACTCCAATACTCACTAAAGCCTGCATCACACGGCAGCTATAATAATCTTCATATGGCCTAAACAAATCTTCAATACTCAATAAAGCCTGCACCACACGGCAGCTATAATAATCTTCATATGGCCTAAACAGTACTTCATTACTCCATAAAGCCTGCAACACACGGCAGCTATAATAATCTTCATATGGCCTAAACAGTACTTCATTACTCCATAAAGCCTGCAACACACGGCAGCTATAATAATCTTCATATGGCCTAAACAGTACTGCATTACTCAATAAAGCCTGCAACACACGGCAGCTATAATAATCTTCATATGGCCTAAACAGTCTTCACTGCAGTTTATCAAATAGGCTGTACACACAGCGAAATATATAAGTCGACATTTTCTCAAATCCTACGTAGGCATACATTATCCAAAAAACACTGGGACTCGACCTACACGGTCCACGCCCAAAACACAACTCCCCAAATCACACACTAGTCCCACCAAAAAACCCGTCACGAGATTCGGTTGTCTTGAACACCGTTCTCGATAACACATGCAGACTAGCGAGCTATTCACATAACTCAAAACAGTACAGAATAAATACATTAAACAGCGTTCACACGCTTATCTGTACTCTGTCACCCGAAAAATAGGAAAAGATAATTCTATCCTAAAGTCAGACAAGTATCCGCTTAATCAAGCGTTGCAACTCGAAATTTAATATGTTCAAAACACCATTCTAAAGATTACTTCCCCTTCCATAAATTCCACTTGCAACAGTTACCACCCGCTCCGGGAAAAAAAAAAAAATGATTCTATCATTTTTTTTTTGAAAAAAATTAACTCCCAAAAACGAAAAATTTAGAAGACAATTAAGCTCTAATGTATGCCTACAAAAATATCTTATTTTAAATCAAATTATATCTACAACAAATATCAGCATTAAAGTGTAAAGTAGCAATTAAAGCATACAGCATAATCAGCTAAGTATAAAAAGTAATTAGCTAAATATACAAATATGATCAGTTTCAGTTCCAAAATTAAGTTACGTATATTTAGTACAAACCAAACCAAAACAACCAATCGAAAGAGAAAACACAAGATCAATCAAAAGAAGAATGATCTGTAAAAAAAAAAAAGAAAGTAAGAACTCAACAATACCATATACTCATAATTAAGTTGGACAATTACATGTAAAATAAATACAACTGTCAAAAGTAGATATGTTATATCAAGTCATATAACCACTCCAACAATACAAAGAATAGAGGTATAAGTGTTGAAAGAAGACAAAGTATACAAATAGAATCAAGTAAAACGAGATGAGGTACGAAAGTATAAACAAGATATGAAATCCATACCGAAAAGACAACAGAAAAGAAGGAATGAAATGAAGAATAGTTACCAAAGACAGATAGAAAGCAAAGGCACGAACGCAAAGAAAGTCAATAACAGTATATACTAATAACTGTTTTGATCAGATAACATATTCAAAAAATAAATATATAAACATGATCGAAAGGCACAACACAAAATATCAAAGTATATCTATACTAATACCACCAAAAATAATTTATAACTAAACAAAAGCTAATAAGTAATTTAACTAAGTTATAAGAGTTATACAAAACTAACATAAATAAATTATAGGCATCGAACAAACAAGTAATAGCATTACTATAACTAATACGACCAACGCACAATCAAGCGCTAAAAATAAAAAATACATCATAATAAAAAACAACTTTTTACAAGAACTAATCAAACTACATATCAATGATATCACGAAGTCAAATGCTGGGCACACACAACAAAAAATTACAATGCCAAAAAAAAAAAAAAAATCATTTTTTTCAACAGTACCGTACAAACATATTTTTTTTTCTCGATAAGTTACATAAAAACAGTATTTAATTTTTAAGTAGTTCAGTAATACTTTAAGTAAAGCCTAATAATGAAATCAATATTTTAACAAAATGAGTGAAATATAAAACAAAAATCCTATCTCGAAGGAACCTTTAAATCAACACATGTAAATTTAATTTATCCTTTAAGTTCTTTCTGCTGACAATTACGTTCAGCTCCGTACAATGCTATTTAGGTATAACTCTATCTCTTACTCAAATCGATAAGATATACATTATAAATAAATCTACACTTTGTTGTTACTATGAAATATAAAAAAGGTTCTATAAAAATATCTACAAAAAAATAAGTTTTTTTTAAAAAAAATAATCTGCTAAGAAAATAATCTACATGTCTGACTGGCAAGAAAATCAAGTTCTGGAAAAATCGAAGTTTCACAAAAAGTTAACAAATCCAAATACAAGATCATGTATGATACATGCAAGCTATTTTCCAAAATTACATTTCACAACATACCAGATAATACACATCTTCTCTGTATGTTCTATATATTAATTAATCATGACATCAAAACATGAGAAAAATATAAATTAAGTGAATAACGAACACTCAGGATTATCTAAAAGTAACCACTACATCAACACAATAAATGAGTTTGTGCAATCTCATCATGTACAAAACTATCCTAAACAACACAGTTGCAAAAATTCTAAGTTGAACAGAGTAGTATAAAGGATGATAATTACATACTACACATTATCAACACAATAATATATAAATAGCATAAAAATGTATTAATACATCATCAAAATACAGACATATAAATAACAATTAAAAAAAATTATGGCAATCAAATGATGCATAGAAATAATCATTACAACAAAATTATATGTTATTTCAAAACAACAACATGTCATGTACTAATATAGAATACAAAAATATTTACTATCTTCACATAAAAAAAAAAAAAAAAAATCAGACGCGAAGTCTCCCACTCTCTTGTAAACATGCTTGACCTTCAGAAAGTAACCATCAGTTGCTATTTAGACGCTGACAGGTTTCGGTTGACTACTCGAGCGGAAAGTTGACTCACATTTCTGACCGTCAATATGTCACAGAAGCCTTGACCCTTATCGCAACGTAGCTTCTGTCAACAAATACAAATGAAAATTTCCATTTTACTCAATAGTGAAATTTAATGAAAAAAAAAAAAAAACGTAGAAATCACATTTACAATTACCCAGTACCGGCTTGTGTAAAAACCCGGTCTCTTCACGATGTCACTAGCTCTCTCTATCACATGTAGATATCATAGAATTCTTGGGGACAACATGACCGACCTTGAATGTCGCCGCTGTCTTACGCTGAAACAAAGTCTCACATTCACAACAACAAGTAGAGCAATCAATAGTATTCAAGCATCCACTGTTATTTTTACTCTGTTTACTTTGATTATAAATGACTCTGGGCTCATGTTGAACAAAATTAGCACAATTGCGCTTATTATTTGTTCTACGATCACAATACTTATTATTACCGTTGTCTTGTTTACAAAAAATGACTTTAGTCTTTTGTTTAGGAACATTACTCTGGTGATATAAAGCAACATTTGAAAAGCTATTATCTCTATCATACTTTCCAACATTCTTACAATCAAAACTTTGAGATTTGTTAAATTGTCTACAGTATCTCTACGAGAGGGAAAATTATTATTTTCTGATCTCCCTTGGTACTGTTTACTCTTGGGGTTATCTCTCTTTCTAGAACTGTTTTTCTTTTCCCTTATGGGAATATATTTACCAATAGTTTCAAACTGACTGTGCTGAGTTTGACAACTGCCAGAAACAATAGTATCTCTATTGTTCCGCATATGGGTTTCATCTTTGGAACAAGTAGTAATAGTCTCAACACCCGCTATTAATTTCTGAGTATTTCCAGTAGTAGACAAATATTTGCTCTTATGAGTCTTGACCTGAAATATATCACCTTTCTTTTCCTGACCAACGGAACTGCCTGTTACACTAGAATCTTTGTTGGTCTGACGCCAAGAATTATCACTGGAACTATCAGTAATATTAGAACTTTTAAAGTTGTATTTACCACGATAAGATCTGTCTTTACCATGAATGACATCTCTCTGAGCAAAAAGTATATGGGGCTGACTTTTCGCAACTTTCTGTCTATCATTGTGAACATTGACAGAAGAGCACCTTTTGTTTTTTCAAAACCATATCTATTAAGCCAAATATTCTTTCCCTTGCTTCCGCAATTTCATTATCTTTAAGTGAAATCGTTTCACTTAACCTTTTATTTAACTCCTTAACAGCCAAAACTTTGTCGCTTTCTTCTGCTAGCAAATTTTCAATTTTAGCGACCTTCTCTTTCTCAGCCGTCAACTCCACTAAAGTCTCTTTCTCGTACTGTTCTTTATTTGCCCTCAACTGAGTCAACTCTATCTGAAGTGTTTCAGTCTGGACATCATCATTGTTTTTCATAATCTCATTACTCTTCTTGGGGGGTACAATATTCATCTCCCCAATTTGATCACTGAGCATCGCATTATCATTCATCACCTCATGAAGCATTTCTATGTAAGTCTTCTCACAGACATTTCTCTCAACCTTCAATTTCTCATACATCTCTTTCTGTTCTTGAAGTTCCCGCATGAGATTACCTATCTGAGTTTCCAAGTCTTGGACTTTGCTTAAAGTTGAATTTAATGTAGCTTGTGCACTAGAAAGTTCTGAGTTTGATTCAAGTATCTCACTTTTAAGCCTATACACAGTTGCCTGTAGTTCGTTCTCTTTAGCAACACCTTCTAGGAAATTCTCTCTTTGCTGTAGAGCACTTTGTTTGTTTACTTTTGCTTGTTTCTCAATTCTCAATTCCCTTTCCTGCTCATCAGAAGTATGGTTATGGATTATTTTGAACATGCTTTGCACTATATGTCCGTGTTCAAGCTCAATATTCTGTTGCAAAAACACACGAAGGTGCCGTAGCAAATTCACCAAATCCTTGGCCATTACCAAATTGCAAACAAACTTAAAGTTGTGTTCAGCAAATAACTCCAGGGATGTTGACACATTAATCAAAAAATCATCCATTATCCATTCTCCAAGTCGTGCACCTCTCAATCCCTTACCATCTCTACCTACCACCAATGCAGACTCCAACATAGGCCTTATATCTGTAGGGCACATATCACGATCCATGGTGATTCACTTACTTAATCAACTATATATAGTAATCACTTATAGTTATGACAAATTACTGTCGCAAAAGGTTTGACAATTACCCTTCCAGCTCACAAAGTTAACTATTTGTCAAGAAATGAGCTTATTCATCAATTCTGTATCACCAATTCCTTTTTATAGCACCTTTATCAAGTCACATCATTATCAGGAAAATCGACATATGTCAACAGCCATTAACACCTATGCATCAAATCTTAATCATATGTCAAATTAGACATAAACAACAATAATAACAAAATGAGCAATTAGGGAGGCCTAGCGACATATATGAAGTGACACAATTTACACAAGACACAATCACTTATCTTGTCAATGATCCCGCTTCTTTTCCGCCACGATACTGGATATCACATAGACTGCTAAAACCTCCACTGCGGGAAAGCACTGCAACTTGATTCGTTTCTCTTCAGGTAATTTCGTCAATATGACAATGCACAAGTTGACAGGAACCATAATACAGCACACACTGCCCCTCTTGACTCTTCTGTAGTCTGAAATGTACACGGCAACTCCGTGTATCATAACATCTTGAACTTGTGATGGTGATAACTGGCACAGGTAACTCGAATATTGCAGAAATCTGTGACAACCCGTACAAATGCTGGTACAAATACTGTCCAAGTCTAATTGAACTTCCTTGACCACTGCAGACGTTGTTGTAGTCTATAGGCACGAAATAGGACGTCAATTGCTACTGGTGTAAAGTTGCATACTACCAAATAAAGCGTGTGTTGTTTCTCAAATGCGCCACCCACGCAGATAATATTTAGGTCACAGTTCTGAAGTACACCAGATTCAAGCCACGCCTACATAAGGCTAATTATAACACAGTCAAGTGTTCTACACTCTTGTCACGTGAAAGTCATATGTATTATTTCCAACTTGTAGTGACTGATCCTCTAGATATGTTATGGTCTGGTGGACAAAATTTGCTTCATATTATCCTCTTGCTTCAAGTACATATCACTGTAGAGGTAACAATTTCTTAATCGTATACGCCACCCAGGCACATCTTAAATCATATCCAATGATACAAAACTACGCCACTTAGGCTATCGACGCGAATAGTCGTAGATGTCAGATCCTGTTAACTGAAAACCACCAACTGATACCGCCTAGGTGGTTTCAGTCTGAAATGTTATTACTGTTAATGTTATTACTGGCCATAAATGTACTCGCATTCGCTAGCAAATACACGAGTCAATATAACACAATTTCCCGGGCATTAAATATATATAATACGGCCTGTCCACATCCTGGCCTAAACAGTACTTCAATACTCAATAAAGCCTGCACCACACGGCAGCTATAATAATGTTCATATGGCCTAAACAGTACTTCAATACTCAATAAAGCCTGCATCACACGGCAGCTCTAATAATCTTCATATGGCCTAAACAGTACTCCAATACTCACTAAAGCCTGCATCACACGGCAGCTATAATAATCTTCATATGGCCTAAACAAATCTTCAATACTCAATAAAGCCTGCACCACACGGCAGCTATAATAATCTTCATATGGCCTAAACAGTACTTCATTACTCCATAAAGCCTGCAACACACGGCAGCTATAATAATCTTCATATGGCCTAAACAGTACTTCATTACTCCATAAAGCCTGCAACACACGGCAGCTATAATAATCTTCATATGGCCTAAACAGTACTGCATTACTCAATAAAGCCTGCAACACACGGCAGCTATAATAATCTTCATATGGCCTAAACAGTCTTCACTGCAGTTTATCAAATAGGCTGTACACACAGCGAAATATATAAGTCGACATTTTCTCAAATCCTACGTAGGCATACATTATCCAAAAACACTGGGACTCGACCTACACGGTCCACGCCCAAAACACAACTCCCCAAATCACACACTAGTCCCACCAAAAAACCCGTCACGAGATTCGGTTGTCTTGAACACCGTTCTCGATAACACATGCAGACTAGCGAGCTATTCACATAACTCAAAACAGTACAGAATAAATACATTAAACAGCGTTCACACGCTTATCTGTACTCTGTCACCCGAAAAATAGGAAAAGATAATTCTATCCTAAAGTCAGACAAGTATCCGCTTAATCAAGCGTTGCAACTCGAAATTTAATATGTTCAAAACACCATTCTAAAGATTACTTCCCCTTCCATAAATTCCACTTGCAACAAAATGTCGTACACACAATGTTATGGCGCCCTATCTGGGTTGGCCTCTACATCAAATAATGTATTAAAAAGGTTATTCATCTTACCGCAATCAACGAAATAATCACACACTATGTTAAGGTTTAACAGGCTGTCAATGGTCACTTTTAGACAGCTGCTTCTATAGACGCAACGGCAATTATTTGCTCTGCTTGAAACCTTGCTTGTATGAAAAATCTCTATCAAGTGGCACCCTGCATAGCAGATGCGGTAGTTTTATTCTCCCTATGTCTATCCTAACATTAATCAATCAGTTTAAACTACACCGATTTGACTTTTTTTTGAAAATACCAAACATTTATTTTTGAAAATCCCAAACATTTTTGTACGTTTATCAATAAGTTCGTCCATCTGCTTCTAACATTTCTACGCTGGCAAAACTTCAAAGTTATACCTCTCCCTTTCCTCCTAGTAGTGTCTATCAAATGAGGCAAGCCAATGTGACTTGTTTCCAAGCAACGACTAGAAAAATGTTACTTTTAAATTGAGCTGGGATATCAGTGTGTTCGTATATCTGTGTTGGCAAATTTTATTTTATGCGATAACTCAGTCACTTTTGAAGCTATCTAAAAGATGAAAAGTGGTAATTAATCAGGCTAATGTCCTTTATCTATCCAGTAGATTTTCATCTACGTCTTTATCTAAGTTTTCATCTTTGTACTTTTCTCTTTATTTATAAGTCTAGATACGTTTTTATGGGAAATAGTATTGTATTGAATAAACAACATTATTGCTTTTAATTCCATTCTGTCTTTTCCTTTTTATTCATCCTTCTATAGAATGCATAACATTATCTACGTTTTCTGTCTTTCTTTAGTCCCATCCGCTCCCCTGCACTCATGTGTTGGTTAGTTTCAGTTTGAAAATACCCAAGTGGTTTAGATTTTTCCCATACTAACCCCCGCTTCTCTCTCCCGTCTTTCTTTTTTGAACGAAACACTTGTTGTTGGCCGACTTTCAAAAGAACATTAACCTTCAACAAACTCAAGGTCAAACCTTCATGTCTTGTGCCACGCTCTATCCATGTCTTGTTTATCTCTGTTACGCCTATCAGTAGCCCAACCTATGTACGCGGTGTATGGGCTGCACCATTAACTTCCTGTATCTCTGTTACGCCTATCAGTAGCCCAACCTCCGTACACGGTGTTTGGGCTGCACCATTAACTTCCTGTGACATAATTTGCGCGCTTTCTTCTCCACTCTGGCAGTACTGAACTACATTTGTTGTGCGTACTAAATTATGTACATTATTCGGAGGATGACTGTGTGAAATTTTCAAACGCAAGAGTCATACAGAATACTGCAAGAGGAAAAGTTTTCATAATATAAGCTTTGAAAGTGCAGGCTGACATTTGAGGCGCCAATAAACAACCACGCGATTAGAAGATTTGTCAGAACGCCATGCAGGAAGCATGGGCCGAGAGCTACGATGTAACGTAGAACGTCTAGCACACGACACTGCATTCTGAAAATCGTCAAAAGTAGACGTCTAGGACCTTACCACAGGAAAGAATAGAGTCAGAATTCTGAAATTTTAGGAACGGAAAAACGTATAAGAGCATCTTTTATCCACTGGAAAAGAAAACTCGCCAATATTAATACGGAATCGGACTCGTACAGAAACTACTCACAAGCCACAGAGGAATTCTATGTAACGGAACTGCCTCCCCTGCTTTGCAGTAGTGGTCCAACAGTGGCCAAAACTCAAAAGTATCTTATATGAGTCTTCAAAGCTGTCTAACTTCGCACAAGATTACTCTTGGCAGAGTTGTAGATAGCAGGATAATGATGCTTCTATCTCCAGGGGGTTGTCACAAGATACTTTCAGAAGTCAAGAACAATGCTGCTTAGGGCCGAGCACTATTAACTTATATCTGATCCGTCGCCTTTTGTGAAGAAAGGGTTATGCAATGATTTATTTCAGCTCGTTCACGCCCCCACCCTGATTTACTCAGCGGAATTCTTCTTAATCTGGTATAGCTCTGTTTAGAGTGTATTTAGTAAATTTACTGAGACAAACATGCATGTGACGAGACGTGCATTATTTTTCCTTGGTTTAATGGTTTTGGCTATTATTTTTTCCCTAAGTTTTCTCTCTCTCTCACGGTCCCTTCAATTATTTAGCCCTTACCACGCAGGTAATTTAGCATGCAAGTCACGCTGCCGGGACAAACTCAATTTACTGGTGTGAGATAAAAAGATTGGATTTCCCGTGCTCGCCGTGTCAAATCAGACTCATTTATGCATCTAAAGTTTCTTGTTCAGGGAAGGTGGAACATCTCATTTTTACGGCAGACATTAAGGCGCCGAAGACCACCCTTTCGATCTCACAGAAACCACATAAAAGTAGAGTACATTCAATACTGCAGCACTCTCAGCAACTGCCTACAATGAGCTACATGTCACCAGTGCGAAAGACAGAGCAGCTATAAAATCATTTTTGTAAGCTTTGGCCACAGCAAATTCTAAAACACTAGTTAATTATCTAGTGCATTCCTAGCAAAAAATCTTTAGCAAGAGATAAATTCTGAAAGCTTCTTCAGAAGCAATAGCTATAGACAGGCCATTTCTGATAACGCCGACCAGAAACAACTTCTGGGAAGTTC
>JAMPIV010006876.1:0-20000 GCA_024509875.1 Oreohelix idahoensis | reverse complement strand
CGATTTTAGTGTTAATCAGTAGTCTGATGTCAGCCACACCCGAGATTAACCAACATGATTTTCGGTTAATTTTATCTCATCCGTTCGTTTCCCAGTAGAGGGAGGAACGGGTAACCAAATAGACATGACGACTTATCACTGAGAGGAGTGTAAGAATATTTGCAAATACTAAATTTCTGCTACTTAGCAGATAAATAAAAACGTACCGACCACTGAAATGCACGTAATTAGTCAGTACAACAACTGTCACAGAATACGGCGTAGTGGACAAAACAGCGAACCAAAATTATGTGACATTCTAGAATAAAAAATAATATCCCAGACGTGTGTTCGAGGCATGTGTGTTAAGTTGCCAAGACTATTTACCTGAGCAAGACGTCTAAGATTTGACTAGTTATTGCCTTGTAATGCTATTGTAATCATATTAGCTTTAGCGGTAGTAAGGCTAGACCTCATCATCCAGAAATGTCAGAACTAGATTGACGTTAATTATCCAGTTTGTCTTGCTAGTATCCAGTATTCACATCTGCGTAGCTCGCAGCTTGAAGGTACGGATAAGAAAATTCACAAGAATGCAGGGTAACTAAACAGTGCGGAATCCGGTGCCAACTTTGCACGTAAGCTTTCTACCAGTGAGACAAGAAAAATATCTGAGTTGAAGCTTTGTTATTGCAAGAAAGGTGTTTTATTTGCCTACAGGTGGTAAACACCAGTTGATTGTATTTGTTTAGCAATGGCGCAGTGGAGCTGTGGTACAGGTAGTGTATGTAGATAATTCAGATGTTTGCATGTGAGCGGTATGTGAGACTTCGAGAATTTGATGTAGGCTTCATAATACACAGAGCAAAAAGTAATAAACCTGCAGCATTTTGAAAACTTATCTCCTCGTAGTTCCCTGGCGACTCTCAGGATACACAGACAGAATAGGACTACTACATCCTCAGATTTATCGTACAAGTCGACTAATATGATGTCGTGAGGGAAGACGAAGAAGAAAGGAGAAGAAAAGGGAAGAAAAAGAAGAGGGAAGAAGAAGGAAGGAGAAGGAAGGTGAAGAGAGGAAAAAGGAGTGGGGAGAAGAAGAAAGAATAAGAAGAAAGGAAGAAGGGTGAAGAAGAAGAAAGAAGAAGAAAGAAGAATAAATATTGTTCGGAGTCTTCGTTTAATGCAGGATGTTTCTGAAACACTACACCAGTACTGTACGGGAGACAACTCAAAGGCTGGAGGTAATACTAGCCGAACAATCGCATTATTTTCTCCCCTAGCTGTAGACACTGCAACAGTGTCAGAACACGCAAAGATGATCAGGTTTCCAGATACCAGCCAGGATTAGAGCATCCTCACAGATCATCTCACAGCTCTCACAAGCTCATCCAATCAAATAACACTCTACTCCAATGCCAACTTTCTCATTCAGATTGGCTGTCCTGGTTTCAGAAATTGTTGGTCTATTTTCGTATCGTAGGTACGTCTTCAATGATATCACAGGTCAAGGTCTTTTCTTTTATGACGTATTAATTTCCTCTCTGGAAATACACAGCTCAGAGACTTCCTATTTGCGGACGTTTTTCAAAACTATGGGATAATTGATCTACAGACAGAACTGTCATGACGAGAAATAATCAACTTGTAAGCAACCTTACAGAGAGGAGGTTGCAGTATTGCAGTATTTGCTGACACATTATTGTTGCCATTTACGAAGTATATTTACTTCTGACGAGGCTAGAGACAACCTCATCTTCTTCTTCTTGGCCACATTGCTTCTAACGGACCATGAAGCCACGACCACAGCTAGTCCCTGTCCAGGAAGCCGGCAACAAAACATAATTGTGATCTTGCAGCAGTGGTTTCTGTAACACTGACACATACATATAAGTACTCGTATATACTTGAACATACACACTTAACACACTCGTACAAGACGACATCAGCGCAACGGTGAGAGGCTTTGTTGCGTGGAGCCACCATTACAACTCTCTCCCCCCACCTCCTTGCAGGAAGTCTGTGCCAAAGCGTCCCTGCTCTTGTAGCAGTTTGTTTTGATGCCATTTATTTAACATGATGAAGGTTGTCAGCCTCATACACAACCTCATACACAACATCATATTAGTATCATGTTGGCTGAGGGAGCAGCAGTCATATTCCTTGTTGTGTCCTAGCTGAACTCCCCAGGAACTGCACGAGCAAGATATGCTTGCTGATGGTTGTTCATTAATTCACTCACTAATGCCCCAACAGCTACTTATGAAACTGAAAGCAGTTTTGCTGTGGACATGTGTCCACGCCATATTTTCTCTCACCGCTTGTTCCACCATTATTTGTATCGAGATAATTCAGTACCCGATCAGCGGGCTGCTATAGGCACACCACCAGGCACAAGAAGACAGGGCAGACACAGACAGACTTGACCAAACGTCAAAAAAATCTGTCATTGTATGGGGTGTCTCGGTGACATGTTTTATGGGACTGGTCAAGTCAGTCGCTATTTATTTGTTGTGCTAAATGACAGACTTGTGGAGCAAGTCAAGTCAAGCGATCATCGTTTGTGGCGCCGCCAGTGGCCAAGTGTTATGGAACAAGTCAAGACAATATAGCTCAGATTAAACATTCAAAATTTGACGAAAAGATTGAACACGATTACTTGAACAGAAGTTCAATGTTTACTTACCTAACATTTTACTTTTTCCGTCAATTGTCGCGTGAAGCGTGGTGGGGAACTAATGTTTGCATTCTTCAGACCAAGTGTGCCGCATTGACTGCTGGGAGTCCGCCATAATGTTTGGTGTTTTGTGACAAGTACTTTGCGTTAAACCGGACTAAAGCCAAGAAGAAAAGCTGTTATACTAGTTCGATTTGTTATCATCCGATTTCAGAAAGCATTTTTTTACGGGTTTGATTCCCTGCAACCTTACGCCTATATGTATACTATACCTCTTGTCCATCTAATAATGCAGTGACCAGTAAGATTCGTTATTTCATTGCTGAAAAGTGTGTACAAATGACTGTTACTTGTAATGGTGATTGTAGATGTTTTGTTTGCATTTTACTGGTGCCTATAGATATCTCGTCTGTGTTTAGCGGTTGGTGTTGCAGTAATGCGTGTATCTTGTGGAGCGTGTGGATGTAGCAGAGGTATCTAGGGTTACGTGTTTGTGTTTGGACAAATATCGTTCAAACAAGAGTTGAACAAAGGACGTTGACTTTGGATAGAGCACACCCTAAGGAAACCAACTGTTAGCATTACACAGCAGTCGTTGTTCTGGAATTGCCCAACATAAGAGGAACAGAGTTAGACTCAACTCTCTCTCTCTCTCTATCTCTCTCTCTCTCTCTCTCTCTCTCTCTATATATATATATATATATATATATATATATATATATATATATACACACACACACACATGTGTGTGTGTCATTTATAGCCATCCGTACACAAGACAGTTAAAGAAATGAGTGAATTTGCATTAAATTAAATTGTACTTCTATTTTTTTTACAGCACTACTAACTTTTGTTTGGTAGATAACATCAATCTCCACCAGTACCCTCTGTAACTGCAAGTACAACATTCCCCAAACCACCCACTTCCTTCACGTTACTCACAATACTCTAAGTGACGGGTCGTCAACCGGTAGGTCCTAAATCATCGTATGGTAGAGTGTCGCGAGAGGGTAGATGGTTATTGAATTTAATAAGATATCCTGGACAAAAGGTGTATCAGATGATACCAGGATAGTGCCAGATAAGAATCCGGTCTTATCAGTAATACCCCTGTCTCTGAAAAGAGTGAAGGTGTATAGACAACAAAGGTAGGGTCGAGCTGTATAAGTTCCCAGAGAAGATGGTGATGTAGTACTCTGAGTCCTTATGTGCTACCTCTCCAGATCCTCCTCTGTTAATATGGTGGTTATTATTGTTATTGACTCTGCTAGGGGTAATTAATTAATTTAATTCACCAACAAAGACTGTAACTTAACTTAAAGAATTTAAGTAAGTCTGATGGTAAATATTTACAATTTAATTTGTACAGTTTTTCTTTTCTGTTTGAAAAGTTTTAAAAGAAATGATATGACAACATTAAATAAATAATAAAATATTCAACAAAGTCTTTCACTGAATGGAAATGTCTATCACTATGGAGAAAGTCTTGCTTGGATGGTTTCTCTCTGATTATTTACTATTTTATATTGTCACAGTTCTGATTGAAGACATACACTGCTTATTTGCATCATACAACTGTTTCTGTTTATTTTTGGTGTACTGGGATATGCTGGACAGTTGCCTTTGTGGGCAACTTATCTGAGTCACTGAAGATGGCTCCCTCTGATATTGGATAGAAATCTGTGATGAAATTCTTCCAAGTGGTACACACGAGATATCTAGCCC
Organism: Oreohelix idahoensis; assembly: GCA_024509875.1. Classification (NCBI taxonomy): domain Eukaryota; kingdom Metazoa; phylum Mollusca; class Gastropoda; order Stylommatophora; family Oreohelicidae; genus Oreohelix; species Oreohelix idahoensis. Next base: position 15,616 of record JAMPIV010006876.1, on the reverse strand, counting down.
TCTGACAGAGACCGGCACTGCATCCGTCGTAACCTCAGTAAGAGATGCCTCTTTTATATTTATCAGGTTTTTACAGGATAAAACCTGAAACGAAGTTAAATACAATCCCTGTATTTTTCTATCACTATCCCTCTATGACACAGATGGGAATGATAGACAGTTTCAGACAGAGTGCTAGCAGATGCACAAGGTATAATATAGTAGCAACAATCAATTTATTTCACTGTGATCATAAATTTCTTCTACATCCTTATTTATAATCCTTTTCCCATGATCCGCCTCCCTACAACAGTTTGGTTGTGAATAAAACTGCTGAGTAATATATCAAACTATGCAGTAATCCAATTCCTTTCATCCTTCCTCCTGTTCCTGGTATGTGTCTCATTCCATTAAGAAATATTTCTTTAAATACATTTCCAAACTTACAGACACACTTTGGCCATCATTCTCAAGTACAGTATTTTGAATATTTCCCAAGGCTGGCTTTGCCTCCAGAATTACACACAAGCCTGTAAGTTCACCAGCAAAACACTGTAATTTTCTAACACATCTACACACTTCCTGTCGTACAGGTGGATTAATCGCTCGAAATACACATAATTATATACATATATATATATATATATATATATATATATATATATATATATATATATATATATATATATATATATATATATATATAGATTCGTTCTTACCCTCAGGCACACACATACAGACGAGCTGTTAATGGTTGTTTAAGGTCTACTTTCATGTGCAGAAGGTAATTCGCTTCCACTAACACTTGCTTTCTTTTGCCGCTCGCTGTCGCGTTCAAATATTGTGACTGACCTGATTCTGTTAGACACGCGCTATAAATAGTGTGGCCTCTGTGGTGGGTTTTGATGCTAAAAGAGATAAATATTACTTGTCTACAGATTGAGGTCAGCTATGCAAGTCCCTGAGTCTAATAGTTGAAGATGATGTTCTCAGGTACCTGACTGCTACCACCCTACGACCTCAATCTGCGATATATTTTGAGTCTATTTTATATTCTGGTGTCTGTTTGTTTATATGGCTTGATGTCTAGGGTAATGCAAAATGTAATGGTGAGAGTATGACAACAACCACAACTTAACTCATTGAAAAGGGATTAAACAAGTCAAGGGTTAAAGTTAGAATAGTATGTAACAATTTTAATTTCCTGTACCTCAAATCTTTTTTGGTACAGGAATGTTTAAACTCAAAATGGAATGGAAATATATTTACAGTTCTATATAAGTCTAACGGACAACTTGTCCTAAAATGTCAAGCTGTAAATGTTTATAACATGGAATTCCCTGATGAAGCACTAGATCCTATGACTGGTCACGATTATGAGGAACGAGTTTTCTCATCACTTCCTAAAACTGTTTTATTGCAATAGTGGAGAGTTAATGTTAAATTAACACTCATTAAGCCCGTAGAAGGTTTGGCGTAACTGAATTTCCTTGAGCAATAGTTGATGACTTTCTCAACTACAGTACATTCGTCACGACAGTGAGACCTGGAGACTGCTTCAGCACTCTTGCTTCAGAATATAGGCAAATAAACACTGTTGCCTCGAACTTTGCAGCTCCAGTATTACTTTTTGGCCCACTGAGTGTTATAGGATGCAACCCGCAATCAATGAAATATTTCACACATATAAGGTTAACCGGCGATCAATGGGTCAAGCTGAGATCGCCACTGGCCAGAACAGCAAAGGCAATGGGTCATGAATTCCTTGTGTCTGATGATAACCTTACTTTAGAAATTTTATCTTCAAGTGGCAACTAAGCGTTAGCACAACGTTCGTTATATCCCCTCGTTAGTTATGCTCCCCTAAACCAATCAGATCAGGGTAAGCCGACTTGACTCTCTTTTCAAAAATACACGTTCAAAAAATGTGACATCCCCCGATTTTCAAAGTTGAGGGGATATCACTGTGTCTGTCTTTCATTTTTATTTTCTACGATATTTTTGTTAATATCTAACCGATTTTAATGGAGAAAAGCAATTATTAACCAGACGACTGTCTGTCATCTAGCCCTTAGGTTTTTATTTACCTCTTTATCATAGTTTTCATCTTTGTATTTTTCCTCTTTAGTTATTCAAACAACATACTTTTTCTCTACGGTAAGATACTATATCATAATGAGTAATATGATATTCCTAATAACCAAGTATTATCATTTCAGTTGTCAACTGTCCTTTCTTTTCCTTTTTTTTTAAATTCAATTAGAATACGATACTTCATCTATGTTTCTTTTGCCACCGTTTTCGCTACCCTTCCCAATTTGGTTACTCATTTTCACTTTCACAATGCATACGCTAGCTTAGGTTTTCCTCCATGTTAATCCCCCCTTTATTTTTTTCCTCTCTCGCTCGTTCTTAGGAAACTAAACAAGCGTTTGGCAGGATGCCAACCGTCTTTAGTGTTAGAATTAATTTTCAGGACGGAGAGGGACCAAGGCGGTTGGGTCTTGAGATGGGGTATCATCGCGTGCATTAGCAAAGTCAAATGTTTTATTCAAACCTTAACTGTAGGGGGAAAAAATGAGCCCTAACAACGGTTTCTAAGGCACTAGTTGATTTTCAACGCTAGCCTCTCGTTTTCGTTTTGTGTTACCATAAGCAAGTCCTTAACGTCAACTGTCGCATTGTGTGCTATTAATAGACTAAAAAAAAAACGCTTTAGTCAAGGTTTTATTCCCCCTTTCTCTCCTCCTTTTTTTTCTATCACTCTTTTGGGGAACGAAACATGTGTTATGTTATTTAAAGTCTTTGGACAGAGCAACGAAAAAGCTAGTGGTTTTGGTATCGTTCACTTTGGCGTTAATGCTTTTTCAAATCCAGCGCGAATCGCAGGCGTGGGAGATGACTGTGGGCAAACACGGGCGGGGTGGTGTTACGCACAAATAATTACTTTTTTCCAAAGTCTTTGTATGATCGTTTTTCGTATGTATGATCATTATTTGACTGAAATGCATGTTATATATATTTTATGGTCAAAGGGACAGAATCCGATATATCGATACTGCTATTTTTTATGAGTTTACCTCCTCTTGTATAGAGACACGTTCGGTCTATAATGTCTTGAACGAAGCGTGACCATATCTCCTTATTTGGTAGTATCAGTCAACTGTTGTAGATGTTTGAAACCTTTCTTAACGCTTCTGTTCATGTCCATAAAAGGCGCGACTGTGTAAGACTTTTATCTCGAATGTTCTTAGAATCGTCTTATTGTGAACAGCGACTCAGAGATTGTCACTCTGCGCATGTCTCGACTTGGTTGTCGTTTGTTGTTCCGCCCAGGTCGGGGAGTTGAGAAATGGACTGATTAGCGAGCGGACGCGACTGCGTCTTGTGATTCTCTGAGGGAAATACATTGTCTTTGTGAGTTAGTTAGCTAACTAGACTATTTCCCCGTATTATTCAAGCCTGCCTGGAGGCATATGTTCATGGTTGATTTTCCGAAATAAGGTAATTCCTCTTGTATCGAACTTTAGGCTATCATCTAGAGGTTCGTCATTTTGTCGCCTTTTTGCTCGCCTGTGTGATTCAAAATGGAGAGGTACTTTGACTAGGATTAAGTCATCGGTATCTTTATACTTGAACTAGTTATATATCTATGGGTCGCTCTAGACCAACAAGACTATTGTCTGTGTTCCAGGATTCGTTATATCAGAGATCACGTCCAAGTCAGATGGTTAGACTTAGGAAGGTTATAAAGGTTGAGCTGACCTGTAATCCATGTATGCTACTCACGTGCAGACAGTAAACGGACGTATTGTATACATCTGATCTGCTAGCATCAGGAAGGAATAATTATTATTGTCTATGAACATTAAGGATCTGCAGCTGACCACGGTTGCAGAAGTTATATGTATTATTTATCAAGCTTCGCTATGATATTTGTTTTCCATACAACTATTGAGTATTGACTCCTACATGACTGTCAGTTAACATGAGTTTGAATGCTGCATTCGTTGTACTATGCCGATGATAACATAAGTATCATGACTGTTTTGTGGCGTGCAATAAATGGTATAAACCTAAAGCGAAGTTACCATTTTATGACTCTACACGTCATGTTGCCTGTGGTGTACCCTGTGAACTATTCTACTGCAACACACACAGCAACAATCTAAACCAGATAAGACACCCACATCTTGCATTGTAATACCTGGTGTCGATAGAGGTGGTAGTTTGACGGCATCCCAATTCCACCCTTATCAATTCATGGTGGCCAATAGTTGGTTTATTCTGGTACCAACTCTCAAGGGGGTCAACAAACCCAGACATCATCAGCAGACTACAAGACAACATTGCAGTTGCTATTCATCACCTTTGATGAAATTTTTTGAAAGACGCAGCAGTACTGACAGTTGTTGATATTTTGAAACTACCCGGCGCTGCTCGGCGGTATTGAAGTTTGTCTACAAATAGAAGGACAAGTACCGAGCGAATGGATTTCCTGATCTGTTGAGAAGAAGGACAAGTGCCGTAACAACTGTTCCGGTCTCAGAATTACTGTTGCAGATTCAGAAGGTCAAGTTCAGAAGCTGTTTCCTGTCAGAAGCTGTTTCCTGTTAGAAGCTCATTTCCTTCGTCATGGCAGTTTACGAGAGCAGATATGGATCAACGTTGGATCATTGTCCTAAGAATGCTGATCACATCCTGTTCTGACCTGTGCTGACGTTGTGGATACATAGAAGTTAAGTGGCCTGTTTTGTTTGTGAACTGTGCCCTTATGTTCTAACTGAGCCTTCTGTCTATCACATTTTTCGCACTCTTCATATGTTTACATGTTATATGTTATTTGGATTTATATTTATATGTTTATATTTCTGCGGGTTTTCTCGGTTGGGCGGTGTCTTTCAGTAGATGATACCACGTCACAGAGGTTCTACTGTTAGCGTTTTCGTTAGGGACTGTGCGAATTTCCTATTGTGAAATTTGCTAGCGACAATCGTTGCTATATCTGTTTAGTTGTGACGAGTTGTGCTTTATTTTCGTTTTTTGTATATTTTTTTTTGTTTCTCTCTTTCTTTCTGTTTTTTAGTTTCGATTTCAATTGTTTGTATTTGTAGGTCTCCTCTTTTCTATTATTCAGTTCTTCACGTAAATTTTTGTGTATATACTGTAGCGTCATTTGTTTGTCATATCTTCGCATTCTGTCATCATATTCTTTTTAGTTTCGCTGTTTATTTATTTGACTTATGCGAATGTTTTCGTATTGTTTGATCTTTGTTATTGTTTACATTGACTCTGATCTTTGTTATTGTTTACATTGACTTTGATCTTTGTTTTGTTTACATTGTTGGTACTTTGTTATTGTTTACATTGTCTTGTTATTGTTTGCATAGTTCTTGCATAGTTAGCTTTCACTATTGTTACATATATGCTCATGCACTATTGATCTATAGTGCACTTATCATAACTAGCTGGTGGTTTTTTCCTTATGCACTATTGTAGTGCAGTTATGATAAATAACTGATGGTTATGCACTGATTTGGGTAGTGCACTGATAATTAAGAGGTGACTTGTGATATTATTGTACAACTGATAATACAAATTGGTGTCAAGTCTTGTTTCCCACAGAGATTGGAGTGAACATAGTAATTATACAAGCACTTTATTAAGTCTTGTTGCTATTAAGATTGAAATAAGATAATTAATTATTTCAGGTTCTGTACTCACATTTTAGACATCATGTCTACATTTGAGTACTTTATTGAGCAGGGTAAAGCCCTTGGGAAGACAGGTGATAAATTAGAAGAATTTGCGACTGTTCAATATGCCAAGGCATTGAAGTCGGAGGAAAAGAAAATGAAAGAACTAACTGAACAAAAGAGAATAGATGCTGAAAATTTAAAACTGCAGATGCAGGTAGATGAAAAGAGATTACAAATGGAAATGGAAAAACAAAAAAGAGAAGCAGAATCTCAGGAGAAGAGACTTCAGGCTGAGCTTGAAAATAAGAGACTTGAAAAAGAAGCTGAAAATAAGAGACTTGAAAAAGAAGCTGAAAATAAGAGACTTGAAAAAGAAGCTGAAAATAAGAGACTTGAAATAGAGGCTGAAAATAAAAGATTAGAAAAACAGGCTGAGGCTGAAGAAAGAAGGTTACAAAGAGAGTCTGATGAGAGAAAAGCAAAAATGGAACATGAAGAAAAACTCTTAGCTTTGGAGTTAGAAAAGTTGAAATTATCTAGTAATGCTAATGATGCTAATAAGGTATCATCTGCTAATAAGTCTAATGCTGTTGATTTCAAGCTTAATTTACCAGCATTCAATGCTTCAATTGATGATATAACATTTTATCTAGATAGATTTGAAAGTGCATGTAAGGTGCGTAATATAGATAAAACATTATATGTTTATCATCTGTCCAAGATACTTAGAGGTGATGCTTTGACTTTGTTGGGTATGGTAGATGTGCCTGACAAGAACAACTATGAGGTTGTCAGGGCGGCATTGTTAAAGAAGTACCAACTTAACGAAGACGGATATCGTCTAAAATTTAAAAACATGTTACCAGAAACTGGAGTTGAATTCTCAGAATTCATCTCAGGCATACGTCTTACTTTTTTACGATGGGTTGAGCTTTCTAAGACAGAAAGTACATTTGAAGCCCTCATGGACTTACTTCTTAGAGACAAGGTTATGTCTTCTGTTAATGAAGCTTTTCTTTCTTTTCTTCATGAGCGTAAGCCTAAAAATATAAAAGAAATGGAAGAATACTGTAGCCAGTATGTTACTGCACATCCTCACATAACCATTAGCAACTCTAAGGTAAAAGAAGGTCTGCCAGTTGCTTCGGCAGCACCTTATGGCCCGAATTTTATGCGTAAATTTCAGGGTAGCCAGCAAAATTTCAATAAAAAGAGTAACCGTAATTATGCCCAGAACCATGGTAATCAATTTCAGGGAGATTCTTCTTCCCAGAACTGGAGACAACCTAATATTACACGGTATTCTATTCCCGGTAACTTTAGAAATTTTCATAAAGGTAATCGGTATAGAGGAAAATATTTTTTGCAGAGACCTCAATACCAAGATAATAGAGGTTCTCAACAGCATAGAGATGGTAATGACAGTTATGGAAACTGGAACGCAAACCAGGATAAAAATTACAGTAGGGACTTTAATGATAATTGCAGAGGCAATAATGGTCGCGGTAGATCGCAACAGAAGAGAAAAAGATATCAACAGACAAACTCTGTTCAACAAGAATCTCAGGGAGCAGATAAACAGGTTAATAATGATAAAGACCATAATGCTATCGGATGCTCATCTTTTGACTTTGGTAGGGCAAATAAATGTATCCAATGCAGTACTTTATTTGATCCGAAAACCATTAGTACTCTAAGCTGTGGTCATCCTTTGCCCGCTCTTCCTGCTAATGTTGCTCATGATGGGAGAGGTTCTCTTATATTACATAAGGGGCTTGTAAATAGTAATCCAGTCTCGGTGTTGTTTGATTCTGGATGTACTACTGTCGGGGTTAGGCAATCTCTTGTAGATCCATTCTGTGCTACAGGAAAGGTCATCAAATGTGTCACATTTGGTGGCACGTTGGAAAAATATCCTACTGCCATAATACATATTGCTACTCCTTTCTTCACGGGAGAGGTCCACGCGTGTCTACTTCCAAACCCTATTGCGGACCTTATTATTGGTCGTATTCACGGAGTTAGGGAATGTACCCCACAGCAGATTGCTGTTTGGGAAGAGCAAAACATTGAAGCTACCAATACGGTGGTCACAAGAGCACATGCTCTGGATCCACCTCAAACTTCATTAACTAATAATGATGAAGTAAATGAACAAAATAGTCACTTGACTATTACACGTGACTCATTTATCAAATTGCAAGAAGAAGATCCGTCGTTACAAAAATTCTTCATTCTAGCAAAAAAAGGTGATCCTAATCAAAATACTAATAGAAAATCTTGGATTTCTATGAAGAACGGCGTACTTGTACGTATGGTACAAGACTCGACTACATCCACTCATTCACAAATTCTTGTGCCTAAGAGCATGAGGGTGCAAATATTGCAACATGCTCATGACTCGCAATGTGCTGGACATATGGGTTTTTCCCGTACAAAGTCGAGAGTTCTTGCGGCTTTCTTTTGGCCATTTGTGAGCAAGGACATACGAATGTACTGTCGCTCTTGCAAAGTATGTCAGGAGGTCAAATCTAAAGGACCACGACATGCTGCGCCTATTCAGGCTGCTGACATTCCAATTCGCCCTTTTCAAAAAATGGCAATAGATATTATCGGTCCTTTTAGAATTAAGTCGGCTAGAGGGCATCAATTTATTCTTACATGTGTCGATATGTGCACACGTTGGCCAGAGGCAATACCTCTCAAGAGCATCTCAACTGCTGATATCGCAGACGCTCTTTGGCTGATATTTTCTCGCTTGGGTTTTCCCGGAGAAATATTGTCAGACCATGGCACTCAACTGATATCAGACACTATGTCACAGGTAATGTCTATGCTACATATAAAAAGGTCTCTCAGCAGTATCTATCACCCAATGTCTAATGGGTTGGTCGAACGTTTAAATAGGACTCTAAAAACTTTACTGGGTAAAATAAAATAACTGAGGATCATCCTCAGGATTGGGACAGGGTCTTACCCGCGGCTCTCTTTGCGTATAGAGAGGTCCCCAATGAACATACGGGGTTTTCCCCTTTTGAACTTGTCTTTGGCGCGCAACCGCGCGGCCCTATGTCTTTACTTCACGATCTAATCACTGCCGATAATATTAGCGATGAGACTCAGTCTTCTTATGAGTACGTCATTGCTCTTAGGAAAAAAATCATTGAGGCATGCAGACTAGCAACTTCGTCTTCCGAATTTGCTAAAGAAAAGGCAAGGCAGTTTGCGAATAAGAATAGATGTCTACGACAACTTTGTCCAGGTGACAAAGCTCTCGTTCTACTTCCTTCAAGGGAGAACAGACTTCTAATTGCATGGAAAGGTCCATATGCAATAGTCTCCAAAATTTCTGATGTCGACTATGTTGTCGATATTGATGGAAAGCATAAAACTTTCCACATAAATATGCTCACGGAATTTCATGAAAGACCAGACTATTTGCAGCCTATTTTCCAGGCAACGGACAATTCTCAAGTACCTCATGGTCAATACTCATCGCTGTCAGTTATACAGGATGAGGAAACTACTTTTTTCTGATGTCAATCTTCCTCTTTCTATGGTCCCACTTTATTCTACGGAATCTTGGAAAAACGTGACCGTTTCTCCAAATCTTTCCGCTGAGGAACATCGACAAGTTTCTTCGATGTTGCAAACATTTCAGGATGTTCTTACAGACATCCCGGGACACACACATGTCATTGAACATGACATTGTGCTAACTGATCATAATCCTATCAGAGTCAGACCCTATCCAATACCTATCCATTTCCAGTCTCAAGTCGAGAAAGAATTGGATGAAATGATACGTTTGGAAATCATTGAACCATCCACTTCAGCATACTCTTCGTCTATGGTTATTGTTCGAAAGAAGGATAATAACATTCGCATTTGCGTAGATTATCGCAAATTGAACCAAGTTACGAAGTTCGACGCTGAACCTATGCCTTCATTAGAAGAGCTACTCAATAAACTTTCTAATTCTAGATTCTTTACCAAACTAGATTTGTCTAAAGGTTATTGGCAAGTCCCGCTAACTGAACGTGCCAAACCTTTTACAGCTTTTTCTACACCTAGGGGTTTATTCCAATGGAATTTCATGCCTTTTGGTCTTATGAACGCCTCTGCTACATTCGTACGCATGATGCGCCGAATTGTCGCATATCGTACAGATGTCATAGCATATCTAGATGATATCTGTCTATTCAGTGATTCCTGGGAAGATCACTATTTGGGTTTATACGAATTACTGTCTACTCTTCGCGAGTATAACTTGACTGCAAAACCCTCTAAAGCCTTTATAGGATTTAGTGAGATTTCTTTCCTAGGTCATCGTGTTGGTCATGGTCTTTTAAAGACAGAGGACCACAATGTTTCAAAAATACTTAACATTTCGGTCCCTAAGACAAAGAAACAAGTAAGGAGTCTATTAGGTTTGATCCAATTCTACGGACGATTCATTCCGAATCTGTCCTCCATTATGGCACCGCTTTCTACTTTATTGAAGAAAGGGTCGCCTAATTTGATCCGCTGGTCAAAAGAATGTCAATCCTCATTGGACCAGGTTAAAGACCTATTTTCATCTCCACCTATTCTTAGGTTACCTACTATTGAGAAGACTTTTGTTCTTCGAAGTGACGCCTCGTCAACTGGGATTGGGGCAGCACTAATGCAGGAGTATTCTGATACTCTGCATCCGGTGATGTATATCTCTAGGAAATTAAATGCTGCAGAAAAGAATTACTCGGTTTTAGACCGTGAGTTATTGGCTATGGTATGGTCTATTCTGAAGTTACAAAGATTTCTTCTAGGCGCACATTTCATTGTGGAAACCGACCAGAAAGCGCTTACTGCTATTCAGAGCAAAAACTTGAAGAGCTCGAGGTCCACTCGTTATGCCATAGCTCTTCAACCATTTCATTTCTCGGTTCGAGCTATCCGTGGTTCGGATAATGTAATGGCGGACATTCTGTCCAGATGCCCACACGATTCCACATGATTCTTCTGTCATATATATATATTTCCTGATATACAGTCCAATGTTATAATGACATGTTGGTAGATTTTTTTTTTCTCACTTTTTTGAGGGGGAATTTATAACATTGTTCCATGTAATTATCTAAGAAGGCTTAGTTAGTGATATACGGGCCAAAAGATCACTCGGCCACATTTAAATAAATTATTTTCAGGATTGTATTGAGAGATTTACCAGTTGTCTTTAAGATTTGTGTTATTGATATTTTCGCAGCACATCATTGAAGATGCGAGATTGTGTCCATTGTGGAACTTTGAGTATATCAAGTCCTGTCCTAGATTGGGAGCGGATGATGTCCACATCTTCTTCTATTGAATGTTTTATGTCAACGAAGATCAACACATGTATTACTTATTAGTTACTGATGCATTACATAATGTAATAAAATAGTGCGGTATATTAATATATTACACCGCTATTTGCAACACATTGTATGATATCATAATAATATATTTGATTTCATATATTGGTATGAGAATAATTTGACTTTTATTATGATGTTGCCAGCATTGTGGTTTGTGTTGGTGGCACCTTCCTGGGATATATACGCGTATACTTAGATAAATTTTTCTCTAAGGACCTGGGATATGATCTCAGTTTTGCTCCAAGTGTTGAGCTATTTTGTTAGGTATATCCGCGCATCATACGTGCGTTAGGAGCCTAGATTTTTCCGGCTCCAGGATTTAAAAAAAAAACAATGTTTCATTTTTTTTTCCCGGGAGGGTGGGGTAATGTTACGCACAAATAATTACTTTTTTCCAAAGTCTTTGTATGATCGTTTTTCGTATGTATGATCATTATTTGACTGAAATGCATGTTATATATATTTTATGGTCAAAGGGACAGAATCCGATATATCGATACTGCTATTTTTTTATGAGTTTACCTCCTCTTGTATAGAGACACGTTCGGTCTATAATGTCTTGAACGAAGCGTGACCATATCTCCTTATTTGGTAGTATCAGTCAACTGTTGTAGATGTTTGAAACCTTTCTTAACGCGTCTGTTCATGTCCATAAAAGGCGCGACTGTGTAAGACTTTTATCTCGAATGTTCTTAGAATCGTAAGGGCGAGACTGTGTAATCTTATATTGTGAACAGCGACTCAGAGATCTGTCACTTATTGCGACTCTCAGAGATTGTCGTCGACTCTGCGCATGTCTCGACTTGGTTGTCGTTTTGTTGTTCCGCCCAGGTCGGGGAGTTGAGAAATGGACTGATTAGCGAGCGGACGCGACTGCGTCTTGTGATTCTCTGAGGGAAATACATTGTCTTTGTGAGTTAGTTAGCTAACTAGACTATTTCCCCGTATTATTCAAGCCTGCCTGGAGGCATATGTTCATGGTTGATTTTCCGAAATAAGGTAATTCCTCTTGTATCGAACTTTAGGCTATCATCTAGAGGTTCGTCATTTTGTCGCCTTTTTGCTCGCCTGTGTGATTCAAAATGGAGAGGTACTTTGACTAGGATTAAGTCATCGGTATCTTTATACCTGAACTAGTTATATATCTATGGGTCGCTCTAGACCAACAAGACTATTGTCTGTGTTCCAGGATTCGTTATATCAGAGATCACGTCCAAGTCAGATGGTTAGACTTAGGAAGGTTATAAAGGTTGAGCTGACCTGTAATCCATGTATGCTACTCACGTGCAGACAGTAAACGGACGTATTGTATACATCTGATCTGCTAGCATCAGGAAGGAATAATTATTATTGTCTATGAACATTAAGGATCTGCAGCTGACCACGGTTGCAGAAGTTATATGTATTATTTATCAAGCTTCGCTATGATATTTGTTTTCCATACAACTATTGAGTATTGACTTCTACATGACTGTCAGTTAACATGAGTTTGAATGCTGCATTCGTTGTACTATGCCGATGATAACATAAGTATCATGACTGTTTTGTGGCGTGCAATAAATGGTATAAACCTAAAGCGAAGTTACCATTTTATGACTCTACACGTCATGTTGCCTGTGGTGTACCCTGTGAACTGTTCTACTGCAACACACACAGCAACAATCTAAACCAGATAAGACACCCACATCTTGCATTGTAATACCTGGTGTCGATAGAGGTGGTAGTTTGACGGCATCCTAATTCCACCCTTATCAATTGGTAAATTTACTTGGCGTAGGGGTTAAATATTACTGTATTTGGCGATTGTATCACTGATCTCGCTACAGCCTCGAGCGTCCGAGGTGGTTTCCCCCAACGAATGTGTTTTGAGTTCAGAAAATATAGTAAACTTTGCCTATTGTGCAAATCAGGACAACTAAGATTTTATTTATCTAAGTTATTCCTGGAGCGATTTTATTCATCTAAAGTTTAAAATACGCAATATATTATTCTACATAATTCTAGTAAACAACCTTTTTCATTCCTAAATGCATTTTATTCTATGCGTATGTTACATAGTTAAAAAATGGACTAACCTGAGGCTTCGATGCATTCAACTAGAGATCTCTCCCGTCCTATATCATTATTTGTAAAAGTATTAGTACTTACGGGTAGAGCAACATCCCTAATATCGTTTTGATAACCTCTTCCAGGTGGTACTTCTTTCATAATGCCGTAGTTAATTGTCCTTCGTTACTAGTTTGCACATATTGGGACTTCCATTTTATTTTATACAAGGCTGTAGTAAACACGGCATAACGAAGCGTTCTGATTGGTCTGTGCATCTTGCAGTTCTTACAATGTATGGCGCGTGGTGTGGTCAGAGTTACGCAGAATTCGTGTTGTGATACAGACGTCACTTCACGACATAGAGCTCTAGGTGGCAGGAAAAAAAACAAACGGATTTTTCACCAAGGTGAATAGCAGACTAGCCCTTTCAATCAAGTACTGAAAGTGCTGTGTCGTCATGTTTAATGGTACCGTCACAACATTTCCAGTGGTTAACAACAAGCTAGCATATTAACACCTACTTTATTCGTGAAGTGTGTAATATAGGTAGCCATCTTTTCTATGAAAAGTGAAGTTAATATTCGGTAAAGTTTCATTTAGTTTGAGTTCTTCACCGCTCTGCCGGTGGTATTGCAGGGTGCTGATCGCCCGGCAGAGGTAAAAGTTACTACAAAGCTGGACTTTTTCCAAATTCTGAATATTGTGAAACCTGAAAACAAACATGATTTAATCAAGGTAGATTTTTACAGAGTTCATTAATTCAAAAGTAGGCCCCACAGTTCCTGTGTTGCCTACTGTTGCTCTAAGTGAATGCTCTGTACAGAACACGTTTACAGGAGAAGACAAATTGTCTTAAGAACAAAGATCCCGGACTATCTCTGAGTTCCCTCAACAGACTCGTTTGCCATCTTACCAAATTAACTCCCCTGGTGTTTACACAACACTATGACAATGTCAGGGATTGTCTCCCATCACTTGAAGTGATAATTGAAACAAGTCAAGCTAGCAAAGTTCGCTCACTCCTGTTTTCAATCTCGGTCCTTTCATTCCTACTTGTGTAAGGGGAGACTATTTATTTAAAGTAAGACAGATTCAAGGCCAGTAACTGATGCCCCGTTCTTGTTGTTTCCAATGTTTTCTGATAGAAGGTGTCGTGTGAACTGGCCCGGTAAGATAAAAGTACATCTCTCTTAAGAACCATACGTCAAACTTGGTTTCAAGGTCGATTTTTTTCCCGGCAATTAAAAGTAACAAATAGATGGACATGAAATTACAGCCAATAGATGCACAGTACTGAAGAAAGATGATGAAATGCATGTTTTTCTTTAACGTGTTATTGTGTATGTCCATTTTTTTCATTTTTAAATTGGGGGGGGGGGGAAGGGGGAAGAAAGGGGGGGGGGGGGGGGGGAAATGTTGATACATTTTTTTAAGTTTTAGTTGTTAGTTGTATGTTATGTTGTGTCTGCATTTAGCGGTACGTGTGTGCAGTAAGGTTTCCCAGGATTTTTAAAAATATCTGCACAGCAAACAATAAATGTCAAACAGATAAATGTAATGTCAGACTGAAAATTGGTGGAAGGTCAATTAACAAACTTAGATGTGCAGGTGGTTCAGTTTTGTTAGCTGAAAGTGAACAGGATTTACAAGAACTTGTGAAGCAAGTAAACAGCATATGTTGTGAATTTGGATTGGACAATAAGATTGAGAAAACGAAAACTATGATAATTAGTAAAACAGGCGATAAGCCCACACTAAAGGGAAGGTATAAATGAGAAAATCCTGGAACACGTTAAAGAGTTACTCATTACTCATATCTTGGTCATATAATAACAGAAGATAGCAGATGTGAAACAGAAATCAAGATGAGAAAAGGAATGGCCAAAGTTACTTTTAATAACATGAGACCAAAACAATTATCTCAGAGATTAAACAGAGATTCATTTACATACGTACATACATATATATACACACACACATTCACACACACACACACACATATATATATATATATATATATATATATATATATATATATATATATATATATATATATATATATATATATATATATATATATATATCAGTATGTGTGTGTATAGCAGAATGAGGCGCATCTGATAGAAAGAGGTCCTAGAAAACTTTGGAATGAAAAGACAACTAATGAAGGTCAAAATTAGACAACTAATGAAGGTCAAAATTAGACAACTAATGAAGGTCAAACCA
The DNA here is from genome assembly GCA_024509875.1 of Oreohelix idahoensis. Lineage (NCBI taxonomy): Eukaryota > Metazoa > Mollusca > Gastropoda > Stylommatophora > Oreohelicidae > Oreohelix > Oreohelix idahoensis. Next base: position 267 of record JAMPIV010006876.1, on the reverse strand, counting down.
ACGGGCTGATCACCCGTTTGCCAGTCACTTCGATTACGGAAACAACAGCAAATGGATTGATTTGCCGTTACCCTAAAGACGCCATTAGGCGTGATGGGAAACAATGGCAAAGAAAACCTATCTGCTGTTGCCCTAAGACGCCACTAGGCGTAATGGCCACTGACTGCTTTGACGGTCGGTGGCTAAGGATGGAAGAAGAAGAAGAAGGAGAATGAAGGTCAAATTTAGACAACTAAAATATTTTGACCATTAAAAAAAAAAACATAT
>JAMPIV010006875.1:17500-77528 GCA_024509875.1 Oreohelix idahoensis | reverse complement strand
AACAGTGGGGATTATTAATCCCACTTCGACGTTCTTTTTCAGAGTGTCATTCGTCAACATACTTCACGATGACCTATAAACAAACAAACATATGCATGTCCCATACATAAAGTGCGAGGATGCACACCTGAAACAAATCAAGCACAGTTAAAAATGCATCAACCCCAACCCTTCTCCCACAATTGCAACCTGTATGGAGAAAGAAGGTAAGGTTAACTGAAATGAACTACACTGCACTTGATGTCGCCTACACTCCAAACTAGCTGTTCTAAATTCTAACTCTAACTCTAAGTCCACTGATAGCTGGAATGACTACGAAGTGTCTACACAATCTCTGCACAGACTTCGGTTCTACACAGCCTATCCTGGAATCTCCTGAACACAACTAACTGCACCTCTAAACTTCAGCAGCAATCCTCTGCTATGATTCACCAAAACTATCAGTTCTGCCTATCTGTGCTGACTTCCGTAGAGAGAATGTTTACCCTCTCTCTCTCCACTAACTCTGGAATTGATGACTAAGGTTTAACAGAACCCCACTGGATTCTGGACTGGAACTGTAGCTGGCTTCTCCTAACACCTCTGAGGTTACCTGCCCGATTACCTATGACTGGGCGATGGGGCTATCGGCTTTATTATGGCCGTGAAGAAGCGAACATAAAATTACCACAACGCTGGCAGCATGCCAAATCTGCGTGTGTAACCGACCGAGCGTCAGAGCTCAGGATTTATCCACCAAAAAATCCTATTCGCTGGAAAATGTCTTCCCCTGGCTGGGAAAACGTATTTTCTTCCTCTCCTTCCACCACTGGCAATTCATGCGCGACTTAGCTTGTCGGCGAATGCCACAACTTCGCCGTGGGAGAAATTTTTGTGGTATCAAAAATTCTGCTCTTCCCCACAAAAGCCGGTACCTGCTGTTCAGACAAATGCAAAAACAACAGCTAAACAAAACGTTAATACTCTAGTACAAATAACAATTAACTTCCTTACTCTTCAACACGTAACTCCCCTCTCTTCTCTCTCCCCGTCTCTACCTGAGCCCCAAAATAAACATTTCCCGGTAATACAATCACGCAGACCGTCTGACCCAGGGTTCTGCATGACTAACTCCCAGCAACAACAATATTTTCACTGGCCCGGTCTGGGCAGTCGTACTGTGGCCTACTTCTTACGCTGACACTACATGCAGCAAATTATTAACACAAAAATACTCTATCTCTAGGAATTCCTAAACTTCCCGTCAATAATAGTAATCACATTCAAAATGAAATAAAGTATTATTCCCTTAACAGAAATAAATTTCATCTCCATCTTCTGAATACACAGAATAACAATGCACAATCAATAACATATAACCCTTTTTTACGCTAGCATCTACATGCCGTCAAAAGTTATACATAACCCCAGATTATCAAATTGAAAACCCCGTAGTTCAACCACGTGTTTATAATTTTATGACCACGTGCTTATAGATAGATGGGTAACTATATAAGATAAATAACTTGTAGCATTACATTCATAATAAAATCACAAATACACACGCTCCCGTCATTCTGTAAATTAATAAAATTCGCCGATGCGGGTTTCTCTACAGACCTGCTTTGCAATAATACAAGCACGCCCGCGGCAACTCAACTTTTAAACCATGCCGCTATTCCTTCAACAAGGAATTAAATGGACCTATAAAGTTTCAAGTCTATCACTACGATCGTATTTGATGGCTCTGGCGATGAGAATTAACATTAAACTTAAACTGCCCAAAGAAACTTAAATGATCGGCTAGGACTAGAAAAATTAAATAAAGTCCTCACGCAAAAATTCATGCTTACCAAATCTCGAATGTCCAACTGAAAATCAATCGACAATTTGCTTCTGGCACCCAGCTTTGGCAATTTACAGACGAAGAGAACGAAAATATGAAATGCTAGCCTATTTATTATCAAGACCCCCACGCGCCGACTTCATGACGTCATATGCGCGGCGTGGTTCTAAAGCCAATGGGAGCTCTGCATTTCAACTGCAGTTAGCTCTCAGCCAATCAGAACCTTAGATCATTCTGATGCAACCAGTTTCTGCTAGACAAAGAACCGGGAATTAGTCCTAGCCCTATACTGCGGAAATGAAGCAAAAATGGCCGCAAATAATTTAACTCCCGAAAAATGCGTATATGGCCACGCAATATCTTTAAAAAAAGGACACTGGTGCAAATCCTGATCTAGCCTCTATAATCTTAATCTAGAATAATACTGCACCAATCTTCCTACACACACACACTCTAAACACATAGATCAAACTCCATCGTGATCTCATCTTGAAAAAACGTAAATAATAGAAGGAGAAGAAACATGGAGAAGGATTACCTGTAATCCCTCCTAAAATATAGTGAACAAATTTCAAGGAGAACAAGACATGGGCCATTTGAAAGACAGAATCTCAGTACTTTCGTCACATCACTCCCCCCTTTCAAAGATTGAGCAACGATCTCCTTACTGAAATCTCTGTGTTTCACACTGGCCCTTAACTCTGTCTACAAGGCTGTCTGTCCTTACCCCTCCTATTCAGTGTTCTTCGACCTTCCTCTTTTGCGTTTCCTCCTTCTTCCTCTCCTAGAATGAGCTCCTATGCTCCGTTGGGAGAGTTGATCTCTCTTCGGACCTGTGCCGTCTAATGGCGGGTCTGAACTTTCCCTGGCTATGACCGTCAAAAGGCTGTCCTGGTCAGCTGCTGTGACCGGCGGGCGCTGTGGTGACCTGGAGATGGCGACTTCCTCGCTGCGCGTCAGCAGGTTTGTGATCGCTGGTACAGTGCGAGAACGATGCAACGTCTCGGGTTCCTCTGGTGTAGAGCCTCCGATTTCTTGCTGGGTTTCTATTGAATCCTCACTGATCTCAATAGCTTCTACCTTTGGAGAAAGGTAGGTAATATCTGCCCCTGGCAATGGTTCTGGACTCGCTCTTCCCCTACCAACATGAAGCGGGACAGAGCTCTCCAAAGTAGCTCCTTGCAAATGCGTAAGGTCGCTTTTCTCACTCTTTTCTGGCCTGAAAAGTTGGTGAGATGAAACTGTAGACCACGGGAGCTCTCCGTCTAACACCCTGGTTCTACCTTCAACCTTGCCCTCCCCTGTGAGAGTTACTGGCGTCAGTTGGAATGTGTCCTGCAGTGACACTTGACGGTTTAAGATCCCGTTAGATCGCGGAGAATCTGAGATAAAGCTCTCAGTGACTGGTTCCAATGTTCCGTGAAACAAATTGGAAAATATAACAAATTTTCCAGGCTCCTCGTTACAAGAGTCGTTTCCTGTAAATGAGATACGAGAGTTGTGGGGCCCATCTCCGTTTATAGGCAAACGGATACTCAGATCACTGTCCTCCGTTTGAGTAAAGTGCTGGTCGGATGGGGCTCCAGGGCTGGTTGGAACTATATGCTCGCTCAGACCGCTATCTTGTGCCCTATGAAGATGGCACTGGTCGTTGACATATGTAATACCGCTCTTGTCAGTATGTCCCTCACTTAAAGGAGCTAATACCATCGGGGGCCTAATTCCCGACAACAAAGAGTGTACTTCCGGAATCAGAGGCGTCGTCACCACTGTTTGGCCGGTTGGCTGAACAGGGCTGGCGGGCGAATTTGCCTCTGCAAATAACATACCACTGTCGTCAGAGGCGTTGCACCTCTCCTTGGCACGACAGCTATGTTTGAGCTCGCTCGGGGCTCCGTGAATTAGGGGTTCTCCTTTTTCACTTATCTGGCCTGCAGTAGACCCCCTTGCATCAGCAAGGATCGGTGTGGTCGGGTTCCCCAAAACTAAATATGGGTTGCCGAGAATGAAGTCGTAGGCCGGCTGAGCCGTTACAGCTGCCTTGATGGTGCCAGACACGAACCTACATTTCACCTCAATATTGGCTACCGGAAAGCACTGTGAAGTCCCTTTCCTTAAAACTCCACCAATATTCACTTTTTCTCTGGTCATCTGCCAGGGCTTCACCAGATGTCGGGCGACTATGCTGGGGTATGTAAGCCCGCTGTCAAATAAACAGGTTGTCTCCGTCCCGTTCACTTCGGCTGGTCCACTGTTGGAAAACAACTTCTCTGACTGGAAGGGTTTCCACTTCTTCCCTTGTTTCACCCTCACAGGCCTTAAACAAGCCACCTGATGAGCGGGTTGTTTGTTTGGGCACCGTGTTGTCCAATGAGACGTAGTCCGACAGAACCTACAATATCTCTCATTATCTCCCCGGTTCCTGACGGGCTCATGAGAAGTCGGCCCCTGTGTTCTGTTATGCGGCTGGGAGCGCAGATTATGACTGGGAGGGGGCTCCTTGCGAGACGGCCCTTGCTGCTGGTGAGCTGAAGAGGAAGGCGAATGCGATGAAGATGCTTCTCTGTCCGGGGCTGGCAGGTCAGGGTGTTTTCTTTTCTGGCCCAGTACTTCGGCCTGGGCCGTCTGGAACCTTTCTGCAAATAGAATTATCTGGTCCAGTTGCTGGGCGCCCTGCTCCGCCAGGTACTTCCTTAAGTCCGGAGACATGTTGGCCTTTATCTGTTCGCACAGAACTAATTTTTCCAATCCTTCAAAAGATTTAGAAAACCTGACAACTCTCTCCAGCGAGTGAGTTAATTCCTCAGCCTCTCTGCGAACTGGGGAAAACTTTCTCCTTTCTCCAGTCGACTTTCCCTAAACATCGTTTGGCACTTCCGGGGAGTCCATTGGAATCGCTGTAACAGGGCGTTCCGCAGTGCCTCAAAGTTATTCTGGTCATCCACTAGCATCTTGCTATAGACCTCATACCCATGTCCTCTTAGAGATTGAGATAATTTGAGACACCAAAGACTATCATCCAGCCCGTATGCCTTTGCCATCCTTTCGAATTTTTCCAAAAATACCTCAATTTTCTCATTCCCGTTAGGAAAAGAGTCCATCGGAAAATTCATGGCTGCCATCCGGGGTCCTCCATTTCCTGAGGTGTCTGTCGCCCCTGCTCCGGGAGAATCTCCGTTAGCCGAACTGCCTTCCGAAGATCGGTACTGCAGTTCCGGTGAACGCAGGGCAAGTTCATGCTGTCTCTCTGCTGCCTTCTCCCTCTCTTGGGCTTCCCTCTGTGCTATCTTCTCCTGGGCTTCCCTCTCTGCTTTTCTCTCTTCTGCCTGTCGGGCCTTCTCTTCTTTCTCCGCTTCCAATTTACGCAGGTCCATCTCTGCCAGTCGGGCCCTCTCTTCTTTCTCCGCTTCCCTTTTCTCTCTCTCCGTCTGCCGGTCCTGTTCCCTCATAATGTAAGCCCTAGTCTCGGCCTCATTCATCCCCATGCTTTTAGCTGCGTCCTTCCATGCAGTAAGTAGCTTGACCAATTCAGCCATCTTACCTGACAAATCAGCAGTAACTCACCACGAGGGAAAATGAAAAAAAGGAACAAGAAAAATTTACTGTTACCTACTAGGAATATGCTGTCGCAAAAAACCGCACTCAGGCTAGCACCAATCTGACTAATAACTACCTGAAAAAAATTCAAGTTATCCAGCTACCCAAAACCCGAATTTACTTTCCTGTCAAGAAAAAAATTCGATTAGCCATCAATTACTTCTAAGTCATAAACAACCTTACTACAACTAACATCTAAACTGACTACAACCTGTGGAAAAAAACTTATAGCTGGATCAGTCTTAATATAGCTCAAGTCTAGGGGATTTTTTAAGAAATCTATTTCCAGAACTTTCTTCAGAGACAATTTATGAATCTAGAATTGATCCCAACAAAGATGATCCCAAGTACGACGCCACCCACTTTGTCACGAAACGGATTTAGGACTAGAGACTGTCTACCTATAGTGACAAGACACTAGTGAGAAGAAAGACTGAAAAGATAGATTTAGAAGAAAATGATAGTGAAATGTGAACAGTTGACACTATTGGCTCCGAGGTTAAGAACCGAGGTTGATTCTTTCCTCGCCACTTCGGACGTCTTATGTGCTATAGTTGTCAACGACCTCTAGCTACCCTAAGGGGATAAGGTTATATCAAGCTTCACAAACACCAAGATACAGACAACATATAGCTACTGTACTTAAATGAAATGACTGATGCCAGCTACAATTTATACAAGTTTATTATACACCTATAAACAAACAAACATATGCATGTCCCATACATAAAGTGCGAGGATGCACACCTGAAACAAATCAAGCACAGTTAAAAATGCATCAACCCCAACCCTTCTCCCACAATTGCAACCTGTATGGAGAAAGAAGGTAAGGTTAACTGAAATGAACTACACTGCACTTGATGTCGCCTACACTCCAAACTAGCTGTTCTAAATTCTAACTCTAACTCTAAGTCCACTGATAGCTGGAACGACTACGAAGTGTCTACACAATCTCTGCACAGACTTCGGTTCTACACAGCCTATCCTGGAATCTCCTGAACACAACTAACTGCACCTCTAAACTTCAGCAGCGGTCCTCTGCTATGATTCACCAAAACTATCAGTTCTGCCTATCTGTGCTGACTTCCGTAGAGAGAATGTTTACCCTCTCTCTCTCCACTAACTCTGGAATTGATGACTAAGGTTTAACAGAACCCCACTGGATTCTGGACTGGAACTGTAGCTGGCTTCTCCTAACACCTCTGAGGTTACCTGCCCAATTACCTATGACTGGGCGATGGGGCTATCGGCTTTATTATGGCCGTGAAGAAGCGAACATAAAATTACCACAACGCTGGCAGCATGCCAAATCAGCGTGTGTAACCGACCGAGCGTCAGAGCTCAGGATTTATCCACCAAAAAATCCTATTCGCTGGAAAATGTCTTCCCCTGGCTGGGAAAACGTATTTTCTTCCTCTCCTTCCACAACTGGCAATTCATGCGCGACTTAGCTTGTCGGCGAATGCCACAACTTCGCCGTGGGAGAAATTTTTGTGGTATCAAAAATTCTGCTCTTTCCCACAAAAGCGGGTACCTGCTGTTCAGACAAATGCAAAAACAACAGCTAAACAAAACGTTAATACTCTAGTACAAATAACAATTAACTTCCTTACTCTTCAACACGTAACTCCCCTTTCTTCTCTCTCCCCGTCTCTACCTGAGCCCCAAAATAAACATTTCCCGGTAATACAATCACGCAGACCGTCTGACCCAGGGTTCTGCATGACTAACTCCCAGCAACAACAATATTTTCACTGGCCCGGTCTGGGCAGTCGTACTGTGGCCTACTTCTTACGCTGACACTACATGCAGCAAATTATTAACACAAAAATACTCTATTTCTAGGAATTCCTAAACTTCCCGTCAATAATAGTAATCACATTCAAAATGAAATAAAGTATTATTCCCTTAACAGAAATAAATTTCATCTCCATCTTCTGAATACACAGAATAACAATGCACAATCAATAACATATAACCCTGTTTACGCTAGCATCTACATGCCGTCAAAAGTTATACATAACCCCAGATTATCAAATTGAAAACCCCGTAGTTCAACCACGTGTTTATAATTTTATGACCACGTGCTTATAGATAGATGGGTAACTATATAAGATAAATAACTTGTAGCATTACATTCATAATAAAATCACAAATACACACGCTCCCGTCATTCTGTAAATTAATAAAATTCGCCGATGCGGGTTTCTCTACAGACCTGCTTTGCAATAATACAAGCACGCCCGCGGCAACTCAACTTTTAAACCATGCCGCTATTCCTTCAACAAGGAATTAAATGGACCTATAAAGTTTCAAGTCTATCACTACGATCGTATTTGATGGCTCTGGCGATGAGAATTAACATTAAACTTAAACTGCCCAAAGAAACTTAAATGATCGGCTAGGACTAGAAAATATAAATAAAGTCCTCACGCAAAAATTCATGCTTACCAAATCTCGAATGTCCAACTGAAAGGCAATCGACAATTTGCTTCTGGCACCCAGCTTTGGCAATTTACAGACGAAGAGAACGAAAATATGAAATGCTAGCCTATTTATTATCAAGACCCCCACGCGCCGACTTCATGACGTCATATGCGCGGCGTGGTTCTAAAGCCAATGGGAGCTCTGCATTTCAACTGCAGTTAGCTCTCAGCCAATCAGAACCTTAGATCATTCTGATGCATCCAGTTTCTGCTAGACAAAGAACCGGGAATTAGTCCTAGCCCTATACTGCGGAAATGAAGCAAAAATGGCCGCAAATAATTTAACTCCCAAAAAATGCGTTTATGGCCACGCAATATCTTTAAAAAAAGGACACTGGTGCAAATCCTGATCTAGCCTCTATAATCTTAATCTAGAATAATACTGCACCAATCTTCCTACACACACACACTCTAAACACATAGATCAAACTCCATCGTGATCTCATCTTGAAAAAACGTAAATAATAGAAGGAGAAGAAACATGGAGAAGGATTACCTGTAATCCCTCCTAAAATATAGTGAACAAATTTCAAGGAGAACAAGACATGGGCCATTTGAAAGACAGAATCTCAGTACTTTCGTCACAATGGAGTTAAAGTTTTAAATATACATTTGGTAGAAACCACATAATGAGACAAAAGATCGCACATCTTTTTTTGTCTGTGGTCTTGGTGCTTTTTTTAACTTCTCCAGATTCGTGGGGTCAGGGGTCATGTTTCCCTGATGTACTGTGTGTCCCAAGAATTCCAGCTCTTTACATCCAACACAGCATTTCGTCGGTCTAGCTGTCAAATTGGTCTCTCTAAGTCGATTAAACAACATATCCAGAGAGTTAATGTGTTCCTCAAATGTTTCAGTCGCTATGAGAATATCATCCATGAAGTTGGTGATGCATGGATTTTTCAGGGGATCCAATAATTTTCTCATCATCCTCGAAAACACACTCGGTGCATTTTTCAGCCCGAATGGCAACATGTTAAATTCATAATGTCCTTCCGATGTGCTAAAGGCTAAATAAGGTTTTACCTCCGGCTTTACTGGAATCTGATAGTAGCCTTTGCTCAGATCCACTTTAGAGAAATATTTAGCTTTATTCAGCCTGGCAAACAGCTGATTAGTATCAGGTAATGGATCCACCTGACCTTCTGTGACAGCATTCAGTTTCCTGTAATCTATACACAGTCTGTGTTCTCCAGAGGGTTTTCTTAACAGAACCACACTGGAGCTGTAAGGAGATTCACTGTGCGAGATAATTCCTTCTCTCAACAGATAATCTATCTCCTCCTTCAAAGCTTTTTCCTTAGCGAACGGAATCGAATAGGCTCTCATACAGATTGGTGTTGGGTCTATGAGTTTCATATCATACTCTAATAAATTTGTATGCCCCGGTCGGTCCGTTAACACATCTGTATGATCATTCAGAATTTGTTGAACTCTCTCCCTCTGATTTTTCGTTAAGTGCGTACTGATTTTTACCTGTGCAGCGGTCTCACAGGGATGTAAAGGATATTCATGAGAGGTGAGTGGTTCCTTTTTCATTTCCATTGCAACAGACAAGGTCAGTAGGTGTGTCTCCTCCTGGTTTTCTCTTTCCAGATATTTTTTCAGGAGATTCACATGATAGATTTTCTCTTTCCCTTTCTTATCTATCTTATAATTTGTTCTAGACACCTTCTCAAGAACTGTATATGGACCTTGCCATCCAATTTGCAATTTATTATGGCTGCCGGGCAGTAGAAGGAGCACCTTCTCTCCCACAGCTAATTCTCTATCCTTAGCTTTTTTATTGTAATAGGCAGCATGCTTTTTCCTGGCTTGTCTCAAATTTTCATTGGCAAGTTTCCAGCCAGTTTTTAGACGAGTGGTCAGCTCGTTCACATATTGATATGATGAGGTAATATTTTCTTCTGCCTTTTCATCGGTCCATGTCCATAACAATGCTTCTAATGGACCTTTTATTGGCCTTCCAAATAACAAGGTTGCCGGGGCCATACCGGTAGAACTATGGGGTACCTCCCGATAGGCAAACAGGGCGGCGGGAAGGTACTGGTCCCATGTATCTAGTTTTTTATGTGCCAACTTTCTCAGGATCGACATGAGTGTCCCGTTAAATCTTTCCACCTGGCCATTTCCTTGGGGATGGTACGGGCTACAATGAAAGTGTTTGGCTTGAAAGATCCTGAATACTTCTTCAGTTAGTTTCCCTTTGAACTGAGAGCCATTATCAGTCAAAATTTGGTTGGGAAAGCCTAACCTGGTGAAGATTGTGAGTAATGCCTCTGCCACATGCTTCGAATCGATTGATGACAGGGCTACCGCCTCTCCCCTCATAGAACAAGTGTCCACCAGAGTAAGGATGTAACTGTTCCTCCTCTTGGTCCGAGTGAGAGGTCCCACAATGTCCACGGCAACTCTTTCAAAAGGTGTTCCCACTATGGGCATTTCCCCTAGAGTTGCTGGAGCAGTCCAATGCTTTGGAGCTACCCGTTGGCATTCTGGACAGGATTTTACATATCTCTTTATGTCTTCATTTATCCCTGGCCAGAAATAATGACAAGCTATACGCTGTCCTGTTGCGTTGATCCCCATATGACCACTGAAGGAAGTCGCATGCCCTAGTTCCAACACTTTAGTCCTATATGAAATGGGAAGGACCAGCTGTCCGTGAAAATAGGATCCAGTTCCAGCCTTCCTATAAATCAATTTGTTCTTCATATAGAAGTCTCCCTTGCCTGGAGGTGTATGACATTTGGGCAATTTCTTAAAACAAGGCTTGAGGGTCTTATCCTCCGCCTGTGTTTCCTCGTCTCATCTGGATGGGTATTTATTGGATTATCCTCCTCCTTTTTAGACTGTGATCTGGTCTGCACTGTTGCCATGATCACAGGTCTCTTGGGATTCCCCAAGAAGACATATCTACACCCCAATATCAGAGGGTAGATTGGTTCATTTAGCACTGCTGCTTTGATGATTCCTTCCACATATCGCGTTTTCACATTTATCCTGGCGATGGGAAGTGTCATGGTCGCTACGTCCTTGGTTGCAGCTTGAATCTCCACTGTTTCTGTGGTGTATTGATCTGCCTGCACCAGGTGAGAACTCACAACTGAATCATAATCTAATCCAGTATCATACAAATACCTTATGGTGACTCCATTGCATGTTACATCTTCACACACTGGGGGGTGGTAAGGTTTCTGTTGTTCAGTAGAGTTGACCTTTACTCCCTTTCTCCCCATTTTCATTGCAGCGAAATTAGGAGGTTTCCTTCTACAATTGTCGGTGTTATGGTTGTTCATCTGACACTTTTTACACCACTTCTTTCCTTGGTTAAAAGGTTTTCTTTCATCATATTTCCTTTCATTGAATTGTGGGGTTTTATTTTTATAGTCATTGTGTGGCCTATCAAACTGTTGCTTACCTTTGTTCTGTTCTCTATGGTCAAACTTATTAAAGTTTTGAGGTGCCTTAAAATTGTCTACCTGTTTCTTTTTATTACCAACTACCTCTGCTTGAGCTGCCTGGTACCTCTCAGAGACATTGAGTAACTCACCCAGCCTCTCTGCACCTTGTTCCATGAGAAACTTTCTCAGGTCTGGAGCCATGGACTCTCTTAGCTGCTCAATAAGGACCATTTCCTTAAGATCTTGGGTTTTCCCCAGAGCAGTCCATTTCTCCAAGTAGGTCTCTAACCGTGCAGAGAACTGGTGATAAGTCTCAACCGACAGTAGTTTGGCATTACTAAATTTTTTTCTCTAAAATTCTCCGTTCTTTTCGTATCTTAATAAAAGAGCCTGCTTTAGCATGTCATAATTGTCTTGGTCATCTCTGCTCATCTTGGCAAAAACTTCATAAGCCGTTCCCCTAAGCCCTTGGGATAAGTTGAGGCTCCACCTCTCTCTCTCTCTCTCTCTCTCTCTAACCCATATGTAGTAGCTAAAAGTTCAAATCTACTTAAGTACCCTTCTATGTCATCGTCTTTCTCAACAAAATGGTCTACATGAAAACCCATAGCTGAGGCTGAGGCTCCCTGACTAGCATTGGCATCTGAGGCAAATGGGCTGGCACCATTTTCAGGAGCATGGCCTTGCAACTCTAACTCTCTTAGTCGCAACTCATGCTCCCTCTGTAATCTCTTCTCCTCCTTTTCTGCTTCCCTCTCTGCAGTCTGTCTTCTTTCCTCTGCTTCTCTTTCAGCCTTTTTTTCTTCTCTTTCTGCAGCCAGTCTCTTTTCTTCTGCCTCAATCTGTACCTGTAATTTTCTTTCTTCTGCTATCTTCCTATCCTCCCTTTCAATATACTTGTCGCATTCTGAAGTTACATATTGGATCAAAGCTTGACCCTCCAAATTCATTTCTTTAGCAGTCTGCACAGCAGCAGATCGAAACTTTGCCAGATCAGCCATTCTGTACTATGCAACCTTTAAAATTTCTAACTATACAAATTTCTAATTATGGCTAACAATTTCTAATGATAACCAAGAACAACCACAGGCACTGATAGCTCAACCACTATTTCATTTCCACAAAAGGAATACTTTTAGTTTTATACTATCTGAGATTCCTAATATAATTGATAATATTTTAAGAATTTAAAATCCCAGAATCGAGCTACCCAATATAGCTGGTGCTATGAGAAATTCAATCCCAGGAGCGAAACCCCAATATATGTGGTGGGTTTTGATGTTATGAATTGTTGTTATGTATTATTATTGTATTAAATGAGATCAGCTATGAAGGTCTCTGAATTTAACAAATAGTATTGTAAACTTTTCAGAGTACCTTTCCGCTACCACCCTTTTGATCTCATTCAAAATTAATCTATATTATTATTAAAATGACTTCGTGTAGTGTCTAGGGTTATGAATGTAGAGGGTAATGTGCAATAACCAACTAACATACAAACAAATAGTTTATTCTCCACAACAACCAACAGCATTACAACAATAACATACAAACGACACTTTAAAAGGATATCTTATTTAAGACAGTGGTTGAAATATGTGTAAATAGAATTTTTTACAATTTATTATCCTGATTCTAATTTATTTTGAACCAGGACTGACAATCAAAAGTAAAATCAAAAGAATCATTTACAACAGTCCAATAACACAGTAGATCTTCTGTCCATACATACAATATTATTCTAATATAAGTGTGTAGTTGTATTCTTCTACTTTGAGGTAATACTGGTATCAACAATAGGTTGTTGGTTATAATCACTCCCTTTAAGTTATGTCTGTTTTCGTTTGTCACTTGTGGAAATATTAATAACTATTCACAGTTTTCTTCACTATCACCCTCTAGATCTTTTAAGTTGAGCTGCCAGGTGCCGAACAAGAACTTAACTTGGCAGGAGAATACAGGTAGATCGTTTCCTCTGCTCGCTTGACAATCTGTTCCACCTGTTTGATAGGCAATGGCCACTAGCATGGGCTCGAAGTATACAGACAGATTCCTGAATCGAGCAGTTCTCAAGCGTTTGGTACTACATTAACGTCAGTACCCAGGACCCACATTTATTCAATGAAATACACAAGTGAACGATGACTGGCAAACTTTCGATCTGCCGTTCTGTCCAGGCTTTTGAGAAATATTGTTTACACAGCACAAGCCTGCTCTCATCGCTCCTTGGCAAAATTTTGTTATAAAATGGCGTCCTCACCTAATGCTTTTTCCCCAATATCAACTACTCTGGCCAATGATTATCCTTATTTCACTTGTAAACAAAGTCTTTCAAAAATACAATTCAACTTCTACTACGTTACTCGGGTAATATATGTTTAGTACGAGGTCGGCCAATAATATTTCGCCTCACTTCAAATTCCACCCTATCCCCTTCATCGTACTATCTTAGCCTATCTTTCACCTAATTTTTTCCCCCCAAAAATATTCTATCCAATCTAAGCAGACATGACTTGACCTGACAGTATCTCCAATTCTCTATGTATTATCCCCAATATTTGATTATCTAATGGACTATTTATGTAATTGATAACATATTCCTAGTCAGCAAGGCCACAGGTACACGAATATATGATTTTTATGGGGCTACGTCTTCTTCTTCTTCTTCGATCCTTAACCACCGACCGTCAAAGCAGTCAGTGGCCATCACGCCTAGTGGCGTCTTGTAGGGCAACAACAAATTGATTCCACTTTGCACGGTCGGTGGCCATCCTTCGCACAGTGCCCCAACTCTGGTTCATTCTTTGCATCTCAGCCTCCACAGTCCTCCGCCAAGTTGTTTTTGGTCGGCCTCTCTTTCGCTTTCCTTCAGTGGTCCAAAGCATAGCTGTTCTTGTGATGGCATCGGGGTCTCTTCTGAGGACATGACCAACCCAGCTCCAGCGTCTGCCAGCTATGATGATATGCATGTCCTCTTGCTTGCTACGAGTAAGCAGATCTTGGTTGGTGATGGTATTCGGCCAAAAGATTCGGTGAATTTTTCTTAGGCATGTTGTGTGAAAAGAGGACAATTTTGACATTTCCTTCTCTGTGACTCTCCAGCATTCCGCACCATAGAGAAGCACAGAAAGCACGCAACTCTGGTATAATCTTAATTTTGTGCTTGTGCTGTATGGGGAGGACTTCCAGATGTTATTTAGGCTAAAGAAGGCTGTTCTTGCCTTATTCATTCTGATGTTGATGTCTTTGCCTGCCCCACCGTCTGGTGTTACTATGCTTCCTAGGTATGTGAAGGTATCTATCTGTACCAGTTGCTGATTCCTTACTGATATGGGCTCAGGGTTGCTCACATTGAGCGTCATGACCTCAGATTTCTTTAAATTGATGTTCAAGCCCACCTGCTGGCTAAATTTATTAAGTCTATCCGTTTTTTCCTGGATGTGTTGATGTGAATGTGCCAGCAGTGCAATGTCATCTGCATATTCCAGATCTTCCAATGTTGAAAATGTAGTCCATCTTATTCCTCTTGGACTGCCCTCTGTTGTCTGGCGCATCACCCAGTCTATGACTGTTAAAAATAGAGTGGTTGATAAGGGGCATCCCTGTCGTACTCCTGTCTTCACCTCGAAGGTTAGGTTGCTCTGCCCAACACTACACGTAAAGTTGGCATAGAGGCTTTTTATGATTGACACTATGCAGCTTGGAATTCCATAAGCCCTCAGTATTTACGAGAGTTTATGTCATTCGCAATAACAGCTAAGCGTGTTTCCCTGACCGTAGTGTCCACTTTTTCTAACTTTTTCATCGTATTGTGAAACCGCCTAAGGTGCCCTTAATCGTGCCGACTAGCAAGTTAGTTTTATTTTTAGAACAATGTGAGACGTGATTTGCGTTGGGTTTTCTACGTTTCCCCTCACCTCTACAATGCATGTTAGGCAAATACTTAGTTGACCTAGGTAAGTGGAACGTTTGTCTCAATGATGAATTTGAAAAATTGGGTACCCTTTTGGTTCGGCCATTGCGTTATCAAATAATACGCTGAAGGCGTAGGCGACAACTTACGATTCTCGCCGAAATTTTTTAGTACTTTCTTATCTGTGACTTTATGCACTATACTGTTATAATCTAATTTATATATTGTATTTAGAAGATTACCACACTGATCCATTTTCGCCTGGTTCAACCATTTTAGTTAGCGATTTTTTGACCGCAAAACCTACTCCGTGCTCTCTAGTTTTATTAAGATCTTTCCCTTGCCAATAAAATGTGTAGTCCTTCTAGCTCACCGTTCCAGAGTCTGCTAGGCGTGTTTCCTGAAGTGCAACTATATCCACCTAAAGTCGTTTAAGCTCATCATTAATTATGGCTGTCTTCCTTACATTGTTTACGTCCTGTAGGTTTTCGGATAGTCCAGTCAACATAGTCCGTTCCAGCATACCAATCTGAGAGTTTGCTTATTTCTATTATTCTGATAATTGCTTGGTGCAAAATTTTCTGTCCACAGTTCAGGTTTGACCCTAATCCCCATGCACCCAATGGGGAAAGCAGACAGTGGCGGGACAACACCTTATTGACTGGGGGCTGCCCAGCTTGAAGCGGGCGGTAGCTGTCCAGTGAGATCCTAGAACCTCTCCCACTGTCGGAAGTAGCCCCTGGCGCCATGCCCTACGCCAATTGGGCAAAATGCTTGTAACCGGTAACTGCTACTTCCCGTGTTTTGCCGACACCTATAGGGTGAAGCTGGAGTGTCCTCTCCAGGGCGCGAGCTTGGGCACAGTTATATGGAGATCAAGCTGTTGCCCATGCAGCATGTTCCCCCTCTCCACACAGCTGGTAGATCCAAAGGAACGGCAGTAGCCGATACAGTTTGGTACCAGCCACGTCACAGGAGTTGCCAGAATAATGTTGCATCGACATTAGACTGCCTTAGGGACTCCGACTTCGGATTTATCCTCAGGGTTTACTCCCAAAGCCAATTCCATAAATGGATATTCCCGCAAGCAGCGCTGGTTTGAATTCAGACTAACACCTGTGGAATAAAAGGTGATAAGACGATGCTGGCATTGGATAAGATTGACATTAGGTAAACCAGGTGATAACATGACAAGGCAGTTCCTGTTTTAGAATCTCCAGAGTAAGGAGAATAGTGGGAGACTAACAAACGCTTGGGGTGCAGACATGACAATACAGGAATAAAGGAGACACGGAAAGACCTTAAGTGAATAGCACAAGACAGGAGGGCTTGGCATACTCCACGGGAACTGAACCGTACTGATAATGATGATGGAGCTGATAAAATTCCCTTGCCCATTATAAGTAAACAAGGACTGTTACCCATTACTAAAGTTATTTCCATTCCTTCTTATTTTCCACTTACTTCAGAACAATTATCGGCCCTGAGAAAAAGTCTCAAGTTTGTTCCCCTTTCGTTCTCGCGTTGATAAATTTTCTCTGCTTCAAAATGTCTGCCACTTGAATCGCTGCATGGGTCTTAGTTTCACTACCTCGATGGCGTTGGTTCTAATCGAGTTTCCATCACTGATGATGATATATTATGCCATTTTGGCAAATCTAAATCGGATTGGGCTCCGCTTTTAGGAGCTTCTCACGCCCTTAATTTTTATACTGCCAACGCTTTACGTGACATTCATCAAACTGCTGAGAGCCGTCTCCGTCGATCTAACAGCATATCTTCTGAATGGCCAGCTTTAGTACTTCGTAAAACGCGGAACAAGTAAAGATACAGACAAAAGTGATGCAGTGTTGGTTTGGTAAAAGAACGTATTTATTCAAGACATGCATGCACAACTTAGTAACTTCCACTTTCTACTATTCTTGTTCTGCTGTTATTACCATTTGTAATAAACTTGCTGTCCGCGGACAATATCTACTGTTTCGTTGACAATAATCCCCTCCCTTCTTAAGCTTTATCTCTCCAAAATTGTTATAATGGCCTTGGGAACCTTCTACCTCCACGCTTCCTAAGACACATGCAACAGATAATCCTGATAGACTAGTTATAGCTACCTGTTCATGCCTTACTGAATATATTTCCGGTTTTCAATACAGCAATACAGTTTATTTCAACCCTTAGTTCCACGTAGCTCTTCATACTTGAAGGACGTTAATCATGCAATATGATTTTTTTAATTCACTAAGGTTTACGTCAGTGTCCACACTATTCGTTCTTTCCTGTGGATGTTTGTTCGATATATATATATATATATATATATATGTGTGTGTGTGTGTGTGTGTCTGTCTGTCTGTCTGTTTGTCTGTCTGTTTGTCTACCTTTCTGTCTGTCTGTATGTCTGTCTGTCTGTCTGTCTGTCTGTATGTATGTATGTATGTATGTATGTATGTATGTATGTATGTATGTATGTATGTATGTATGTATGTATGTATGTATGTATGTATGTATGTATGTATGTATGTATGTATGTATGTATGTATGTATGTATGTATGTATGTATGTATGTATGTATGTATGTATGGAAAGCATATGGAAAGCAGAAATCGTCATCCAAGAGCCAAAGCACGCCCCGGCCACTGACCCATTTACCGTAGGCGAAGTAATGTCGTGTATAAAAAAACTGCCTAGTAGGAAATCACCTGGGGCTGACGGTGTGACGTATGATACCATCAAGCAGCAGGCACACAAGCTCGCTCCAATCCTAACGGTTATTTTTAACACATGCCTTTTTAACCAACGGGTGCCACCAGACTGGAAGCACGGTGTAATTACCCTTGTGCCTAAAAATAGAAATTTAAGCACCATCGAAGACTGGCGACCCATCTCTCTACTGCTATCATCATACAAGTTGTTTATGAAATTAATTCAATCTCGACACATGCAGTGGATTGTTGACACCCAGCGACTGTCACCTCGGCAAAAAGGATCATTGCCAAGAAATGGTCTTCAAGAACATGTCTTCACCCTAAAAACAGCTGTTAGTGACTTTCTACATTCATCAGGAAAGGCCTATCTGTGCTTTGTTGATATCAAAGATGCATTTGGCAGCATTGACCACGAATTTATGATAAGGGAGCTAAGCGAATCAGGCTACCCTGACGTCTTTGTCAACATCACCAAAGATATATACAGTGGCTCCTCCTATCAAGTTAAAAACGCTAGTACTATCACAGACCGGATTGAGCGTAAGAAAGGTATTATTCAGGGGTGCCCATGGAGTGTTATTGTATTTGAGCAAGGCATCGATAAATGGCTCCGGTGGATTGAGCAAGGTTATCAAATACATCACGTGCCGAATCCCATTCAAGGGTATGTGGATGACGTAAGTCTCTTTGCCACCAACATACACGACCTACAATCAATGGCACAGAAGACAACAGCATTTATGGAGACCAGCGGGATGGAGGTTAAGCCACAAAAGTGTGCAGTGTTCAGCGGTCAGCGAAGCGGAAACAATTGGGTCAAAACTTGTAAGGCGGACATTAATATCCAAGGTCATGAAATTCCCTCTTCTGATCGAGGGCGTTCCTACAGATACCTAGGACATGACATTACAATTGATAATACATCGGACCAGTTTCAAGCAAGCAGCCTTATATTAGAATTTAGGTCAAATTTAACAAAATTAAGCTGTGCCCCACTACCAACATCAGCAAAGATCTCATTAATTAACCCGATGTGTTTCGGTCCTCTCATGTTTTATTTTTCTAACATACACTTTACAGAAAAACAACTTAAAGAAATTGAAGATGAAATTGTACAACACGTTAGAACATGGTTAGTGCTAAATGAATCATCCACAAGGAGCTATTTCTTCTGTCCCAGGTCGAAGGGTGGCCTTGGCATACCAAACCCCTTCATATTATACCACTCTCGACATATTTCATTCCTTATCAGTATGCTCAATTGTGATGATAATCTTGTAAAAACTGCAGCAATAAACTCGTTAGATAGACATATGAAAAAACGTAAAATAGACCAAGTAGGTGAAGATAGGAATAACTTTGCAAGCTACGAGTTAAACGAAACAAACCATCTAGCTAAAAGATCGAAGGTGAATTGGCCAAGATCATTTTGGGTAGAACTGAATGAAGAATGCGCGCGTGAAGGAGTGAGTGTGAAAGTGGATGACAGTGGCCATTACAGTGTACAATTAGACGTAGATGAAGATGTAAGTCTAACATACAAGTCAGCAAATGCTTTTTATTCTGGATTTAAATCACATAAACTTAACCTAATTCTAAGTGAACTAAAAAGTAAATCGTCACAAGGGAGAATAGTGCGCGAAATGAAATGTGTAAACCACTCATTGTCATCTAGTTTTCTATCTAATTTTAAATTAAGTGATAAAATACTTTCATTTGCTGTGAGATCGAGGTTACAGTTGCTGGAATGCGAAAGTCTTTTACATCTATACTACCCACAGACATACACGAAAATGTGCAAAATATGTAACCACCCATACGAAACAGTGTCACATTTATTGAATGGATGTACCAAATTTCAAACATTATACCAACAAAGGCACAATAGAGCTGTAGACATTATTTATGAGAAGCTGAAATCTGCATACAATAATAAAGGTGACATAACAATAAACAAAGAGATAATAGTTAAACCATCACTTTTCGGCAGCAGCAACGCCTCATTTAAGACTCATGCCGTAAAACCTGATTTAACAATAATCAATCGACAGAACAAAACAGCTTTTATAGTGGAGGCAGCAATACCATATGATGCCCATTTAGATAAATGTTACCAACATAAATTTGATAAGTACTATCCATTGACTGCAGAAATTAACGAACTAGGCTACCGTACGCATGTAATCGTACTGATAATTGGTAGTTTGGGTCATGTGCATGCAAAGTGTGTGAGTGGATTAATGTCGCTAGGGTTGCGGAAATTTGAAGCAAAGGTTTTATGTAAATATGTCAGTATTAGTGCAATTATAGGTTCTTACAGAATATGGAAACTTCGATGTAAAAAACACCCATTTTGAATTGCTGGGATGTTTTCCACAGTCTAAACTCAATTGTGCTCCTCTGTATACTATACCATACGACTATTGTATTTGATGCTATATTTAATATCTCACTCCACTAGCGGTCAAAGTTTTTTTTTTTTTATGGCAAACAAAATTCTGATAAAACCTCCATGTAAAAACAACCATATTGCTCTATTTGAATGGTATTCCTCACACATTTTGTAAATTTCAATAATTCTCATTTTTGGCAGGGTATACCATATCATTCCATTATATGCCAATGTCTTTTAGAAAGCTTAAAATTTTTTTATGTATGTGTAAAACGAAGGTTCGATGTAAAAACACCCACATATAACTACTTGAGACGTCTTCAACACTTTATGTAAATTCTAATGATTCTCCTATTTGCCATGTTGTATCTATTATATCATGTCTGTACATATTAATGTATTTTATGGAGAATAAAGATTCTGATATGTATGTATGTATGTATGTATGTATGTATGTATGTATGTATGTATGTATGTATGTATGTATGTATGTATGTATGTGTTGAGGGTGTGTGTGGTTATTTATATTTCGTATTTATTCCTGCCTTTTTCTTTTGCACGACTGTTTGTTTGTATCCAATATAGATAGGAATGTAATGTCCAGGGTTCTTTCTTTACGTACCTACATTAGACCCATTGATGTGGTCAGGCAATAAGAACACAATCAAGATTAATAATAATAACAGTCACTCATTTGCATGAACAATTATGAATGTTAAATATGCCATACATTAGAATACTTCCATGTAAAAACAGGAATATACATTCGGGCTATCCACACACGCCCAAACACACATCTCAATCGTAAAACGGCTGGACACTGACTGCCCCTCTTCGCTGCTAACTCTCTCTCGTTTTTTTTACCACCCTTGTTAGCAAAACTTCCCCAGCCAGTCTCATCACGTGACATAGAGTGGCTATTTGGGTGAAGTGGCAAAGTGCCAAACTCGGCGTTAAAATTAATGCATTTTCTACTCCCAACATTGCCCCCCTGTTCCCGAGCGGAAACCAAGGGTTTTCGCTTGAGAACAGTGGATAGTTAGCCCAAGAACTATTAACCTATTAGGAAAGAAAAATCATACTGCTTAGAATAATATATATGAAATAGTAATTGTAGTACCAAATGACATAAAAACAGATATATGTAAACAGTTTAGACAAAATGTAATCCAATCTTTTTAAAAAAATGCAGTTAAAGTCGTAGCATGAATGTTTCAATAGTATATCACCTGAAAACAAAACAAGATCAGACAATGTCAACATCTGGCACAAACAATTTCACTTTCCAGTTACATTCCTTGACAATAAGTCTGCCAGAAAGTTTTCTGATCCCTTGATTGGGATAATTGTATATCTATATTCTTGGATAAGCAAAAACCATCTGTGTAATCTACTTTTTGTCGTATTTTTTTTATTTAGGGATGTTAGTGGACGGTGATCCGTCTGGAGGTAGAAGTGTGCGCCAAGTAAATAGCGTGATAACTTGCCCATACACCAAATGATGGACAAAAGTTCTCTTTCACTGGTAGAATACCGAGTTTCTGCTGGTAGCATTTTCCTGCTTACATACAAGCATGGATGTGGAGTATCACTGAACCATTGCAACAGGCAACCACCAATGCCAGTCTGAGAAGCATCAGTCCTCAGAAGAAATGGCATAGTGATATTAGGTAACACCAAAATAGGTGCCTTGGAAAATACAGTTTTAATTTTGTTCAAAGCTCCACTGCAAGTATCGGACCAAACAATTTTATTAGGAGCTCCCTTTTTAGTCAAAGATGACAAGACAGAAGAAATAGATGAAAAGTTCGGAATGAACTTGTGATAGAAGTTAATGAGTCCTAACATGCTCCTAACATGTTTCTTTGTCCGAGGGATATCTAATTCTAATATGCGTTTAACAGTCTGCTCATCAGGGTATAACATGTGGTTACCCACACGGTGACCAAGAAATGAAATTTCTCGACAACCAATCTGAACCTTTGAAGGTCTAACTGTCAAACCATGCTTTCTGAGTAGCATTAATAAAGATTTTAATCCTGTGATATGTTCTTGCCAAGAACTATGGAATAAACAGATGTCGTCTATGTATGTGATGACATCAGATCTATCTCCTAAGAGTCTCCGCATCATGCGCACAAAAGTCGCAGGAGCATTGACAAGGCCAAAACACATATAATTCCATTGGAATAAACCATATGGAGTCATAAATGCGGTTAGTGGTTTGGCTTTATCAGTTAAATGGATCTGCCAATATCCCTTGGAAAGATCTAGTTTGCTAAAGTATGTAGCCTGGGATAGTTGTGATAAGAGATCCTCCAAAGCAGGCATAGGCTCAGCATCTGTGAGAGTGACACTGTTAAGACGTCTAAAATCAATGCAGATGCGAAGAGATTTGTCCCTCTTTCTAACTAGAACCATAGGAAAAGAATAGGATGATTCAGAAGAAGAAATGATGCCCATGCGTAGCATATCCTTAAGTTCACTATCCACCTGAGATCTGTAGTGTAAGGGTATAGTATACGGACTGAGTTTGATAGGGTGATCATCAGTCAATGCAATATCATGAGAGATAACATCAGTGCGACCTGGAAGTTCAGTCAGCACATCAGAGAAAGATTCTACAACAGCAAGAGCCTGTTCTCGATAACTAGAATCTAAATCACCTGATACAGTTACATCTCTCCAAGATTCGGAAGATGTTAAAGGTAGCAGAGGAAAATTAAAAGAAATATCGCTCGCTGTAGAATCATCAGATTCTACAACAGCTGACAAAGTCTGTTGCACTGGTTCATCAGAAATACTGTACAAGATAGGTTCTAATTCTGTAGGGCACTCCACATATAATTTTAACATATTGATGTGAAATGTTTTAACTTTGCCGCTTATGTCAATGGCATAATCTACATCAGTTTTCTTCTCAACCACCTTAAAAGGGCCCTGCCAAGAAATTAGCAGTTTATTTTCCTTAGTCGGAAGAAGTAGCCATACTTGTTCTCCTGTTAGGAACGAACGTAATTTTCGAGATTGGGTGCAGCGCAATTTCGACCTCTGTGAAGCATTACGTATCATACCTGATGCATAAGTACATGCATCTACAAGGCGTTGTCTGAGATCAATGACCAGTTCATAGCTGGTGCGGACAGTAACATCCTCCACTGATCCCAACAACAAATCCTTGAGTATGTGCATAGGACCTCTAGGGTTGGCACAATATACCAACTCAAATGGCGAAAAGCCAGTGCTCTCATGGGGCACTTCTCTGTAATCAAATAAGACCGCTGGTAACATTCGGTCCCAGTCACGAATACATGTCTCGGTGACTTTGCCTAACAACTGCTTCAACGAGCCATTGACACGTTCACAAACGCCATTGCTTTCCGGATGGTATGGGCTTGTGAACGAATGCTTAATTGCTAACATGTTCTCAATATCTTTCATCATTTGAGACATAAATTGAGTACCACGATCTGATAAGATTTCATCAGGAAATCCTATGCGACAAAAAATAACAAATAAAGCATCAGAGACAGCTGCTGAGGTGATAGTCTTCAATGGTATGGCCTCCGGCCAACGTGTACATAAGTCTATACACGTTAGGATATGTCGATATCCTCTGTCTGACATGACTGACATAGTACCAACTATGTCAATTGCAAGCTTGATGAAAGGCCGTAATGGCACATCAGTGACTTGTAAGGGTGCAGCGTGGTGCTTGCCCCTACGTGCTACCTTTTGACAAGTTGTACATGACCTGCAGTATAGCTTTACATCTCTGTTAACACAGGGCCAATAAAAATTTGAGGTGACACGAAACAGAGTACGCTTAATCCCCATATGACCAGCTAAAAGCGAGTCATGGGCAGTATTCAATACAATAGGTCTAAAACTCTTTGGAATAACTACCTGTCTCCTGAATAAAACATAGTTGTCAAAGCATCTAGTGAGTACTGAGTTTTTAAATTCAAACCAATAACGTGAAGTTTTTGTCTTCTTCACATGCTTGCTCTCTGCTAGAGCAAACAATGGTTGCAAAGCAACATCTTTGCGCTGTTTGGTCGCGAACGACTGGGGGAAACATTATGAACATTCTGAAGAGATGCTGTCTCACTAAATGGTATAGCTGGCTCTGCCTTGGATTCAACGGCATGCTGGGCCCTAGTGACCACAGCGTTAGCCAACATTGGGTGAGATTCAACCCATTCATGTATTTCGTCTGGAGAGCAATCCTTAATACCTGGTATATTACCAAGAATAATGTCTGATACTGGTTGGTCAAGGACACATGCCCTTACTTTACCTGTAAAGAAAGGTGTGGCAATATCTATTTCTGCCACTGGGTAACACTCTATACTCCCACCAAATGTTATGCACTTCACTGTTTTACCAGTAAAGGCAGATTCATCAATTAATGATCTACGCACTCCGACAGTGGTACAGCCAGAATAACGAAGGACACTTACATGCCTGTTATACAGAAAACCAGTATATAACGTGAGGCGTCCCACGTTCTCACAAGATGACATAGCAGGTAGAGCATGCCCGCAGATCAATCTGGGCTGTGAACAAGGTTGGAATAAAGATTTGCACCCATAACAATTTTCATCATTAAGTGAGCTAACAATACATGCATTGGCATGGTCGGTTCCCTTCTCATCATTCTTTTTTGTAGTTACACATGCATTACCCTTCTCATGATTGCTATTGTCATTATGCCCACAGTGTTTGTTAGTACTGTTTCCATAGTATTTCTTGTAAGGTCTATTCCTAGCACATGACCAACATCTGCCATTATTCATATTACCACTGTAGGATGCATTGTCTTGTGTGGGTCTATGATCCATCCGTTTGTGATGCATTTCCTCATTACGGCTAGAATTCTGCCGCCACTGACCTTGGTTTGAATAACCATAGTCTCGCCTCTGTGAGAAGCTAGATGGTGACCTCTGCCTTGGGAAGTTATATTTTCCCCGGTAGTTGGATCTAGCCTATAGCTTTGTCTTACTCTGCTGTCCACACTTTGTGATCGAGGTCTATGACCACCATCTCTAAAGTCATGACGAGCCACACATACTGGGAGTGCATCCTTTATAGTTGGTTTGTGAACCTCTTTATCTGGGTGAGCTGTCATATATTGTCTCCAAAGTATGTCCATTGCCTCAAGGTCTTTCGGTTTTCTTTCTTGAAAAAATGAGGCAAGATCGGTGCTACATGCCGACAACACCTTGTCACGTAACATTAGATCAAGTAAGCCAGTGAAGGTCTTATCAATTCCGGACAAATCTATCCATCTTTTAGAATATAATTTTATTAATGAGATAAATTCTCCAAAGTCAGCTTTCCTGCTAGGCAGACAGGAATGAAATTTATCACGGAATCCTGCTTCCGTAAGCTGAAATTTACGTAGCAATGTCTCCTTGACAACATCGTAGTCTTCCCTACTACCGCTGTCCAGAGCAAAATAAGCCTGTAGAGCGTCCGCTGTTAAAAAATCGCATAATGTTGCACTCCATTGACCCTTGTGGATCTTCAATGCACTGACCTTGAGCTCAAAACGATGTAAGAAACTATCGACGCAGTCGATTTGTTGGTTGAAATTAGGCAATCGTATCCGGTTTGTGGTCACAGGTGTACTAGATGATGTGTTTGGAGCGTCCAACTCCACTTTTCTTAGGGCGACAGCAACATCTATATCTTTCTGAATACGCAATTTCTCTATCTCCAAATCAGTTGCTTTCTGAGCAGTTGCAGCAGCTAATCTTAATTTTTCTTGCTCAGCATCAATCTTTAGTTTTTCTAGCGCAAGAGCTTGTGCAAGATCTTTTTCTTTCTCTTCCATCTTCATTCTCTCCAATTTCTCCTTTTGTTCTAACTTGTCCTTCTCCAAATCTTGTGTCTTTTTCTTCTCATCATGTTCTAACTGAAGACGTTTTAATTCACGTTCATTCTGTCTTTCAATTCTTGCATTATAGCTGTCAAATTGTGCAGTAGCAAACGCCTCTAGTTCCGCTCCTGATTTATTAAATTTAATCCCAATGTCTATAAAGTCCTGAAACGAAGACATGGTTTCCTACCAGAAACTACTTTCTGTTCAAAATATAGTGATATTTATAATGATGAACAATACAAAACTCAATACCTATGTAAGTCGTACAAACCCACCAAGGACATAATTAGAATGTGTTAAATTATGGTGATATTGTTAATGAACACTGCAGTGCTCAATAGATGTTATAATAAAAGAAAAAAAAATATGCAAAATTATGCCATATATATCAATGGGTCCAGACAAATGTACAATGAAAAGATGAAGGCAATGATGTCAATGACAATGATGATGATGATGGTATACTTTCAAATACAACACACACAAAAACAAATCAAAATTAACTAAAATAAGACAACAAAACCAATATTCTATATTAAAATGTAAACAAATAATAACTATCAGACACTACAAATAATTCACAACTAAAACGAAACAACCGTCACATTAACAACTAAGGAGAAGAAGGTATAGAAAGCACTATTACAACAACTGACAATGTGAGACATATATACGAAACAATAACAAAACGTGATACCTAACGCCACATCTAAACACAAATTAAATGTTCGCAATGCAAAAAAGGACTATCAGTATGAATGCGTCAGAGCGCTAAAATTCCTTAAATGCAAACCTCACATAAACCTATAGAAAATCACCTTTCATCATACTTCCGAAGATGAATGAAAAAAAATAATACCTAAAAAAAAAAAATTGGCAACACTGAACATATAGAATAGAAAAAAAGAAAAATAGCAAAGATGGAGCACGCTATGAAAACACAAGATGCTTTAAACAAGCTGTTAAAATGAAACTAGACGTATCTTAAAATACAGACTAAAGTATTTTGGTCTGAACACGGGCGTAACGTTGTTACACTGTCTCGCATGAATCAGGAACACTGAGCCAAAATAGAAACTATAGTTCTGAAAACTTGTTTGATAATATGTCGTCTGGTCGAACTGTTTTATTTATTTCTTAATAATAAGGTCCGTAAAGTTTCTTTTATAGATTTATAAATGTTAGTACACGTATGGTCCCTGAAAGCATTCAATGTTTTTGGAAAAACTAGGTACTCCTTTCGTCTTTAAAATATTCCATAAACAGAAATCATGCGTGTTTGTTGACCTAAATTCCTGCTGCCGGTAAAGGTCACGGGGCGTGGCTAATTTGCCGCTGTGCGACAAAAACTTTCGCTTTGTACGGGAAGCTCATTTGCCCGATTGCTGGTTTCATCGCAGTGTTTGCAAAAAGGTTAGTTTGCACGAAAGTTCATTTACACGAACAAAAAGTCATTGTTATACAGCGCATCACTTCAAAATAGCTTAAAACACGTTGCATTGAAAGTGCATCTGAACTCCTGTTTCATGTTCAATCATATTATAGTTCAATTGATGCAAATGCATTTTAGATAAACTTGGTGCACATAATTAATTCAGGCATAAAACATCGATCGCGAGGCACAAGGCTTGGCTACCCATCTGTTGAGGGTGTGTGTGGTTATTTATATTTCGTGTTTATTCCTGCCTTTTTCTTTTGCACGACTGTTTGTTTGTATCCAATATAGATAGGAATGTAATGTCCAGGGTTCTTTCTTTACGTACCTGGCGAATCAACATTAACTCTTAGTATTAACTTACTTTGTGCACACATCTCTTTCTCCAACAAAAGTAATAATAATTTAATGACGGTTTGTAACTTTAATACACATGACGACGAACTTCACATTAGACCCATTGATGTGGTCAGGCAATAAGAACACAATCAAGATTAATAATAATAATAATAACAGTCACTCATTTGCATGAACAATTATGAATGTTAAATATGCCATACATTAGAATACTTCCATGTAAAAACAGGAATATACATTAGGGTTATCCACACATGCCCAAACACACATCTCAACCGTAAAACGGCTGGACACTGACTGCCCCTCTTCGCTGCTAACTCTCTCTCGTATTTTTACCTGCCTTGTTAGCAAAACTTCCCCAGCCAGTCTCATCACGTGACATAGAGTGGCTATTTGGGTGAAGTGGCAAAGTGCCAAACTCAGCGTTAAAATTAATGCATTTTCTCCTCCCAACAGTATTTATGTATGTATGTGTGTATGTATGTATGTGTGTGTGTGTGTATGTGTGTATGTGTGTATGTATGTATGTATGTATGTATGTATGTATGTATGTATGTATGTATGTATGTATGTATGTATGTATGTATGTATGTATGTATGTATGTATGTATGTATGTATGTATGTATCTAATGTTAAATTAAGTGATAAAATACTTTCATTTGCTGTGAGATCGAGGTTACAGTTGCTGGAATGCGAAAGTCTTTTACATCTATACTACCCACAGACATACACGAAAATGTGCAAAATATGTAACCACCCATACGAAACAGTGTCACATTTATTGAATGGATGTACCAAATTTCAAACATTATACCAACAAAGGCACAATAGAGCTGTAGACATTATTTATGAGAAACTGAAATCTGCATACAATAATAAAAGTGACATAACAATAAACAAAGAGATAATAGTTAAACCATCACTTTTCGGCAGCAGCAACGCCTCATTTAAGACTCATGCCGTAAAACCTGATTTAACAATAATCAATCGACAGAACAAAACAGCTTTTATAGTGGAGGCAGCAATACCATATGATGCCCATTTAGATAAATGTTACCAACATAAATTTGATAAGTACTATCCATTGACTGCAGAAATTAACAAACTAGGCTACCGTACTGTCGTGGAATATTCTAATCCACATATATAAATTAAAAGGTAAATATAAAGCCTAACAAATAAATCTAATAAAGAAAAGAGCAATGGTAAAAGAACAGTGCTGTCAAAATGACAGTACTCGAAATCCCCTTTGTTTTATGCTTCGTCTGCAAATTGTAACGCTTTCACGTTGATAGTAAAAGCCTACTATATTATTACCCGCTTTCTTCAATGAAACGTGTGCTGTATTTCTTGGAAAAACATTGAGATACCAAGCTGATCAATGACCTAATTTAAATATTTCATTCATTCCATTTTATACACGGCGTAACTAAAGACAGATGGACTAAAGGATAGAGAGAAGGGAGAGGCATAAAGCCGAACACGTGCAACACAAAACACGCGTCGCGCGATACACAATTACTACTATCACGCGTGTAAGGCCACATGCACTAACTTTTTCAGACGGACAGTGATAAATTCACTACCCTTCCCAGAGTTAGGTTTTAAAAAACCTGGGAAACGCTTATTAGAAAAGATAACATTATATGGGTTTACGTTTGAAAACATTACAGTACCCAGACAGCACATCTTCGAAACAGGAGGTAGAAGAAATTGCATATTTTGAACGCAGCCACTTAGCTCTATTAAATATATATATTTGGGTTCCTTAGGGTTTGCTGACAAAGAATATGTACAACGTTATGCAAATAGTCTAGGAATTAACAAGTTATAGCCAAAATAAAATGATGGTGCTGTCAGACAACACCCAAAATCAGAATCGCTCAGTGGTAGATTTTTTTACACCACCATTGTACGGGAAATGGGCCACAAGTTACATTTGAACTGATTGGCTGGAATGATATGTAAGGCTAAACACGATTAGTCGGGCTATAAATACTATCTTTGGTTGTTAGGGGAGACGTAGGAAGTTAAAATTTTTTCAAACACTTGTCGAAACGTGGCTCCATTGGCCAGACTCGCTGATATACTCACTTAGGAGCGTTAGTTCGAGACCACTAGTCAAATAAGCTTGATAAAGCAACAGTGCGTTGAAGCCAGCTCATATTTTTGCTAAATAAAAGCCTGGAACATAAGCAGATGGGAATTTGTGCCAGTAGTTGTGCCAGAATTCATTGCTAATCAACGTATCTGTGTTTGTTTCCATGAATTGTGGTAAGCTTGAAACATTCAGTATCTTTTAATGAAAATTGAATGTGAATTGTTAATTTATGCCTGTATATATGTGTAGTTCAGTAGCAAACATGATGTAAAGCCTATAATGCTCCAGCCTGAACAGAAGGTGTCGGAGGAAAGTAAAACTGCATGGAATGGCCAAACAGTACACTGACACCTAGATTATTGATTAGACAGAAATAATGCTGGAAGTGCAGAGGCGTAGTAACCATTAAGGAGGTAAATACTGGTATAAAGTATTTCAGATGAAGCTGACAGTTGGCCTAACGCTCTGAACTCAATGTTTGTGATGTATTGTGCTCAGTGTAAAAAGAGAGTATAAATTAGTTATGAAGTAGAAGGTACATCCTTCTTGTTTTCAGGGACCGTGGTCTTGATGGTATTGAGCAGCACCTGGTCAGAGCTTTGCTGAATCCAGAGTCGGACAGCATACTCCTTGGTCCATTTAGCTATCAGTGAGGTGTCTCCAGAGCCCAGGGGAGAAATCGAGCAGAGGAGTCTTTTCCTGCCGCCCTCACACAAGATAAGCTGATGTGGCCAGCTGAGCTCAAAATTATGTACCCCCAGCTTAAAATGACCTTGTAAAAATAACATTAAGAGGGGAATTAAATTGTTTTAATATCAGGAACTGAGAACATCTCCAATACTAGTCCCAATAAAGACAAACTATTGAAGTCATGATGACAAATACCAACAGAGCTTTGTGGTGAAGTGGGATGTTATAAATATTTATAGGGGACTTAGTGTACTGACTGAGATCAGCTGTGAAGGTATCTATATCTATTAAGAGTAGTGTATTATAGATAACCTTACTTGCTACCACATATCTATATATCTCAGTCAGAATTATTCTGGAATAATGTGATGACTACGTTATGTGTCTAGGGTATGTGTATGATGAAGTGTAAGTCACAACAACAGACAGATAAACAATTTAATTTAATCCACTACTCTTGACAACACTGTGACACTCACATACATATAACACTCTACAAGGATATCTTAAAAGAGTCACTGATAACTTTTCAAATAACAATATGTATTCATTACTGGCATGAATGAATATGGATCCTGATTCAACTACAAGGGAACCAGGAATCACAATCAATTTAAATTACAAGTTATGTACAGAATGTATTTAATATGAATATTGTAGTGACATATATTATTACAAATATCCTATGTGTGTCAGTTGTGTAGTAGTAAAATGAGGTAATACTGGTTTTGTTTTGTTCAAGCTCTGTTGGTATTTGTCATCATGACTTCAATAGTTTGTCTTTAGGGACTAGTATTGGAGATGTTCTCAGTTCCTGATATTAAGACAATTAAATTCCCCTCTTAAGGTTATTTTTACAAAGTCATTTCAAGATGAGGGGACATAATGTTGAGCTCAGCTGGCCAAATCAGCTTATCTTGCGTGATGGCGGCAGTGAAGGACTCCTCTGCTCGAATTCTCCTCTGGGCTCTGGAGACACCTCACTGATAGCTAAATGGACCAAGGAGTATGCTGTCCGACTCTGGATTCAGCAAAGCTCTGACCAGGTGCTGCTCAGTACCATCAAGACCACGGTCCCTGAAAACAAGAAGGATGTACCTTCTACTTCATAACTAATTGATACTCTAGTTCTACACTGAGCACAATACAACACAAACATTGAGTTCAGAGCGTTAGGCCAACTGTCAGCTTCATCTGAAATACTTTATACCAGTATTTACCTCCTTAATGGTTACCACGCCTCTGCACTTCCAGCATTATTTCTGTCTAATCAATCATCCAGGTGTCAGTGTACTATTTGGCCATTCCATGCCGTTTTACTTCCCTCCGACACCCTCTGTTCAGGCTGGAGCATTATAGGCTTTATCTCCTGTTTGCCACTGAACTACACATATATATACAGGCATAAATTAACAATTTACATTCAATTTTCATTAAAAGATACTGAATGGTTCAAGCTTACCACAATTTCATGGAAATAAACACAGATACGTTGATTAGCAATGAATTCTGGCACAATTACTGGCACAAATTCCCATCTGCTTATGTTCCAGGCTTTTATTTAACAAAATATGAGCTGGCTTCAACGCACTGATGCTTTATCAAGCTTATTTAAACAAGTGGTTTCGAACTAACGCTCCTAAGTGATTATATCAGCGAGTCTAGCCA
The DNA here is from genome assembly GCA_024509875.1 of Oreohelix idahoensis. Taxonomy (NCBI): domain Eukaryota; kingdom Metazoa; phylum Mollusca; class Gastropoda; order Stylommatophora; family Oreohelicidae; genus Oreohelix; species Oreohelix idahoensis. Next base: position 45,067 of record JAMPIV010006875.1, on the reverse strand, counting down.
ATGAGGCCCCGTTTCGACAAGTGTTTGAAAAAATGTTACCTTTTCCCGTCTCCCCTAACAACGAAAGATAGTATTTATAGCCCGACCAATCGTGGTTAGTCTTTCATTTGTTGCGCTCCAATCAATTTGGAGTTTACATGGTAGGCTAATTCTGTAACGTGAGGTTTTTCAAACACGTTATAAAAAAAATTTTATGAGCAGAAATGATTCCATGCTGTCAGGCATCCCCACTATTTTATTTTGGTTATAACTTATTAATTCCTGGACTATTTGCGTAACGTTTTACATATTCTTTGTCAGCAAGACCTAAGGAACCCAAATATACAAACTTAAAAGAGCTACGTGGCTGCGTTCAAAATATGTATTTTCTACCTCCTGTTTCGAAGATGTGCTGTCTGGGTACTGTTATGTTTTCAACCGTAAACCCATCTATTGTTATCTTTCCTAATAAGCGTTTTTTGTGATTTTAAAACCTAACTCTGGGAAGGGTAGTGAATTTATCACTGTCCGTCCGAAAAAGTTAGTGCTTGTAGCCTTACACGCGTGATAGTAGTAATTGTGTATCGCGCGACGCGTGTTTAATTTTGCATGCGTTCCCGATTTCATTCGCCCCTCTCTCTCTCTTTGTACTTGAGTCCATCTGTTCGTTCGTTTTTGGTAACATAGTGTAGAAAAAGACATGAATGGAATTTAAAATTTAGGTCAACTTGCATGTTTCAAGGTTTTTCTTAGAAAGGCAGCACATTTTATTGTGTGTTTGGGAAACGCGTGTATGTTGCAGAAGGCCTTTAATATCAACGTGAAACGTTACAATTTGCATACGCAGTAGAAAACAAGGGGATTTCGAGTACAGTCATTGTGACAGCACTGTTCTTTACCATTCTTCTTCCTTTATTTATTATATGTATTTATTAGGCTTTATATTTACCTAATAATTTATATATGTGGATTAGAATATTCCACGACACCTCCCCTCTTAAAACAGACATTATATGTCAGTCCTTTATTCTATATTCACATAGAGAAATTTATTATTATTTCTGGGGTTTACGGTGATTCTCATCACACGGATGGCGGCTTAAAAAATCCGCTCCCAAATTGGTTTTTCCAGATATATACTCAATGCTAAAATTATATGGAGCCAAAAGTAAAGACCATCGGAGTAACCTAGAGTTCTCATGCCTAGCCTGTGCTAGAAACGATAAAGGTTTGTGGTCTGTTTGCAACTTAAATGCCTTCCCATATAGATAAATATTGAATTTCTTTATCGCCCATATTACTGCAAGACATTCTTTTTCGCTAGTTGAGTAGTTGATTTCAGCTTTATTCAACTTTCTGCTAGCATATGCCACTGGGCTTAATTCCCCATCCAATGCATCTGATTTCTGTAGTAGAGTTGCTCCTAGCCCAATATTACTTGCATCCGTCCTTACTATGAATTCTTGACTTAAGTCAGGTAATTTTAAAATGGGTTTACTTGTGAGCTTTTCCTTCAATTCTTGGTAAGTCATTTCACATTGTGGTGTCCATGTAATGCGATCTGGATGTCCTTTACGTGTCAATTCAGTTAACGGTGCACATATGGAATTAAAGTTTTTGATATACTTCTGGTAGAAACCACATAATGAGACAAAGGATCTCACGTCCTTCTTGGTTTGTGGTCTCGGGGCTTTCTGTAGTTTCTCTAAATTCTTTGGGTCAGGGGTCATGTTTCCCTGATAAACTGTGTGTCCCAAAAATTCCAATTCTTTACATCCAACGCAACATTTGGTTGGTCGGGCTGTTAAATTTGCCTCCCTAAGTCGATTAAACAGCATGTTCAGAGAGTCAATGTGTTCCTCAAATGTTTCTGTTGCTATAAGGATATCATCCATAAAATTTGTTATACAGGGATTATTCAGAAGATCCAATAATTTTCTCATCATTCTAGAGAAGACTCTAGGCGCATTCTTCAATCCAAATGGCAATCTATTAAACTCATAGTGTCCTTCTGAGGTACTAAAAGCTAGGTATGGTCTAACCTCAGGCTTTACTGGAATCTGATAGTATCCTTTACTCAGATCCACTTTTGAGAAATATTTAGCTTTATTTAGTCTGGCAAACAGCTGATTTGTATCCGGCAATGGATCCACCTGTCCTTCTGTAATAGCATTCAGTCTCCTGTAATCTATACAGAGTCTATGTTCTCCAGAGGGCTTCCTTAAGAGTACTACACCGGAACTATACGAAGACTCACTGTGCGAAATAATTCCTTCCTTCAATAGATAGTCTATCTCTTCCTTCAAAGCTTTTTCCTTAGCAAACGGAATCGAATATGGTTTCATACAGACAGGTGTGGAGTCTATTAGTTTCATATCATATTCCAATAGGTTTGTATGCCCTGGTCGGTCTGTTAACACCTCTGCATGATTATTTAGAACCTGTTGCACTCTCTCTTTCTGAGTTTTCGTTAAATGTGTACTGATTTTCACCTGTGCTGCTGTCTCACAGGGGTGTAATGGATATTCAAATGATGAAAGTGGTTCCTTTTTTCATCTCCATGGCGATGGACAAGGTCAACAAGTGTGTCTCTTCCTGATGTTCTCTTTCCAAATATTTCTTCAGGAGATTCACATGATAGATTTTTTCTTTCCCCTTCTTATCTATCTTATAATTTGTTCTAGACACCTTCTCTAGAACTGTATATGGACCCTGCCATCCAATTTGTAACTTATTCTGACTCCCGGGCAAAAGAAGCAGTACCTTCTCTCCCACAGCCAAATCTCTGTCTTTCGCCTTCCTGTTATAATAGGCAGCATGTTTCTTCCTGGCTTGTTTCAAATTTTCATTGGCAAGTTTCCAGCCAGTTTTTAACCGAGTGGTCAGCTCATTCACATATTGGTATGAAGATGTAATGTTTTCCTCTGCCTTTTCATCAGTCCACGTTCTTAACATAGCTTCGAGGGGACCTTTTATTGGCCTTCCAAACAATAATGTTGCCGGGGCCATACCGGTTGAACTATGGGGTACCTCCCGATAAGCAAAGAGGGCGGCGTGCAGGTACTGGTCCCATGTATCTGGTTTTTCGTGTGCCAACTTTCTCAGGATCGACATCAATGTGCCGTTAAATCTTTCCACTTGGCCGTTCCCTTGGGGATGATACACACTACAATGGAAGTGTTTGGCCTGGAAGATCCTGAAAACTTCTTCAGTTAGTTTCCCCTTGAACTGAGAGCCATTATCAGTCAAGATTTGATTGGGAAAGCCTAACCTTGTGAAAATTGTGAGCAATGCCTCTGCCACATGTTTTGAATCAATCGATGACAGGGCTACTGCCTCTCCCCACATAGAACAAGTGTCCACCAGAGTCAGAATGTAGCTGTTCCTTCTCTTGGTTCGGGTGAGAGGTCCCACAATATCCACGGCAACTCTCTCAAAGGGTGTTCCCACTATGGGCATTTCCCCCAGAGTTGCTGGTGCAGTCCAATGTTTAGGTGCTACTCGTTGGCACTCTGGACAGGATTTTACATATCGTTTGATATCTTCAGTTATTCCTGGCCAGAAATAGTGACAAGCTATTCGCTGTCCTGTTGCGCTGATCCCCATATGACCACTGAAGGGAATCGCATGCCCTAGTTCCAACACTTTAGTCCTATATGAAGTGGGAAGGACCAGCTGTCCGTGACCATTGGATTCAGATCCAGCCTTCCTATATATCAGTTTGTTCTTCATATAAAACTCTCCCTTGCCTGGAGGTGTATGAGATTTGGGCAACTTCTTGAAACATGGCTTGAGTGTTTTGTCCTCAGCCTGTGCCTTCCTCATCTCATCTGGGTGAGTATTTATGGGATTATCCTCCTCCTTCTTTGTCTGTGATCTGGTCTGCACTGTTGCCAATATCACAGGTCTCTTGGGATTCCCCAAGAAGACATATCTACACCCCAATATTAGAGGGTAGATTGGCTCATTTATCACTGCTGCTTTTATGATTCCTTCCACATATCGCGTTTTCACTTTTATTCGGGCGACGGGAAGTGTCATGGTAGCTACATCCTTGGTTGCAGTTTGAATCTCCACTGTTTCTGTGGTGTATTGATCGGCCTGCACCAGGTGAGAACTCACAACGGAATCGTAATCTAAACCGGTATCATATAAACACCTTATAGTGACACCATTACAGATGACATCTTCACACACTGGGGGGTGGTATGGTTCCTGTAGTTCTTCAGGTTTGACCTTCTTTTCCTTTTTCCCCGATGTCATAGCAGCACAATGAGGAGGTTTCCTTCTACAATGGTCAGTGTCATGATTGTTCATCTTACAATTTTTACACCACCTTTTTCCTTGGTTGAAAGATTTTCTTTCATCATATTTCCTTTCATCGAATTGTGGGAATTTATTTTTATTTTCATACCGTGGCCTATCAAACTGGTGCTTACCTTTATTTTGATCTCTAGGATCAAATTTATTAAAGTTCTGTGGTGCCCTAAAGTTATCCACTTGTTTCTTTTTATTACCTGTTACCTCTGCTTGAGCTGCTTGATACCTTTCAGCAACATTTAGCAACTCACCCAGCCTCTCTGCACCTTGTTCCATGAGAAACTTTCTCAGGTCTGGAGCCATGGACTCTCTTAATTGCTCTATAAGGACCATTTCCTTAAGATCTTGGGTTTTCCCCAGAGAAGTCCATTTCTCCAAGTATGTCTCTATTCGTGCAGAGAACTGGTGATAGGTTTCACCTGACAGTAGTTTAGCATTCCTAAATTTTTTCCTATAGAATTCTGCATTTTTTTTTCATACCTTAACAAAAGAGCCTGCTTTAGCATGTCATAATTTTCCTGATCACCTCTGCTCATTTTGGCAAAAACTTCATAAGCTGCCCCACGAAGTCCTTGAGATAACTTTAAGCTCCATCTTTCTCTCTCTAACCCATACGTGGTAGCTAATAGCTCATACCTATTTATATAGCTCTCAATATCATCGTCTTTCTCAACAAAATGATCTAAATGAAAGTTCATAGCTGAGGTTGAGGCTCCCTGAGTAACCGTAGCATCAGAGGCAAAGGGGCTGGCACCATTTTCAGGAGCATGGCCTTGAAACTCAAACTCCCTTAGTCGTAACTCATGTTCCCTTTGTAATCTTTTCTCCTCCTTTTCTGCTTCCCTTTCTGCAGCTAATTTCCTCTCTTCCCTTTCTGCAGCTAATTTCCTCTCTTCCCTTTCTGCAGCCTGTCTTCTTTCCTCGGCTTCCCTTTCTGCAGCTAATCTTTTGTCTTCTCTTTCTGCCTCCAATTTCTTAGCCTCAGCCTCAATCTGCAACCTCTTAGTCTCAGCCTCAGCTTCAAATTGTAACTTCTTAATTTCCCTTTCAGCCTCTAACCTTCTTTCGGCTTCTTTTTCTAATCTTCTTTCTTCGCGTTCAATAAATTTGTCACATTCCGTAGTGACATAGGCAACCATAACTTGCCCATCTAATCCTAACTCTTTTGCAGTCTGTACAGCAGCAGATCGAAACTTGGCCAGGTCCGCCATTGTCTATCAGGTAAATTTCTACAATGTCTAACCAACAATTTAATCGCTAAATATATTTAATGGACAACACAGGCACCGTGAGCTCAACCTTATTTAATTCCACCCAATATTTTTAATAGGGAAAGATTCAAAATCCCAAGAGCGAGACCCCAATATATGTGGTGAAGTGGGATGTTATAAATATTTATAGGGGACTTAGTGTACTGACTGAGATCAGCTGTGAAGGTATCTATATCTATTAAGAGTAGTGTATTATAGATAACCTTACTTGCTACCACATATCTATATATCTCAGTCAGAATTATTCTGGAATAATGTGATGACTACGTTATGTGTCTAGGGTATGTGTATGATGAAGTGTAAGTCACAACAACAGACAGATAAACAATTTAATTTAATCCACTACTCTTGACAACACTGTGACACTCACATACATATAACACTCTACAAGGATATCTTAAAAGAGTCACTGATAACTTTTCAAATAACAATATGTATTCATTACTGGCATGAATGAATATGGATCCTGATTCAACTACAAGGGAACCAGGAATCACAATCAATTTAAATTACAAGTTATGTACAGAATGTATTTAATATGAATATTGTAGTGACATATATTATTACAAATATCCTATGTGTGTCAGTTGTGTAGTAGTAAAATGAGGTAATACTGGTTTTGTTTTGTTCAAGCTCTGTTGGTATTTGTCATCATGACTTCAATAGTTTGTCTTTAGGGACTAGTATTGGAGATGTTCTCAGTTCCTGATATTAAGACAATTAAATTCCCCTCTTAAGGTTATTTTTACAAAGTCATTTCAAGATGAGGGGACATAATGTTGAGCTCAGCTGGCCAAATCAGCTTATCTTGCGTGATGGCGGCAGGGAAGGACTCCTCTGCTCGAATTCTCCTCTGGGCTCTGGAGACACCTCACTGATAGCTAAATAGACCAAGGAGTATGCTGTCCGACTCTGGATTCAGCAAAGCTCTGACCAGGTGCTGCTCAGTACCATCAAGACCACGGTCCCTGAAAACAAGAAGGATGTACCTTCTACTTCATAACTAATTGATACTCTAGTTCTACACTGAGCACAATACAACACAAACATTGAGTTCAGAGCGTTAGGCCAACTGTCAGCTTCATCTGAAATACTTTATACCAGTATTTACCTCCTTAATGGTTACCACGCCTCTGCACTTCCAGCATTATTTCTGTCTAATCAATCATCCAGGTGTCAGTGTACTATTTGGCCATTCCATGCCGTTTTACTTCCCTCCGACACCCTCTGTTCAGGCTGGAGCATTATAGGCTTTATCTCCTGTTTGCCACTGAACTACACATATATATACAGGCATAAATTAACAATTTACATTCAATTTTCATTAAAAGATACTGAATGGTTCAAGCTTACCACAATTTCATGGAAATAAACACAGATACGTTGATTAGCAATGAATTCTGGCACAATTACTGGCACAAATTCCCATCTGCTTATGTTCCAGGCTTTTATTTAACAAAATATGAGCTGGCTTCAACGCACTGATGCTTTATCAAGCTTATTTAAACAAGTGGTTTCGAACTAACGCTCCTAAGTGATTATATCAGCGAGTCTAGCCAATGAGGCCCCGTTTCGACAAGTGTTTGAAAAAATGTTACCTTTCCCCGTCTCCCCTAACAACGAAAGATAGTATTTATAGCCCGACCAATCGTGGTTAGTCTTTCATTTGTTGCGCTCCAATCAATTTGGAGTTTACATGGTAGGCTAATTCTGTAACGTGAGGTTTTTCAAACACGTTATAAAAAAATTTTATGAGCAGAAATGATTCCATGCTGTCAGGCATCCCCACTATTTTATTTTGGGTATAATTTATTAATTCCTGGACTATTTGCGTAACGTTTTACATATTCTTTGTCAGCAAGACCTAAGGAACCCAAATATACAAACTTAAAAGAGCTACGTGGCTGCGTTCAAAATATGTATTTTCTACCTCCTGTTTCGAAGATGTGCTGTCTGGGTACTGTTATGTTTTCAACCGTAAACCCATCTATTGTTATCTTTCCTAATAAGCGTTATTTGTGATTTTAAAACCTAACTCTGGGAAGGGTAGTGAATTTATCACTGTCCGTTCGAAAAAGTTAGTGCTTGTAGCCTTACACGCGTGATAGTAGTAATTGTGTATCGCGCGACGCGTGTTTAATTTTGCATGCGTTCCCGATTTCATTCGCCCCTCTCTCTCTTTGTACTTGAGTCCATCTGTTCGTTCGTTTTTGGTAACATAGTGTAGAAAAAGACATGAATGGAATTTAAAATTTAGGTCAACTTGCATGTTTCAAGGTTTTTCTTAGAAAGGCAGCACATTTTATTGTGTGTTTGGGAAACGCGTGTATGTTGCAGAAGGCCTTTAATATCAACGTGAAACGTTACAATTTGCATACGCAGTAGAAAACAAGGGGATTTCGAGTACAGTCATTGTGACAGCACTGTTCTTTACCATTCTTCTTCCTTTATTTATTATATGTATTTATTAGGCTTTATATTTACCTAATAATTTATATATGTGGATTAGAATATTCCACGACAAGCTTGAACAAAACAAAACCAGTATTACCTCATATTACTACTACACAACTGACACACATAGGATACTTTTAATAATATATGTCATTACCATATTCATATTGATAAATTCTGTACATATAACTTGTAAGTAAAATTGATTGTGATTCCTGGTTCCCTTTGTATTTGAATCAGGACACATATTCATTCATAACAGCAATGAATACATATTGTTATTTGAAAAGTTATCAGTGACTCCTTTAAGATATCCTTTAGAGTGTTATATGTATGTGAGTGTCACAGTGTTGTCAAGTGTGGTGGAATAAATTAAATTGTTTATCTGTCTGTTGTTGTTATGACTTACACTTCATCATACACATACCCTAGACATACAACGTAGTCATCACATTATTCCAGAATAATTCTGACTGAGGTATACATATGTGGCAGCAAGCAAGGTTATATATAATACACTACTCTTATTAGATATATATACCTTCACAGCTGATCTCAGTCAGTACACTAAGTCCCCTATAAATATTTATAACATCTCACTTCACCACATATATTGGGGTCTCGCTCTTGGGATTTTGAATCTTTCCCTATTAAAAATATTGGGGGTAATTCACTTCAGGGAATATAAGAATTAAAAGGTATCCTTGGGTGGAATTAAATAAGGTTGAGCTCACGGTGCCTGTGTTGTCCATTAGATATATATTTAGAGATTAAATTGTTGGTTAGACATTGTATAAACTTACCTGATAGACAATGGCGGACCTGGCCAAGTTTCGATCTGCTGCTGTTCAGACTGCAAAGGAGTTAGGATTAGATGGGCAAGTTATGGTTGCCTATGTCACTACGGAATGTGACAAATTTATTGAACGCGAAGAAAGAAGGTTTGAAGCCGAAAGAAAGTTAGAGGCTGAAAGGGAAATTAAGAAGTTACAATTTGAGGCTGAGGCTGAGACTAAGAGGTTGCAGGCTGAGGCTGAGACTAAGAGGTTGCAGATTGAGGCTGAGGCTAAGAAATTGGAGGCAGAAGAAAGAAGATTGGCTGCAGAAAGGGAAGAGAAGAAATTAGCTGCAGAAAGGGAAGAGAAGAAATTAGCTGCAGAAAGGGAAGCAGAAGAAAGAAGATTGACTGCAGAGAGGGAAGCAGAAAAGGAGGAGAAGAGATTACAAAGGGAACATGAGTTACGACTAAGGGAGTTTGAGTTTCAGGGCCATGCTCCTGAAAATGGTGCCAGTCCCTTTGCCTCTGATGCCACTGCTAGCCAAGGAGCCTCAACCTCAGCTATGAATTTTCATTTAGATCATTTTGTTGAGAAAGACGATGATATAGAGAGCTACCTAAATAGGTATGAACTATTAGCTACCACGTATGGGTTAGAGAGAGAAAGGTGGAGCTTAAAGTTATCTCAAGGACTTCGTGGGGCAGCTTATGAAGTTTTTGCAAAAATGAGCAGAGGTGATCAGGAAAATTATGACATGCTAAAGCAGGCTCTTTTGTTAAGATATGAAAAGAATGCAGAATTCTATAGGAAAAAATTTAGGAATGCTAAACTACTGTCAGGTGAAACCTATCACCAGTTCTCTGCACGAATAGAGACATACTTGGAGAAATGGACTTCTCTGGGGAAAACCCAAGATCTTAAGGAAATGGTCCTTATAGAGCAACTAAGAGAGTCCATGGCTCCAGACCTGAGAAAGTTTCTCATGGAACAAGGTGCAGAGAGGCTGGGTGATTTGCTAAATGTTGCTGAAAGGTATCAAGCAGCTCAAGCAGAGGTAACAGGTAATAAAAAGAAACAAGTGGATAACTTTAGGGCACCACAAGACTTTAATAAATTTGATCCTAGGGATCAAAACAAAGGTAAGCACCAGTTTGATAGGCCACGGTATGAAAATAAAAATAAATTCCCACAATTCGATGAAAGGAAATATGATGAAAGAAAATCTTTCAACCAAGGAAAAAGGTGGTGTAAAAATTGTCAGATGGACAATCATGACACTGACCGTTGCAGAAGGAAACCTGTGTATATGGCAACCCTTCAGGTCAGGTCGACCTCAAGACAGGAGGAGGATATTATGTTGGATACCACTCCAGAAGAGATGAGGAAGGCACAGGCTGGGGATAAAACACTCAAGCCTTGTTTCAGAAAATTGTCAACTTGTCATACAACTCCAGGCAAGGGAGATTTTTACATGAAAAACAAGTTGATGTATAGGAAGACTGGAGCTAGATCCAAAGGTCAGGGACAACTGGTACTTCCTAAAAGATATAGGGCAGACGTAATAAGGAGCCTACATGTGAAACCAGATGGAGACCATGAGAAGATAGGTACCATCATTCAAAAGGTGGCTCACAATTATTATTGGCCCAAAGCAAGATGGGACATTGAGAATTTTGTAGAAAGGTGTAGCATAGCACATGAGGGAACACCCACAAGTGGGAACATGGATCAGGACCTGGACACGCCACGGGGCAAAATTAGGCCTGATAATAAAAAGAAAAATAGATTTGATAAAGTGGACCAAATGGAATGGGAAGCCCCTTTTCACGGACAAGCTTCACTTAACTGTTTTACAATGGCCACTATGCGGAGAGTGCAAAGAGATGTCTTACCCCAGGATAAGCCGACAATCCCTCAATCGGACTTAAACAAACTGGAGGAAGAGGATGTAGAGAGGAAATCTCTCATCAAGAATTTTAAGTGGGGAGAAAGCCCCAGGAAAAGAATTGGTAGCGGTCGTTTTGTGAATGATAATTCTGGGAGGAAAAATCATCACTATAAAGCTTCGAGTGGAAGAGACCATACCGGTGCATGGACAAATAGGTCCACCCAATTAAAGGTCCATATGTAGCTTTGTTAAGAACGTGGACTGATGAAAAGGCAGAGGAAAACATTACATCTTCATACCAATATGTGAATGAGCTGACCACTCGTTTAAAAACTGGTTGGAAACTTGCCAATGAAAATTTGAAACAAGCCAGGAAGAAACATGCTGCCTATTATAACAGGAAAGCGAAAGACAGAAATTTGGCTGTGGGAGAGAAAGTACTGCTTCTTTTGCCCGGGAGTCAGAATAAGTTACAAATTGGATGGCAGGGTCCATATACAGTTTTAGAGAAGGTATCTAGAACAAATTATAAGATAGATAAGAAGGGGAAAGAAAAAAATCTATCATGTGAATCTCCTGAAGAAATATTTGGAAAGAGAACATCAGGAAGAGACACACTTGTTGACCTTGTCCATCGCCATGGAGATGAAAAAGGAACCACTTTCATCATTTGAGTATCCATTACACCCCTGTGAGACAGCAGCACAGGTGAAAATCAGTACACATTTAACGAAAACTCAGAAAGAGAGAGTGCAACAGGTTCTAAATAATCATGCAGAGGTGTTAACAGACCGACCAGGGCATACAAACCTATTGGAATATGATATGAAACTGATAGACCCCACACCTGTCTGTATGAAACCATATTCGATTCCGTTTGCTAAGGAGAAAGCTTTGAAGGAAGAGATAGACTATCTGTTGAAGGAAGGAATTATTTCGCACAGTGAATCTTCGTATAGTTCCGGTGTTGTACTCTTAAGGAAGCCCTCTGGAGAACATAGACTCTGTATAGATTACAGGAGACTGAATGCTATTACAGAAGGACAGGTGGATCCATTGCCGGATACAAATCAGCTGTTTGCCAAACTAAATAAAGCTAAATATTTCTCCAAAGTGGATCTGAGTAAAGGATATTATCAGATTCCAGTAAAGCCTGAGGTTAGACCATACCTAGCTTTTAGTGCTTCAGAAGGACACTATGAGTTTAATAGATTGCCATTTGGATTGAAGAATGCGCCTAGTGTCTTCTCTAGAATGATGAGAAAATTATTGGACCCTCTGAATAATCCATGTATAACAAATTTCATGGATGATATCCTTATAGCAACAGAAACATTTGAGGAACACATTGACTCTCTGAACATGCTGTTTAATCGACTTAGGGAGGCAAATTTAACAGCCCGACCAACCAAATGTTGCGTTGGATGTAAAGAATTGGAATTTTTGGGACACACAGTTTATCAGGGAAACATGACCCCTGACCCAAAGAATTTAGAGAAACTACAGAAAGCCCCGAGACCACAAACCAAGAAGGACGTGAGATCCTTTGTCTCATTATGTGGTTTCTACCAGAAGTATATCAAAAACTTTAATTCCATATGTGCACCGTTAACTGATTTGACACGTAAAGGACATCCAGATCGCATTACATGGACACCACAATGTGAAATGACTTACCAAGAATTGAAGGAAAAGCTCACAAGTAAACCCATTTTGAAATTACCTGACTTAAGTCAAGAATTCATAGTAAGGACGGATGCAAGTAATATTGGGTTAGGTGCAACTCTACTACAGAAATCCGATGCATTGGATGGGGAATTAAGCCCAGTGGCATATGCTAGCAGAAAATTGAATAAAGCTGAAATCAATTACTCAACTAGCGAAAAAGAATGTCTTGCAGTAATATGGGCAATAAAGAAATTCAATATTTATCTGTATGGGAAGGCCTTTAAGTTGCAAACAGACCACAAACCGTTATCGTTTCTAGCACAGGCTAGGCATGAGAACTCCAGGTTACTCCGATGGTCTTTACTTTTGGCTCCATATAATTTTAGCATTGAGTATATATCTGGAAAAACAAATTTGGGAGCGGATTTCTTAAGCCGCCATCCGTGTGATGAGAATCACCGTAAACCCCAGAACTAATAATAAATTTCTCTATGTGTATATAGAATAAAGGACTGACATATAATGTCTGTTTTAAGAGGGGAGATGTCGTGGAATATTCTAATCCACATATATAAATTAAAAGGTAAATATAAAGCCTAACAAATAAATCTAATAAAGAAAAGAGCAATGGTAAAAGAACAGTGCTGTCAAAATGACAGTACTCGAAATCCCCTTTGTTTTATGCTTCGTCTGCAAATTGTAACGCTTTCACGTTGATAGTAAAAGCCTACTATATTATTACCCGCTTTCTTCAATGAAACGTGTGCTGTATTTCTTGGAAAAACATTGAGATACCAAGCTGATCAATGACCTAATTTAAATATTTCAACATTCCATTTTATACACGGCGTAACTAAAGACAGATGGACTAAAGGATAGAGAGAAGGGAGAGGCATAAAGCCGAACACGTGCAACACAAAACACGCGTCGCGCGATACACAATTACTACTATCACGCGTGTAAGGCCACATGCACTAACTTTTTCAGACGGACAGTGATAAATTCACTACCCTTCCCAGAGTTAGGTTTTAAAAAACCTGGGAAACGCTTATTAGAAAAGATAACATTATATGGGTTTACGTTTGAAAACATTACAGTACCCAGACAGCACATCTTCGAAACAGGAGGTAGAAGAAATTGCATATTTTGAACGCAGCCACTTAGCTCTATTAAATATATATATTTGGGTTCCTTAGGGTTTGCTGACAAAGAATATGTACAACGTTATGCAAATAGTCTAGGAATTAACAAGTTATAGCCAAAATAAAATGATGGTGCTGTCAGACAACACCCAAAATCAGAATCGCTCAGTGGTAGATTTTTTTACACCACCATTGTACGGGAAATGGGCCACAAGTTACATTTGAACTGATTGGCTGGAATGATATGTAAGGCTAAACACGATTAGTCGGGCTATAAATACTATCTTTGGTTGTTAGGGGAGACGTAGGAAGTTAAAATTTTTTCAAACACTTGTCGAAACGTGGCTCCATTGGCCAGACTCGCTGATATACTCACTTAGGAGCGTTAGTTCGAGACCACTAGTCAAATAAGCTTGATAAAGCAACAGTGCGTTGAAGCCAGCTCATATTTTTGCTAAATAAAAGCCTGGAACATAAGCAGATGGGAATTTGTGCCAGTAGTTGTGCCAGAATTCATTGCTAATCAACGTATCTGTGTTTGTTTCCATGAATTGTGGTAAGCTTGAAACATTCAGTATCTTTTAATGAAAATTGAATGTGAATTGTTAATTTATGCCTGTATATATGTGTAGTTCAGTAGCAAACATGATGTAAAGCCTATAATGCTCCAGCCTGAACAGAAGGTGTCGGAGGAAAGTAAAACTGCATGGAATGGCCAAACAGTACACTGACACCTAGATTATTGATTAGACAGAAATAATGCTGGAAGTGCAGAGGCGTAGTAACCATTAAGGAGGTAAATACTGGTATAAAGTATTTCAGATGAAGCTGACAGTTGGCCTAACGCTCTGAACTCAATGTTTGTGATGTATTGTGCTCAGTGTAAAAAGAGAGTATAAATTAGTTATGAAGTAGAAGGTACATCCTTCTTGTTTTCAGGGACCGTGGTCTTGATGGTATTGAGCAGCACCTGGTCAGAGCTTTGCTGAATCCAGAGTCGGACAGCATACTCCTTGGTCCATTTAGCTATCAGTGAGGTGTCTCCAGAGCCCAGGGGAGAAATCGAGCAGAGGAGTCTTTTCCTGCCGCCCTCACACAAGATAAGCTGATGTGGCCAGCTGAGCTCAAAATTATGTACCCCAGCTTAAAATGACCTTGTAAAAATAACATTAAGAGGGGAATTAAATTGTTTTAATATCAGGAACTGAGAACATCTCCAATACTAGTCCCAATAAAGACAAACTATTGAAGTCATGATGACAAATACCAACAGAGCTTGAACAAAACAAAACCAGTATTACCTCATATTACTACTACACAACTGACACACATAGGATACTTTTAATAATATATGTCATTACCATATTCATATTGATAAATTCTGTACATATAACTTGTAAGTAAAATTGATTGTGATTCCTGGTTCCCTTTGTATTTGAATCAGGACACATATTCATTCATAACAGCAATGAATACATATTGTTATTTGAAAAGTTATCAGTGACTCCTTTAAGATATCCTTTAGAGTGTTATATGTATGTGAGTGTCACAGTGTTGTCAAGTGTGGTGGAATAAATTAAATTGTTTATCTGTCTGTTGTTGTTATGACTTACACTTCATCATACACATACCCTAGACATACAACGTAGTCATCACATTATTCCAGAATAATTCTGACTGAGGTATACATATGTGGCAGCAAGCAAGGTTATATATAATACACTACTCTTATTAGATATATATACCTTCACAGCTGATCTCAGTCAGTACACTAAGTCCCCTATAAATATTTATAACATCTCACTTCACCACACGTACGCATGTAATCGTACTGATAATTGGTAGTTTGGGTCATGTGCATGCAAAGTGTGTGAGTGGATTAATGTCGCTAGGGTTGCGGAAATTTGAAGCAAAGGTTTTATGTAAATATGTCAGTATTAGTGCAATTATAGGTTCTTACGGAATATGGAGACTTCGATGTAAAAAACACCCATTTTGAATTGCTGGGATGTTTTCCACACAGTCTAAACTCAATTGTGCTCCTCTGTATACTATACCATACGACTATTGTATTTGATGCTATATTTAATATCTCACTCCACTAGCTGTCAAAGTTTTTTTTAAGGCAAACAAAATTCTGATAAAACCTCCATGTAAAAACAACCATATTGCTCTACTTGAATGGTATTCCTCACACATTTTGTAAATTTCAATAATTCTCATTTTTGGCAGGGTATACCATATCATTATATGCCAATGTCTTTTAGAAAGCTTAAAAATTTTTTATGTATGTGTAACACAAAGGTTCGATGTAAAAACACCCACATATAACTACTTGAGACGTCTTCAACACTTTATGTAAATTCTAATGATTCTCCTATTTGCCATGTTGTATCTATTATATCATGTCTGTACATATTAATGTATTTTATGGAGAATAAAGATTCTGATATGTATGTATGTATATATATATATATATGTAACCATGAAGCCTCATTTGCTCATCATATATAAATCTTCTATGAAGTGGTGTCACAATGTTTCCGTAGTTCTAAAAGACAATAGCAATGAATGACCACAGGATAATTTAGTTCACTCACCAGGACATGCAGCAGACCGACCAATAATTTCTATAATTTCCCACCATGTTTTGACTTGTTTAGCGATATTTTTTTAATGTATTCGCAGATATAACATTCAGGAATGCGAATTGTAATTTTCTTTTCTCTGGAATTATTGGTTGTCTTAATTCAAGTTTTCAAAAATCTTATTTTAATTTTTTTGTCGACGTTGTCTCCAAAAAGGTAAGTTATTTAATGAATATTCACGTTGTAAACATCATACTCAAGGTTTGTTTCAGTAATTGTCGGGCCCGATATGGATCATTGGGGTAAGCCCCCTAGACTTAAAAGTATAGTTTTGTTGTAAAACACTTTATGTTAAGATATAGCTAGTAAATATAAATATTGTTTTATTTTTAATACAGTGTGACAACATGTATTCCTGATATCTTATTTGAAATAATCTCCGCTCCTTATTTTTTCAAAGCTGGAGAACGGGCCCCCTATAAGCACAGGGCCCGATGTTCAATCAACCTAACGCCGGCCCTGATTATATTATGAGGTTATTATATTTGACATCTTTCTTCCTATTACTTTCTGAATGTTCAGCGATCATATTTAAGTTTGCTTTCTTCACTTTTCTCCTTTTTTTTGTGTGCTTCTCCTTACTTCGGCATTCAGAAGTTATAAATGTGGATACTAACGGGTCACTCCATTGTTCTGAGAATATTTCATCGTCATCACCATCACCATCATGATCATTATGATCATCATCACCATCACCAACATCATCATCATCGCCCTATTCATCACCATCCTCATCATAACCATCACCATCACCATCATTGTGACGAAACAGGGCGACCTCTATCGATCTTTGGTTCTCTCCGGCAGTATCGGTACATTTGTGGTACTGATTTTTATTAAAGTATCGCACTTTTCTTTCTTTATTTATTTGTCTGCTAAGTAGCAGATATGTGATTTTATCAAATCACCCGGCAGGTGATAACTATCACAGTTGTGACACTCCTTGAAATTATGTCACCCGTTTATTACCTGGTCATCCCAGCCTTCGAAGAGCTGAGATGAGATAGTCGCCGGCGCATTTAGATTGAACCGCTGATAAGACGACATTACCGTCTGTGTGACATGGGTGGGCAGACAAATGTGATGTAATTGCTTCCGGTTAAAAAGTAATCATGGATTTATTACATTTTTGACAATATGAGTCTACAAATGTGTTTGTAAGAGTGTATGCAAGGCATCAGATGTCCATATATGGTAATACGTGACCTTTGCAGGCACGCGCCTTATTTCCCGTGGGACTATTTTGAAATATCACAGCCTATCCTGCATGATTTGAAATGATTGGATCTTTCTGATTAGATTCATAACATCACTGGAGGGAATATAGGCTGACAATTTCACAGTTTTATTTCTCTGTGATTTGCACGCTCGCCAAGACACCAGACCTTCGCCAGAGTGAAGAACTAGATTCATAATTCCTAATTGTTATCCGGACCTTTTATTGGAGAACCAGATAAGACTTATAAAGCACAGGAAATCTCTTTCAAATTTTAATAAGGACAAACCCAGACTAGGAAAACTGAACAAAGACGGAGTTAGAAGGGGCAATCTATTGTAAAATTAAAAGAAATCCCAGACACGTGCAAGAGAAGATTCGTCTCTTTTATTCATCTGTGCGACAAGTCTGTAGCCAGGATTGGCTTATTGGTGGTACCAGCAGAACGTACTATTTCTGGAACAAGACGGGATCAGTGGCCTACGCTTTAAGACACAGGACACACTGTGTAGACTTTCCTTGAAGATTCTGGGAGACGAGATACACCCGACAACCTTGACCAGAGACGAGTGATCAGTGTGAAAAGACAGAACCGTCATTGGCAGCTAAGTTCAAATATATGCTGCCATCTGAACTTTCTTACCCTTTTTGCAATCCCCAAATACGAGGATGATAGCTTTTCTTTATCCATAGCTATTCAAAATATTTTCAAACTGTTAAAACTTAAAGTGATTATTACATTTTGTTATTTGTAATGTTACAAATTTAACTTCGATTTGATCATTTTAAAGTTACTGCATGTTTGTCTCAGTCAATTACTACACACATTCTAAACAGAGCTATACTTGAATAAGAGAATTCCACTGAGTAAATCAGGGGTGGGGGCTTAACGAGCTGATAAATAAGTGCTTAAATTCTTCACAAAAATGGTCGGCAGGTTACAGAATTAACATGCTTAGCGGCAGCCAGCATTGCTTTCGCTTACCTGAATTTCTTGTGAAGACTCCCATGTGATAGAAGCTTTACTACTCTTCTATGTACATTTCTGCCAAGAGTAATCTTGTGTACAAATAGTCTCCATTGAAGCCTATATTAGATACTCTTGAATTATGGCCACTGTTGAACCACTACTGCAGAGCAGGGGAGACAATACCGTCACAATCATCATGATCATCATGGTCATCATGATCATCATCATCGCCATCATCATCATGATCATCATCATGATCATCTTCATCATCGTCAAGATCATGATCATGATCATTATCACTATCATTATCATCATCATTATCGTCATCATACTCCCTTTTTGCGCGCTATCCAGCGTGACATGGAACCACTACAGTAGCTAACCACCTTGCAAGAAGGGGATCCCGTTACACACCCATTGAAGCATATTGGGAATATCGTGTTAGGCCCGTATTGTCTTGACCATCCTCACACTAGGGGTGATGTGGTCAGCATCACGCCGGCCGCCTTAACCTTCCCAGAGCTGCTCTGGTATCCAATTCATGAGGCTGGGTCGACCCCGGAGCGTTTGCGGTCTAAAAAATCCCACCTCAACTGGGGATCGAACCATGGACCACCGAGCTAGGAAGCCTGTGCACTAACCATTGCGCTACCATGCTACCACCTTACAAGAAGCATGAACTAAAACAATCACGTGGTCTTGCAGCACATGTAGGCAATTGTTATATAATATAACAGTATCAGACCCATACACAACACCTTATTAGTTGCTTCATACGACGTACTTGTGAGAGCAGACGCGCTAATGTTGTGTCTCTTTGGAACGTATTCTAATGTTGAAAAGAGACTGTAATCTTTTCGCCGCTGCTCTATCCGCTCAGACGTTTCTTACTCTGTTGTAAAACTCAACTCTCCACATCGCTACTATTAGCCATTTAAGTCCCACATTTAACACAATAGAAGACGTCAAGATAATCTTTCAGAATGACAGAAATACATTCTGTTTGCACGAGAAGAATTTCCATTTATTGCTTTCCGAGACCATCCTAATTTTGAGACACGCAATATCTTCTCTCCGACAAAACAAGGTATTTTTGACACTTTCTTGATGAGGCGGCACAACAAGAGTGTCTAGAAATATACAGGGAGAAGGCAAAGATAATGAGAATAACTGCAGGAAATAATAACGATATTGCACTTGAAGAAATATCACTGTAAGATGAATTATCATACAGATCTTGGCAGCAATATAAACAAACTTGGAGGGGCAGATAATGATATCAAAATAAGAATAGAAAAGGCAAAATGAGCATTAATTGTGTTGGGAAATATATAGAGTTCATAAGAAATCTAGCCTGAAACGAGAATCCGAATCTTCAACTCAAATGTGAAGTCATTCCTATTGTATGGTTCTGAAACATGGATAACAACAAACACAGCAAGTCAAAAAGCTACAGACTTTCATAAATGGATGCTTGTGTAGTACATAAGGGTTGGTGTAGTATGACAAGATCACGAATGTGGAACTAATGACAAGAACCAGACAAATGCCAGTGGAAGAAGAGATGAGAAGATGACGCTAGAGATGGATAGGACACACATTGAAGAAAATTACGGATATCATTTGTCAGGCAGTCCTACGTCTGGAATCCAAGGGGTAAGACAGGTAAAGGACCAAAATACACATGGAGACGAGAAATGGAGACGAGAAATGGAGACAGACATGAAGGAGAATATGAAGACATGTAAAAACTTTGAGCTGATGGCACAAGACAGACGTACTTGGTTTAAATGTGTTGGCTTAAGCTTATTAGGGAGCTTAAACTTAAGGATGATGATGATTTTCCCACACCCCCTCGGGTCTTGAGTCCCACGCAATATTGTCTCACTCCGACAAAACAACGTATTTTCTGGCACTTTCAGTGCACTCAGCAATGTTAAGAACACGCTTTATTTAAACGAATTTCGCTGTATTTGTAGAGATAACCCACAGTCATATCTTAACAATATTTTGAAGGGGTGTGGTGTTTGAATTTAGTTCCGTTGTCATCGCTGCGTCTGAAACTATGAATAGAATACGTTTTTCATTGCAAGACCGATAAAATGAATTGTGAGTAGAGATTTGGCAAGTCCATAAGCGTAGGTGGATTTATTTATAGCCGTAGCGGTCGTGCTCAATGTCAGTTCTGGGTGGTCTTTGAGGAGACAATTAATGAATATGAATACTATTTCTACAGGCATGCAGTAGCAGATACTGCCGTAGAGCAGTGGGGCGTTAATGACTTCCCTAAACAAAGTACATCTTTATGAGGTGGGGGTGACAAGTTTTCTCCCTCACTGACTTTGCCTTACCTAACTCAACAACAGAATCAGGTACCATTTTATAGGTGGATAAACTGAACAGTATCGCTCCCAGGTTTTGAAACTGGAACGTTCTAACCACTCTGCCAATCGGACGATTCAAGCCGTAGGAGGCGACTAAAATGAGGTTACTGGCAGCGTCGTCATAGAAAACAATTTGTTTCAGAAACCACAGCTGCTAGCGCATACAAACGCGTCACTGCAGGCTTCCTGTAAACGACGCAGATGTCGTGGTGTCTCCATGCTCCACAGGAAACGACAAGAGAAATGATAATGATATTGTCTTTTGATCTACTGGAAAGATTAAAAAAAAAAGCCAAATAGTACTTGTGACTGTTTTAATGGTGGATAAGAAACGACTTTGTTAGATCTCAGATTTGGTAAAGGTCTGTGTCTGTGAGCTCAAGGGTTGGAATAATAAAAAAGATGATGATAGATCTCAGTTTGATGGAGCACCAACGATCTCAGTTTGATGGAGCACCAACGTCAGATCAACGACAGAGCTTTTGGGCTCAACTAAAGAAACAAGCAAAACAGCGAACACAAAAATACAACAAATGAAAGCTGAAGAAAGATTTTGGTGGTCGGGGTGACTCAGAGATATGGCGTCCACCTCTAACACTAAGGGGTACTGTTGCGTGCATATTTTGACGCACATATTACAAAAATACGATATGGCTATTTAATATGGAAAATATATATTTGCATTCATTTGTGTATGAAAATGCTTCCTCTGGTAAAGCTAGATAATTCATGATTGATTTACACTTTTGATTATATGAGTGATCGTTCTTGATATTGATCCGGCGCATGGATATTGAATTCATGTCCGTTCTTATTTGTTCGGGCCAGAAAATAGATTAATTCTGCTTGTTATGTTTATGGCCTGAATTCATGTGTACTACTTGTCTAGTGAAAGAAGATTTAGTCGTATATTGTATACCTTTGTATGTTCAGGTCGGACTACATTCTTTCTACCGGAATCTAGCGCAGGTTTTCGTAGTCCTTCTGGGTTGTGAAGAGTTCCGATAATGTCGCCAAGAAATGGCTGAGTGTTTTTTCCAGGGCTGGCACTGTTTAAGGTTTAACAGTGATTCATAGATGTTTTTCTAGGAGAAGTTTGTGTCTCTGCAAGAGTCTATTTGTCAGAGATCCTCCTCATATGTGTGATTCGGACTCCAGTTATGCCAGACCCTAATTTTGATGATCTCGAGTCGATTAGACCTAGATGGAACATTGTGCTTCGTATCGCTAGGGTTGTGTTTTGTATCGACGAAGATGACAGGCTTTCCTACAGCAGTTATGTCTACGTGAATTAACTTGATTACTGTAGAGCTGTATGGAAAACTTTATGAAATTATTTATATGCACATTATAAATTAACTTTGGCTTATATCTACCTTCCTACGAGTGAGTGAGCGACAACTCAGGAAGGCGGCCATGTTATATTCCTGTCATCATATTTTTTGATCACTGTCAAGAGAACAGATTATGTATCCTACTATCGGGCAGTGGTATCGAGATCTTGTTATGAGGTGAAAACCCACTATCGTGGTTTTATGAGTGTTATACAAACATTGGACATATTTCAGCTTAAGAACTTAGCTATGAAATGAAGGTTCGGCCAATGACTTTTGTATGTTTACCGATCCTCATTGATGCGTTCAGTCAGTAGAGGATACGGCGATTAGTTACCAGAACAGTGAATGCTACCTTAGGTTGACTGTTATTTCACTACTACATGAATGTATCATCCACGATTCAAATAACCAATGAATTTATGTCAACATGTACCCATGATTGTATCCGTGCTGTCCAAGTATGTACGTCCTTATTAAAGTCAGTGAAACGTCAACTGTAGTTCCAGTCATCCTTGACTTACACCTGTGATCGGAGTGAGTGTGCAACAAAACTGTCGAACTATCCTCCATTCGCGTCTATTACCATTGATGTTTACACTCACCCATTACATCAGACAAGGCACTTCACAGTACACCTTACCAAGGAACCAAGACTCTACAGTTACAGTAGGAATACCACCAACCAACCTATAAAACTGTATTCTACAGTGGTGAACCAGATTCCTGGGGTTATGATAACCAGACCATCCCTGACGCCACATACGACACGCATGAACACCAGTGTACAAGTTACAACGGGGCAATCGATGTCAGCTTGACCTGTATTACCGATCGGATGCTGTATCTAGGTCAGCGCTTGTTGACAGTTTTTCGCTGTACAGACGGTATTACACAGGACATTTGTATCAAGTGTAGAAAATATCTGGAACAGTACTGTTGACATTTCTCATCGTACAGAAGAAAGAAGTGATTGTTGATCCTGTACAAAAGAATCATAGTGTTGTTGAACATAAAGTGCATATTTCATCTTTGGATCTTCATATGCTCAAAAGAATTGAACATTGTAATAAGTTAATTCAATAATTTAATAACTTATTAAAAGTGAAAAATTATTTTGAATAAAAGATTAGCCTTCTCTGCAACACATCCTTTCTGCGACATTCTATTAACATCACATTGACATATTATTTAATCATATTATGTATGCATTTATGCTATTAAGTTTTACATGTATTTATGTTTATATGTTATTTGTTGTATGTTAAGTTAGTTTGTATTCTGCGGGCCTGGATGGGAGGTGACTAGAACAGGAAATACCAAGTGACATTGGTCTTGCTCTAGCGTTCTGTAGGGAGCAAATTTCTTTCTGTGCTCCCAGCACAGGACAAATAATTCATGGACATTGTGTGCTCCCAGCACAGGACAAATAATTCATGGACAATTGTGTGCTCCCAGCACAGGACAAATAATTCATGGACATTGTGTGCTCCCAGGACAGGACAAATAATTCATGGACATTGTGTGCTCCCAGCACAGGACAAATAATTCATGGACATTGTGTGCTCCCAGCACAGGACAAATAATTCATGGACATTGTGTTCACAACCAGTGGTTCCTAGTGATGTAATTTACCCCCACCCCAACGCCACCCTGCACCTCTTTTCCCTGATCTCCTGGATAGTGAGAGCCGATCCCAAGCCTTCTCGGGTAACGGCAAAAAAGGAAGGTCCCTTGTGCAAGTTTCGCACGTTAAAAATCCCTTAGTAGTTGGAAATCATAAAGAGTAGGCCATACGGCCGCTGCCCTGGCACATTAAAAAAAATTAGGAAAACTACCCACCACAGAAATAATTATAGAATGTGTGATTCCTGCATAAACACACTGCGATCCTCGCCGGCGCTACGGAGTTCGTGCACTGTGCTGAGATCCTCCGTTTGTGATCTAAGGGAAGAGATCGAGTACTTATGTTGTCCATCTGCAATGCAGATGGTCCTTGAAACCTAAAGCCAATACCACAAGAAAGATTAAAATCATTTACAAGAAAAAACACTAGATAATCATCATTAATTGAATTAACACAAACATTACAACTACATGTAACCTTCGATTTACGAAGGAGATGAGTTCCTGGACGAAACGGTGAAATTAGAATCGACGTAAATTAAAACCGTTTTATAATGAAAGTCAATGACTTATATTCTATGGACCCAAAAATTGAAGAGTAATAAAGCGCTATTATATTTCAGGCTCTGAATTAAAGTAAATAAAATTAATAAAATTAAATATATTACATATCATAAAGTAAATACAATAAAGTAAGTAAAAAAAAACAAACAAAATTAAATGAAATAAAATAAGTAAATAAATTTAATTTAATAAAAATTGTTTGTACAATTATAACAAATAATGGTGTAATGCAGAGGCTTTAGTTCTGTGACGAAGTCCCTGGTTGAGGGTCGTCACGTTTTTGTAAAACAAAAACTATGCAGTGTTGGCTGTCGTAATTTTCTCTTCCTTTCTTGTCAAATCTCATAAACATCATGGCTCATGGATGTCACACGACTGCTCTTTACTTTAGCACTCGCACCTAGTGCCCCTAGATCTATAGAGAGTTACGCCAACTGTGTCATAATCGAAAACGAGGCTGAACGACGTAGACGCCATTTTCGGCTGGACAATACCAGGGTTAGTAGCGAGAGTAAGCATCGAGTAAGATGCCTAATTGTTCAGCTTTTGGCTGTAGTATTAGCTCTAGCAGAGGATACAGACTGTTCTCGTTTCCAGCAGACAAGAAACTTAGATCGATCTGGGAATGCAAAGTGAGTAGAAAACATTGGAAAGCTTCTATTAATGCAAGGCTGTGTGAACAACAATTTGAGTCGACTGATTTTGAATTGAAGCGACTGGATGGGAAGAAGAAACTTAGATGGAATGCAGTACCTACCAAATTTTTACACCGTGCACCTGGTCAGCACAGAAAATCACCTAAGATAAGGGATGCTGTTGTAGGACACACTGCAGCGCTAGGCCTAAACCATGATCACACTTACAACAAGAAGAAAAATTCAGCAACTGACAGTTCCATTGAAGACAATGTAGGAACAGATAGTGTGAGTGACAACTACACGGACTCTTCAGCATCAGAAAATAGCATGCGAACAGAAGTCATTACAGATAACTGTGCCGGCTGTGTTGCTAAGGAAACATTGATTAAGACACTTCGAAAAAAATCAGTAAACTTGCAGCAAGTTTAGCTACAGAGAAGAGGCAGAACAATAGAATGAAGAAAAAATTGTCATGCCAGACAGATAAAATATTAAACATGCTATCTGAGGATCAGATCCGGGTTCTTAATTGTAGGTCTTCAAGAGGAGTAAAATGGGGCAGTAAGACTGTAAAGAAAGCATTGCAAATTCGATTTGCTTGTGGAGCAACAGGCTATAATATGTTATTGAAACAGCATTACCCACTGCCTGCTATACGTACACTTCAGCGCCGAATACAGCACATTCATATTTCTGGGGGAATACTCAATGAGATGTTTGATTACATGAAATTAAAGGTTGTAAACATGTTAGGAGTAGAACAGCTCTGCTGCTTGACATTAGATGAAATGTCAATTAAATCTGCTATTGAATATGATGCAAAAATAGGAGAAATTCTTGGTCATGTCACTGTACCTGAACATAAGGGCATTGCGACAAATTCACTAGTATTCATGCTAAGTGGACTATCCAGCAGATGGAAGCAAATTGTTGCTTTATTTTTACTCAGGAAGGTCAACTAAAGGCCATGTTTACAAACCCATTATTCTGGAAATAATACATAAAGCTGCTGCAATTGGTCTGCATGTGGTAACTGTCACGAGTGACATGGGAAGTGCAAACAGAGCAATGTGGGCCAGCTTTGGTGTTTGTGCTTCCAGAAACAAAATTGTGAACAAAATTGCACATCCAGAGCAACCAAATAAGTGGCTATATTTCCTAGCTGACACACCTCATTTGATCAAAAATGTTAAGTCTGCATTTATCTCTGGCCATGATTTCAGATTATCTGAGGAGATGTGTGTATTGTTAAATGTGCCTTCTAACATTGCAAATATTCTGCCCGTTAGGGAACTGGCTGACTTACAAAGGAACAGCACCCTGAAACTAGCTCCGCACCTTACTGATGACATACTCTGCCCTGGACATTTTGATCAGATGAAGGTGTCACAGGCACTTCACTTTTTCAGTATATCTGTCAGTGCAGGGATCCACTACATGGTAGAAAAGGAGGGCAGACCTGTGAATAATCTGACAACTGCTCGGTTCATTGAGGTGATATCTAAATGGTTTGATTTAATGTCAAGTCGCAGTCGTGTCATGGCTCTGACTAAGCAGCTTCCAGATAGGTATGCAATTGCTGTTGAAATGTTATGACTTGTGATTCGAATGTTTACAACGTTTTTAGTTGGACAGCAGGGAGCATGGAAACCATTTCAGACAGGCATCCTTTTGTCCACCACATCTGTGCTTGATCTTGCAGAGGACATGTTGAGTGGAAATTTCAGTTTCTTGCTGACATCACGTGTGAGTCAAGACTGCCTGGAGAATTTTTTCAGCTCCATGAGATTAAATAATGCAGTGCCAACACCTCTTGAATTCAAACATAGATTGAGAACTATCTGCTTGTCACAATTCCTCATGACTACACGTGAAAGTAGTTACGACGAAGATGATAATGAATTTTTGCTTGATTGTACTGATATGAATACAACAACAGTTACACACACCGAGCAGCATGTTGATTTGTCAGACGTAGAAATAGAAAACACAGCTGAGGTCCATGTAATTCATTATTTAAGTGGCTACTGTGTGAACAGTGTATTAAAGCAACATACTGCCTGTCATATCTGCATTGCAGCTGTCACTGCCCCTCAGTGTGCAACAATTACTGAAATTGCACGACTAACAGAACATAAAGAGTACATTCCAGGCTCACTTGTTTATGCAAGTGACACAGTAGTAAATCTGATGTTAAGAACTGAACAACTGATCCGTCAGCATGAGCATAGATTTGCAACCATGAAAAACATTGCAACTTTACTTTTGGGTGTGGCATTACAGGAAACAGCTGAATGCACACTGAGCAACTGCCATGATATTAAACAAACGCTATTAGCAAAGTATATAAGTGTCAGAATTCACATTTACTGCAGAAATAAAAACAATGGTCTTAAACAGCATGCTCGAGCATCAATGAGCAGTAAAAGCCATTGCAGGAAATCTCTGGTCCAAAATATGTAATTAGATTTTGTTAAAACTATCTGTACATAGTTGCATTTTTAATGAAAACAAAAACTGATGTGATCATCTGGATCTAGTAAAACTGTCAGTGTCTACAACAGTCATTCACCAGTTTCCACATTTCAAACTAGGTAAATAGTTCAATTCGAAGGGAGTATGTTTTGCTAAGTGTCGCAACTCTAACGGATTATTTGTTGCTAAATAGTAGAATTCTAACGGAATA